>JARHVA010000830.1:2570000-2630000 GCA_037957365.1 Torreya grandis
AATAATTCATTATAGCTATAGATAAAGTTATTACACCTTTTAAAAATCTATCACTCCCTCAATGACTTCACCATTATGCTGACTTCACTGTATGGTATGAAAACATCACTATAATTTTTGATGAATTCACAATAGATTTTGACATGCCAACTAATCTAACAAAACTAGTAAAATTCCCTCATGAAACCATTATTTTCCATGATAAAATCATAGGTTTTAACTTTAAAAAAACATTTTAAAAAAAAAATGGGTTTTTATATATAAATTTATCTAAAATTTATTACACCTATTGAAAAAACATGTCACTCTTCCCTAATACTCAAGTGCCAATACACCAATCTATGCACCTAATGACAATCTCCCCTATGCAAGCATATCATGGGGAAGAACATTCACTATGCTTATCAAAGGCACATAACAAAGTACCTAAGTTGGGTTTGGGTTAGTAGATAATGGTGTTATCAATGGAATGGTAGTAAAATTAATCCATATTGTTAATATCATTTATGTCTAATCTAAGCACATGGATGTTCCTCTAGAAATATATTTGTGATTAAATTAAGAAATGTAACTATCTCAAAATGCATGCATTTATACATGGACATTGAAACCAAATAAAAATAAGGAATACCATACTACATTACTAGCATAAAACCATGATGTTAGAAATATTTTCATTGATTCCAAAGGTCTAGAATTGGTGATAAAGGCCCCATAACATTTAATGGTGTTTTTAATATTCATATCTTGGCTAATGTGTGTTAATATTTATTTAATATTAATGAATATATTTTTGGTTGCATAAAAGTAAAAAGAGGGCCCATGGAGAAGTTAAAGAGTCATGGGTTAAAGATAAAAGAGGAATGGAATGCATTTTCCCATGAAGAGTCATCTTGAGGAATTTCAAGAGTCACCAAGTGAAGACAAAATAGGGTATGGCACATTTTTCCATGAAGAGTCACCTTAAAGAATTTGAAAGGTCACCAAGATAAAGACAAAAGAGGAGAAGATGAATTTTCTTATGAAGGGTCACCATGTGACTTTTCAAATGTAAGGATATAAAGGGTTATGTAAGTTTGGCACCATTTTCCATGAAGATTCAAGGGTCACAAAGGGTGAATTCCAAATCTCATTTGGAAAGTTATAAATAAAGGCTTGAGAAGCCATTTGTAATATGCAAGAGAGTTCATGGTTTTGTAATTATTTTATATAAGAAAATAGGATAGAAAAGTAGGAGATATTGTAGAGTCCTATCATTTGTTTAGTAAGCAAAATTAAGAGATAGTTATATTTTATACACAAGAGGGGTTGGTGCTCCTGTGCATTTATACACAAGAGGGGTTGGTGCCCCTGTGGGTTAGTGCTCACAAATATTTACAAGGGGTTGTTTCTCTTGTGAGTTGGTGCTCATAAATAGTTTTTTTTTTAATGTTTGGAAAAGGGGTTGGTGCTCCTACAAGTTGGTTCTTGCAAACTTTGTAATTTGAGTTGGTGCCCATTCATATACTTGAGATTATTCTCCATGGTTTTTTGCACTTTGGTTTTTCATGTAAAAATATGGTCTCTCTCTCTCTCTCTCTCTCTCTATCTCTCGTGTGGTGCATGTTATTATTTCAATTTTATTTTATATCTTGAATGTGTAATTAATTTGTTAAATAAAATATATAATATTAAATAAAAGATATATAATATACTGATTTACCCCTCCCTCTTATTATATTTCATGCTTAACAATATGTATCAGAGCAAGTTCCTTTTGAAAAAAAATTATAGCTTAAAGGTAGATTGGGGAAAGCACGATGGCTAGATCACATGAAGGTTTTTATATAAATAAGTCACCTTTGTTTGATTGGAAAAATTATGATTTTTTGAGCATAAGGATGAGGACTTATTTGATGGTGCTTGGATTCAATATTTAGCAAGTAGTGGTGGAGGAATATGAAGAGCCACAAACACTTGTAACTACTCTCGTCGAAAATAAGGCAAGGGAAAATAATACTAAAGCTTTAAATGTTATTTTATGTGGTTTATTTGAATCAAAATCTATTAAAATTATGTAATGTAAATATGCTCATGAAACTTGGGTAAAGCTTGAGAATATTTACAAAGGTGATGGAAATGTTCAGTAAGCTAAGATTCAAACTTTTAGAAGATAGTTGGAGAGTTTGGATATGGAAGAGGAATAAAATATAGCAAGTTACCTTTTGTGGGTTGATTGAATATTTAATTTGATTCAAGGTCTTAAAGAAAAGTTATAAGAATCCATCATGGTACATTTTTTTTTGAGATTTCTACCATTGAGATATGATGCAAAAGTTTTGGCAATTGAAGAGATGAAGAATTTAGCCAAAATAAAGATGGATTAGTTACATGGTATTCTTATGGCATATGAGATTTAGAACAAACAAAAGAAAACCTCAAAGAAAGAATCTAATTTCAAGATATCAAAGAAAGAGAAGGATAAGATTCAAGTATCAAGTGACAGTTCTAGCAATGATGAAGATGAAAATAGATCTCTATTCATTCACAAGTTAAAAAAGGGCATAGGGAAATATCAAGGAAAATTACATTTTAAATGTTTTAATTGTGGAAAGATTGGACATTTTTCATCTAAGTTCCTAGATAAGGGTAATGGTGATAATGAAGAAGGAAAGTATACATACAAGAATAATTTCAAAGGAAAATTCAAGAAGGGATTCAAGAAAAAGAGTTTGTATTCTAAAGATCCTAGCTTAGCCAAAGATAATAGAGTCAGTGATTTAGAAGAAGAAGATATTTTATTCATGGCCATACATAATGATACCTCTACATTCAAAATTATAGATGATCAAGAAGAAGAATATGATGAAGCCAAATTGAATCTAGAAGGAGAACTCATTTGTGTCTTATAAGAGTTAAAATCTCTTGAGAATAAGAATCAGAGATTGAAGCTCTAGATCAAAAAAATTAAAACGAGTCAAAGGAAATAATTGAAGATCTACAAATACACTTTGAAGAAGATAAAAATGAAAAATATCTAATGGCACAATTATAAAAAGTAAGTGAATAATGCAAAAGGTATGTTATTGAAATTTCTTCTTTAAAAGTAGATCTTGAGAAAACAAATAAAGCAATCAATGATAGAGTAACTAATGATTTAAAATTTGAGAATAACACTAATATGTTGAATAAGATATTAGAAAGTCAAATATCAATGTTAGATAAGATAGGTATTGCATTTGAAATAGAGAAAGGGGAGGCCACTACTTTCACAAAAAAAGGAAAGAGCTATGTTGAAGCTCTTAAAAAATAGGAAATAAAAAGGTAAGAAGTTAATACTACATAGGACATCTCAAACAAAGGTTAGAAGGAACAAAACTACAAAAGGCAATCAGGTCAGAGACACACAAATAGGTCTTATTTTTATGGGTATTGTTTTTATTCTAATGGATATAGTCATAAGAAAATAGAATGTCAAAAAAGGGATAATAATTTCAAAAATAAGGAGAAAGAAACGCATAGAGTCAAGCAGAAGCCACAACTCTTTTGCTCCTCTATCAAGATTTAATGAAGAGGCCATAATATGTTACAAGTGAAATAACTTTGGACACATAGCCCATTATTGCAGAAATGTTTTTAAGTCAATCAAGAAGGACTAGAGTTTCAAGGCTCCATTCATCAAGAAGAAATTTTAGACAGGTTCAAAGTAGAAAAAACAACCTAAAAATTCTATGTTGATCCAAACAACTTTGCATGTAAGAAATGAAGAAAATCCATGGTTCATTGATAGTGGATGTTTAAGACACATGACAAGAGACAAGATCAAGTTCATAACCTTGAAGGAGATCAATGGTGGCATAATGAAATCTAGAGATAATAGTACTACCAAAATTTTTGGAAAAGGTACACTAACATTGTGATCTTTGGGAATTAGTGCATAGACCAAAAGATCACAATGTTAGTAGCCTTGTATGTAGATTGAAGAAAACACTGTATGGATTGAAACAAGCTCCCAGAGCTTGGTATGTAAGACTTGATAAGTACCTATTGGATCAAGGTTTCAAAACAAGATTTGTTGATAGTAATCTCTACATTAAAATAAAAGGTGAGTATCAATTGATTGTTGTGGTATTTCTTGATGACATCATTTTTGGATGAAACATTGAAAAGATGTCAAAATAATTTTTTTATAATATGTAAAAATAATTTGAGATATCTATGCTTGGAGAATTGTAATTTTTTTAGGGTTGTAAATATTTTATTCAAATAAAGGAATTTTCATATCTCAAAGTAAATATGCTAAGGAAATATTTAAGAAATTTGGTTTTGACGATTGTGCACTAGTTGGCACACCAATGAGTATAAGAGACAAGGTAAGGATGAAGGTTCATTCTTTATAAAACAATCTTTGTATAGATCTATGATTGGTAGTCTTTTATATTTGACATCATTGAGGCCATACATTATGCATGTAATAGGCATGGTTACAAGCTATCAGGTAGCCCCAAAGGAGAGTCATGTTTAGTTGGTGAAGATAATATTCAAATATATCAAGGGGACATTAGATTATGGATTGTGGTATCCCACAAGTAGAGATTTCACTTTGGTTGCTTATAAAAATTTAGATTGGGTAGGTTGCTTGGATGATAGGAAGGGTAAAAATGGAGGATCTTTCTTCCTCAGTGATAACGTAGTATCATGGCTAAGTAAAAATAAAAATTTAGTATCACTTTATATAGCCGAGGAAAAATATATTGT
Source organism: Torreya grandis (assembly GCA_037957365.1). Taxonomy (NCBI): domain Eukaryota; kingdom Viridiplantae; phylum Streptophyta; class Pinopsida; order Cupressales; family Taxaceae; genus Torreya; species Torreya grandis. The sequence continues at coordinate 2,574,738 of JARHVA010000830.1, forward strand.
AATGATATTGTGTTGTACTCAAGTGCTTTGGATGAAGCAAAATTTGGAAGATATCAAGGTAAAACATGATGAACCTATTTTTATTTTTTGTGACAAGTGTTATTAATATTTATAAAAATCTAGTGATGTATTCAAGAACAAAACATATTCTTATTAGATATCACTTGTTAAGAGAGCATGTTGTATATCAACAGGTTAAGATGGAATATATCAGTACTATAGAATAGATTTTAGATATTTTCACAAAGGCACTACCAAAACACATTTGAGTATCTGTGGGAGAAGTTAGGAGTAATTTATTTTACTTCCTACCATTGAAGATCAACATCATTTGAGGGGGAGATAAGTGTTAGCTCCAAGATAGGCCCTTTGCATTAAAATCGAAGGGGGAGAAGAACATAAATAGGTATAGGAATAATTATAGATATAGGTGTAGAAATAGGTATAGGGATAGGTATGGGTTGCTAAAGTAAGGGGGAGTTACTATATGTTTTTTAGATGGTAGTATGTGTAGGTTGGCATGTATAGTGTAGGTTTCAAGATGTGGAAATTGTAGTTTGAAGTTGCAATCAATGACAAAGGGGGAGATTGTTGGAAATATTGTCATTGATGTCAAAGGTCTAGCATTGGTGATAAAGGCCCCATAGAATTTAATGGTGTTATTAATATTCATATCTTGGCTAATGTGTGTTATTATTTATTTAATATTAATGATTATATTTTTGGCTGCTTAAAAGTCAAAAGAGGGCCCATGGAGAAGTCAACGAGTCCTAGGGTAAAGATAAAAGAGGAATGGGATGCATTTTCCCATGAAGAGTCATCTTGAGGAATTTGAAGAGTCACCAAGTGAAGATAGAAGAGGGTATGACACCTTTTTCCATGAAGATTCACCTTAAGGAATCCAAAAGGTCACCAAGATAAAGACAAAATAGGAAAGGATGCATATTATTATGAAGGGTCACCATGTGACTTTTCAAATGTAAGGATATGAAGGGTCATACAAGTTTGGCACCATTTTCCATGAGGATTGAAGGTTACAAAGGGTGATTGCCAAAGTTCATTTAGAAAGCTATAAATAAAGGCTTGAGAATCCATTTGTAATATGCAAGAGAGTTCATAGTTTTTTTATTGTTTTATATAAGAAAAGAGGAGAGAAAATAGGAGATATTTTAAAGTTCTATCATTTATTGAGTAAGTAACATTGAGAGATAGTTGTGTCTTATACACAAGAGTGGTTGGTGCTCACAAATATTTACAAGGAGTTGGTGCTCATAAATAGTTGTTGTGTTAGTTCTCGATAAAAGGGTTGGTGCTCTTACAAGTTGGTGATTGTAAACTTTGTAATTTGAGTTGGTGATCATTCATATACTTGAGATTGTTCTCTATGGTTTTTCCCACTTTGGGTTTCCATGTAAAAATTTGGTCTCTCTCTCTCTGTCTTGTGTGGTGCATTTTATTGTTTTAGTTTTATTGTATATCTTTAATGTGTGATTAAGTGGTTAAAAAAAAGAAATCAAATTAAGTAAAAGATATATAATATATTGATTCACCACCCCTCTCAGTATATTTCATGCTTAACACATGATTGTATTAATAATCGAGTAAAATATATTTACACTAGGGTGGGGTACAAAGAGGCCCCTATAATCCTAATTCAAGTAGTATTCCCTCTACTTCAGTGGTGAGACCAAAAACTATTGACTTATTCCACTAGTCTGCTAACTGGCTATTCAAATATTATCTTTTAAAAATACTTAACATACTTTACACTAACCAAAACCACACAAACATTCACAATAACAAATTGTAATAACCCTTATCCTTTCTATAGAGCTCAAGTAGAGTGGGAAGACAACTAGCATTAAACCTATTTAAAATTTGAATACTCCATCCTCATTATCCTTATTATCTTACCATTAACATGGATTCAAGATTAGTTCCATCTCCTCCACCCCGTGTATGTTATTATTACTCTACTTCCCATATACCATCTTCCTTTGGAATCCTTGCCATAAATGAGGAGTAGTTGGGATGTGATTTGGTTAGATCTCATAGCTTTTACAAAAGTATTGTGAGGGTGTGATTTAAGTGGCTTTTAAATCTCATTACTTCTACCCATTATTCCTATATTATATTGATACTATAAATAGATAAACTCATTAACTAGGGTTAAAATCTACCCCACACTAACCTCAGTCAATTCACCCCTTTATCTTGGATTTCAAGGTTTAGGAGGAAAAGCACAAAAATTTAGAAGTTTCATGTAGCACTCTTTGAAACTCAACCCATAGGTGCATGGCAAGTTGAATAGTCTCTTGTGTTACAAATATCTTAGATTTCATCCTTTAGAGGTGAGTGATCATATTTGGGAGGGGTTTAACTTGTTTCTTTATCTCACCAATCTTCACCAACACATCTTTTAGGTATTCTTCTATAAATATTTATTAACCCAATGTTATTCCATGAAGCTCCAAAACCTATGGCTCTAATTCCCTATTTTTAGTGTCTATTTAATGTGCTAATGATTCCACCTATTTTATCAAGGAGGATCTATCCAATTTATTCTTCTTCATGTATACTAGCACAACCAAGGTTCTCTACTCATCTTCTCAGTAGGACAATCATAATTAGATTCCCATAGTTTACTTTAAAATGTTTCAATACAAACATTTTATGTCAAGAACACAATAATCAAGTGTATTTATTTCATCCTTGTAATATTTAATTTGCTTCATGCATTCAATCTAGGATTATTATATCTTTCAATGAGCATGTCGGATAGGCCTCTAAATTACTCATTAAATTAGGTTAGGTGACATTAATCATGTCTAAGAGGCTAGGATGGGTTATGAAAATATTGTTGCATATGTTCAGGGACCTAAAATTTATTTCCTAGAGTTGGCATTCAACCCTTTCCTACTGTGATCAATCTTTGTTCAATATATTTTCTACCTCAGCCTATTTTTTCATAGCATGTTCAAGGGATTTTTTGATAAGTAGGCATTTTATTTATTCTCCCTTAAGGGCATTGGAAAAATAACTTACAGTTTTTTAATGCTTCTAATATTATTTATGTTTACCAAATTATACTATGTTAAGTTTACATCTAATTTAAGGAGAGCATTCCCAATCTGTGCCCTACTAAAAGTCCTAGGGTTTATGAGGAAAATCCCCAAACTTAGATGGTTGGTTCTAGTGGATGAGACCTCAACTTCATTTGGTACCTCATGAATGGGATCCTCCCTAAAATATTATAAGGAAAAGGATGAATATTATTGGGTTGTTAGGGATTTTGATCTATTATCAGGGTATCCCAAAGATATAGGTGTTCATCTTGTACCCTGATTTATAGTTATTGTCAGATAGTTTTGTTGTATTTCACCCCCATCTATTTATGTATTTTGTCATGTGGGGATATCTTCTATGTGGATGAACTCATATTCCTCTATCCCTTATTTTTCTCATTATCTTCCGAGGTTAGATTTTAACTACTTTATCTCTTCATCTTGTGGCTACCCATCCTCAAATTTATTTGGGATACTAATCTCCTCTTCTAGGTACTCAACCTCATTCCTTATGGGTTTCTCTAATATCTCTCCAAACTTTTGGATGGTTGGGGATTTATATATGGCATCCTCCATCTTAGTTCTATTCTCAACATGCTCTTATTATTACATCCCACATACATCTTCTTCTTGGCTATATGGCCCCTTTATTTTATCTACAACCATCAGACCTTTTCCTTTTTCTTCTCTGATTGGTGGGGACGATGCCCTTCCCTATAGTTTTAGCATTGATAATTATTCAAATTAATTATGGGGTGACTTATGTACTTCCTCCAACCTATTTATCTTTATAGTTAGAATAAAATCTTATATATATGGGTCCTCTAATGTAGGTGTTAGGATTAGCAACTCCCATTTCTTCTTCGTTGATATCTATCTTCACAGCTCTTTTCACTCTGAGGCTTCACTCGTAGATTTTAATTATTCATAGAGTTTGGTCATTTACATAAGAGGAAAATTTCCCCTACCTTTGGATCCATTTTAGATTCATTCCTTTCTTCTCTTCCTTATCTTCTCTTGATCCTTTCGTCCAACTCCCCTTTCCCACCTAATGTAGATAAAGATGGTCAATCTCCTCTCCTTTATCTATCTCATTCATGGCTTATAAGATGCTTGAGCCTCTTAGATGTGATGTGGAGGTTGAAGATATTCTTAGAATTTTGGATCTTATATCATAACACTATTTTACTAGATTTAGGTATTAGTGTAGTGGATAAGGCTTGTTGTGGATATGGAGAACCTAAATAATTTTAGATTCTCATCCTTCCACTTCATCAACTTCTCTCATGACCATTATTTCCTATTTCACATAAGTGGTGAAAATGGTTTGGATGATAGCATCAATCCTTTGGGTGTACACTCTAATATTCTCTATTTATTTGATGCCATTAATAACATCCATGAAGTATTTCATCGTAAACCCATACGGTAACTTAATATAATGAGGCATGTTGACCAATATTTTACCCTAAGTCAAAAATGGCCAACCCATATGGTTATCAAAACTTGTATATGGTATTAAATGATCCTAAATGGTCTCCATGTGGTCACATTAGTTATTGTCTAGCTTGGTCTAGGGTTTGGCCTCATCTGTACTTGTCTAGTCTTACAGATCATTTATAAGGTATTAGTGTTGTCAAGTGTGGTCAAGGTCATGAAATGGTTTAGATTCATTATAAAATGTTATTAATGTTTATTTAAGGTCATAATGTCATGTCTTAACCTTTTATCATGTTATTATGTGCTAAAACGTCATTTTGGTCACCTTTTAGCCTATTTTTGAGGATTTATATGTAACACCTTCAGAGGCAAATGTTTTAAGAAGTTTTAAAATGTACCTAATGTTAGACATCGTGTAGATAATGGATATAACCTAAGAAATATGTAGTTCAACACCTAGACTAAGCAAAGTACACCTTTATAAGAAATTTTTGGGTACTCGTATAGCCTTAGAATATCTAATTGTATGCAAAATATTTTTAGAGGGCCCCTTGGGATTTTGTAGGTCATATTAAAGATTTTGATTAGATTTCAAGTCGTAAAGATGCAGTAGACACTCTCTTCTCCATTGATACCTTCACAAGCTCAAAAAGGCAAAAATCAAATGCATGGTACATCTAGGAGAAATAAATTTTGGAGATAAAACTTTGTCCATTGTTAGGTATCCTAATAAGATTCAATTTAGTGGCATTGGTTTTTGTATTCATGTCCCTTCCTTTATGAACAATCACTAAGAGTGATAGTCGGTCACTATGCCTTATCTATTATAACATTTGGTTTTGATCCTATTTCTTCATGCCAAAATTCATTAGAGAATAATGTTTTTTTGGAGTGTTTTTAAAGAAAAAATTGACCCCTTTCATGGTGGTTTCATCAAGATATTCAAATTCATGAGGTATTCTCCTCAAAGGAAAAAGCTGCCTTAAGTTTGTGGGCATATAGTCTTAATATAAGTCTATTTTGGTTTTTTTGAGATGTTTATAATTTTCATATGTTAAATTAATTCATCCTTCATATAAAACCTCTTCAATATCCCATAACTCATGTGTTATCTCTTGATAAGTGGTTGTTTGCAAATAGTCTTTTAGTAAACATCACATTTTGCACTATTTGCAAGCATGATCTATGTTCATGACCAAACTTCTCTAGGTTTGAGTACTAATTTTAGGGATAAATGGAAATGATAAGTCATTTTAATGAATTATAAAACACATTGAACATTGGAGGCTTAAGAAAGTGAGAGTGAAATAAACAAATATGTACTGTCAAACAAGATTATGAGGTGCTTCATTTACTCACAAGTCTGTAGACCTATTAGTGAGATTTCATGGGGTTTAAGGTTTAGGATGAGAGTGTTAAAATATTTAAAATAACTTGAGATATAATTAAAATATCCATGTGACCTTGATATACCCATCCCTACTATCACCAAAAGCATGATGAAGAGACCTAACCTCTATGCACAAACTTTACATACATGATGACTATATACATAGGCCTATATGGACCGTGATTTAAATTTTGAGGATGAAAATACTTATTAAAATGTTTATAAGATATTAAAATATATTATAATAAATTATAAAATATTTGATACAATCCCTATGTTTTAATACTTAAGAAGTTATCCTTGGCAATCATCTAGGCAAAAGGTAGACTTACAGGTCTAAATCTATAGGTCCTTAGTTTAGATATATAAAAAAATCACATGAAAAATATTGATATGAAGACAAAAATAATTCAATTATGAGAGATAAAAAATACCATTGAATTAACCTAAGCCATTTGTAAGTCACGAGAGAGTCAAGAAGACTGAGTTCATAATCCTAATGCTTTTACACGAGTCTACATATGAAAGCAAGAGAGTAGGGGTTTGAAATGCCATGAAAAGGTCAAAAAAATTTATATTAGAGTGGAAATTAACTCATAAAAAATTTTAATCCTATAAAATTTACATGTTATTCTTGATAAATCTAATTTCAAGGCTCACATTCAAACTCTCCTCCAATCAACACCTACATACACACCTTGAGAAGGCTTGAAGGCAATCCAAAATAAGTGTATGCCTGGAGAGATGTAGGGTTTATAAAAATTAAAAAGGTCATGAAGCATAAATAAGGTTTTTTTCATATATAATTACTTTTAACAAAGTTCTAAACTACTAATACACATTCAAGATTACAAGGACTGACACCTACAACTAGGCTTAGAGAAGACTAAGAAGGAGACTATATGTTTCTAGAATCATGGTACATTGAGAGTGAGAAAGAAGGATTAAAATATATAAATAATATAATATATTCATTTATATGTTAAATTATCAGAAATATAAATTCTAAAACCCTAAATATAATCAGACTTCTCTAATTAACACCTATAAGTTATAGTCATGAGTACACCAATTTCAACCTAAAGAGAAGGTAGAGTAAATGAAAAACTTTTGGGGTATAATTTAAGTGAATGGATAGGTGATTGAAAAAAAATTATTTTTAATATATTAAAAATGAGATAAATATAAGATGACTAATATGAGTTACCTCAAACCCTTATCTACATAGTGAGAATAGTGTCTAGTGGCCTACCTAAGTTCATGATATGTATTTACTTGACTGAGGGAGTTAAAGGTCTGTGAGAAGGAAGTTTGGGGTAAAATATATAAAACTAATATGTGATTTTAGTATCAAAATATACACTAAATATTTAATAAATATATTAGACAAAATAGGGATTTAAACCTTGCATACACAAGCCAATGTGAGTTACAGGCATGCTTGCCTAGTTGAATGAAAGTCACTTATCCAAGTAAAGAGAAGAAGTTTGAGGAAAATAAATTCATTTTAAAATGGTTTAATAGTGTCATAAATATATCATTTATATAATCAAACATAATAAGGGATATAATGAATACAAGCCCTATCTAGGCCCAACAAGCTTAACACTAAATGCACAGACCACAAAATATAGTCAAGAACAAAGTGGATTGTTTTAGGTAAGGTGATGGTTTTAATGTTTTTAGAATTAATAGACATATTAAAGACCTCAAATAATAATCACAAATAGGGAAAATTAAATAAAATGTAAATTAAGCCTATAAGACCTTCTTCAAGTTCCTCTCATGCATGATTGCATTTCAAGGTAGGTTTTCTCTCACTTGTTATGACCTTAACATAATAAATGGAGATAAATTGATTTAATAAGAGGTATAGATGTCACCATAATTAAACATAATTATATAATTTGTTGTTTTAGGTCCATAACCTTTATGAAAAAAGCTTAAGAGCCTAGACACCTTTCTAATGGATTGTTTGCAACATGAAAGACACCATATTGTACTTAGATCTATCACAAGGTTTTTCATGGGACATATTGGTGTTGATATGTGTTTGAGGTGACCCATAAATATAATTATATTAAATTATGAGAGATAAATAGGATCTATTATTTATGAATAATCTTTAAGAATAAAACATGCCTAAAACCCTAGTAATGACCAGTTGAGATAGACAAGTGTCAAACGAACATGAAATTAATTTATTTGATCCTAAAACATCTTATATTTTTTTAATACTAAAACTATGTTATTAAGGTGTATTTAATTTGTACTTGTAGTTATGCAAACTATAATAAATACACTATTTTTCAAGGATTTTTGTGTTTTATAGGGTTTTAAATAGATATACACTTGAAAAATATTTTAAGAGTTAATTTGGATTTATTTCATCTATTAAATCCCAAAAATATGTACTAGACATTTTGGAAGTGATCAAATAAATCTCATTTTTCAAGGCAAACTCAAATAGGCCTAAAATGAGACTAGGTTTTAAGGCCATTTCATGGTTCTCAGACTTCCACAAGGTCTCAAAGCTTAAAATTTTACATATAGGTTTTTTATAGGATATTTAAAGTTAATCACATGATTTTTGGTGGTTTTACATGTGTGGGAGAGATCTAGAGTAGAAAATCAAGTTTCTAGGCAAAGAGGCCTAATTGAGGAGGTCTAGACCTAAAAAATGGCATGGAGTTTTAAATCCATATTTGGTCCTCAAATATTCCCTTATTTTTTAAATATAATCTATACACTAATCTAAACAAGGAGGTTTACATGATTTTAGGGCTATAAGGAAAATATGCCTCATGAGACCTTGAGGGGCAAAATGGAGTCTTGGGTGTCATTCCAAGAACCAAAATGGATTTATTAAGTTATTATAGGGTATTTTAGTTAATTTAATTTATATATATTTCCTTGAATAATATGAACTCAAGTTTTGAGCCACTTGGAGAAATCTAGGCGTGGGAAATGAAGAGTTTCAAGACACGTAAGCATATGAATGATTAGTGCCACTAAAATGTTAGACAAAATGAGTTTATAAATTTATTTAATGTGTATAATTATAATTTAATAAGTCATTCAAGGTGAAATAATGAGTGATAATCCCATTTGTCACTATTCTTATGCAAGGAACGGTAGTTTTCAAAAAGATGTGTAAGGTGTCAAGATGACTTTCTAAATCCTATGCCAATTGGAGAATGGAAAATATTAAGAGTAGAGACACATGTATTTATAAGTCTATTTAAAAATAGTCCATAAATCCTCATTATTTTCAACTCTCACATGGACACTTGGCAATCTCCTTCTTATATGCCCCTCTCTTTCTCTTCATCATTCCTCTATATAAGTTATTGATTTTGGCCTTATAAGATATACATAATTGATATGATGAATCCATATTAAAATGAATAATAATTTTTCCTTTGATTATTATTTTTTATTTTTTTTAAATTTCTCAAATTATTTCTTAAGCATGTGAAGTAGTTTATGGTGAATGACAAGTGATAGTTATCTCTCATTGTCTTCATTCCACTCTTTCATGCTTGGTGTAAGTAATATAACTTATAGTAGGTCACATGAAGTGTAAATATTTATTTTTTATGTATTTAAGATTTGAAAATGAGTATTAATGTCTATGATAAGATGTAATATTCCCTTACATTGTAAAATTCATTATATTTTACCTTCATGTTGAAACACTTTTGTTAGGAGAACCTTGGGTGTTGAGATCAGTTTTAAAAATTACCTTTCATAGAGCAGGTTTAGGTAGGATTTTGGAGCTAATATTGGTGCATTACCTCTATTATATTATTCTTAATATCCTTATATCCCTTTTACTTTAAATCAACTAGGTTAGTGGTTAGTTTTAGATGTGGTATAAGGGAGCTAGTCCTTCAATCTAGAGACTCATCTCTCCCATAGGTCACCGACAACTTGATAAATTGTTTCCATGTTATATAAAACTTAATGAGGATGGATTATACCTCATTATGTGTAAATTTTATTTATAATAGTTTTTTCACACCTGGTTATACCTCATGGTCTAAGAATTTGTCAAAGGTAGATGCTGATATTGGTAGATTTGAAATTATAAAACTTATTTCATGCAGTATCTGGAAAATCCAACACTCATTGGTTCTTAGTTGAAAAATATTGATTCATTTTCATGCCTAAGGTGAATACAAGGTATTCTACTAAAGTCATTCCTTTTTAATTTTTATATTTACCTTACTATTATTTTATAGCAAAGAGGTTTGCTAAGACCCATCCATACTCCAAGAAATCTTTTGTTAATTACTTACCTATTAAGAGACTTTTCTTAGGTCTAACTTGCTAGATGGTAGACTCAAGGAACCTTCACTTTTTTTCCTTTAATGTACATATTCCTTTAGTACTTTATCACTATAATTATATCCCTATTTAATCCCTTAAAAGTGTGTCTTCATACACAAGAGAAGCTTCCACTACTCCTATTGTTAATTTTTGTAATATACATAACATTAGTAAAGAAGATGTTTATATAAGGTTTTTGGATGTTTATTCCAAGGAAAAAACACTTCATTGACATGGTAATTTGGTTCCCAATCCATCACTACATGGGATGAATTGGGTAATGCATTAAGAAGGAGATTTGAAGATAATTCTAACCAATTATCTTTGATCGAGAAACTAACTATAATAAAAAGAGTACCTAAAGAGGACATACAAGAATTCAACACAAGATTAAAAAATACATAGGATAGGATACCAATCTTGGTAAGGCCTACTTCCCATCATGCTTTTTTTTTATTTTCTCAAATCTTTCAGTAGTGATATATCTATGATGATTCAATCCATGGGAGTATATACTTTTCCTAATGCTTATGAGATTACCGTAAGGGATAAAAATCACCTTTTTTAAGATTGGAAGATAGTTCCTAGAAATCCCATGCATTTTTTCCTTATTTTCAAGATCGTATGCCAATCATTACTCCCATTACCACACCCAAGCACAAGCAAGCTGCTTCTAATCATCCAATCAAGTAAAAAGAAGAAGATATGATCAAAACTATTAGAGAAGATGTTCAAAATCTTAAGAGGAAATAACAATAGTAACAATGGAGGTATAATCAAGGTCCTTTCTAGGATTATCAATTTTATCAAGCTCCTAGACAACCCTTTCAAGGTCAATACCAAGGATAAGGGAAACTAACTCAAGTAAGGCAACATAATGCACAAAATTAGAATATTCCTTCTACTTCCAAAGCACCTTTACCTATCTAAAATAATATTCTAAAATATAATGGAGAGCGAACTTCATGGGACCAACCTCACGACTCTTCCACATATGAAAATTAAGCATTAAATCAAGCCTATATGGCTCAATGGGGAATAATTCCTTCCATGACTCAAGAAGAGATACCCAATAGATGAGAGAATAATGAAAGAGATTCTCAATAAAATGTTTCATTTATGAATTACTATTAGGAGGACTCATGTGTAGTCAAATACCAAGGTAATCTCAACATTGGAACAAGAACTATAGATGAAAATATAAGGTTAAAGAATAGAGTAGTTGAGGAGGTACAAGGGTCAAGTAGTAGTCCAAACATGAACTCTTAATCATCTCAAGGATTAGATATGTCAAATGTAACCCCTATGGATAAATTAAGTAAAAAAATTATAATTTTAAATCACTTTCTATGTCTTTTCCTATGTATCATGTGACATAAGTTAGTGGTAGTACTATGGATCTTAGAGGACATGAAAAATTTATCATCTCTCCTATGAATATTATGGAGTAGATTAATAAGGTTTACATAAGCATCCCAATGGTTCTAAGGTCTCTATCAAGTCTGAGTTTTTAGCTAAGTTTCATGTGGATCCTTATATATCAAACTCATATAAAATGAATTTCACTATTATTGATGATGGAGATCAAGTTAATGACCAATAGCCTTTAACACCTCTTGATGGCATAGCTGACCTTCACCTTGATGAGTGGGGAATTTATCAACATGGGTTTGATCTATAAAAGATCATTTAAGAGACAGGTCTTGGCACATATATCATACATGAATAATATGATGAGTTTCTTGAGGTAAGTTTTGATGATTCCCTTCAACAAGATACATGTGGTAACTAATTTTTTCATATGGATGGTGATGATGAGGTTAAAAGTGTGTTAAATCATGGTAATGAGGAAGAAGATACATTTTTTCCTAACCAAGAGGAAGAGATACATAAACATGATATTTAATAGGAATGTGATGACCTATGGTATAAGTACCATGCCATAATGCAAGATTTTTAACAAGTAAATGGGCATGCTCATCCTCAAATGAAACATGATCCTGGTGATAGGGTCAATGGTGAACATAATGAAAAATAAGAGAGTGCCAATTTACTATCAAATATAAGTCAGCCTTGGAAGAACTAATCAAGTCAAGGTAGAATTTTATGTGAGTGAGAAGTAGCATAATCATCAATATGATCTTGATGCACTTGCATATTTTTTTATCCAACAAGAAGGCAAGTTTGATGCCTCAAAACACCTAGCACATCATAGTTCAAATGAAGGTGAAGTTGGAAAAAGTTTTATGAATCACAAAGAGAAAATTAAGAGGTATAAAATGATCATGAAAGAGACCAAGCTAGATGAAATGTCAATCTAAACTCAAAGAAAGATAAAAGTACCATTCAAAGGAGTCTCAAGTGATGAACTTGAAACTAGTAGAGGTCTCATGAGTGGGAAGTCATTTGATCACCTTCATAAGTAAATTTTATTTTAAAAACATCCATCATATGGTGATTTTTTCTCATGGAGAAGTTATGATTATAGGAAAATTGTTTTTGACCTTGGTTGAATCAAGGTGGGGTTGTTTTATCACCTTAAACATGTTTTGAGGTCTATACATAATAGGTGAGGTGTGTTGTTTCAAGTGTTTCTTATTGTGTGTTTTCCCTAAATGCATTGGGCATAGTGTGTTTGATTCTTATTTTGTGGTTTGGTGTGAGTTTGAGTCTTTATAAGGTGTGTTAGTTTTAGTTTGAAAATTAAGGGTGTCTACATTGCATAATGGGATTATAAGGATATTGATCCATTAGCATTATTGGTATGTTACCCCTGTGCATTACCAATTTCTTGACCAATTTTTAACCTCAAGTCAAAAATGGTCAACCCATATAGGTTCAAGATTTCATAGGGTTTTAAAAAAAATTATATGGTCTTGTTATGGTCTTTAATGGTCCTAAATGGTCTCCATGTGGTCACATTAGTTATTGTCTAGCTTGGTCTAGGGTTTGGCCTCATGTGTACTTGTCTAGTCTTAGGGGTAATTTATAAGATCTTGGTGTTTTCAAGTGTGGTAAAGGTCATGAAATAGTTTATAGTCATTATAAAATATTATTAATGTGTCTTTAAAGTCATAATATCATGTATTAACCTTTTATCATGTTCTTATGTTCTAAAATGTCATTTTGGTCACCTTTTGGCCTATTCTTTAGGAGTTGCACATACCAATTTCAAATTAAAATGTTTATAAATGTAAATAATGTTGTAAACGGGTTATATAATGGTCATAACCTAAACTAAACAAAATACTTATTTACAAGCATATTTGGGCACTTTTACAACCTTAAAAGATATACTTGCAAGAAAAAAATAGTTTAATAGGGTACATTAGGATTAAAAAATTAATTTTAATTATTTAAATCAAGTTTTAAATTCTACAAGTGTAGTAAATATTCTCTCTCCTGCATCACTACCTTCACAAGTTCATAAAGGTAAAAATCAAATGCATGTTTTATCCATGAAAGAGAAAGTTGGGATATCATTTTTTAAAATTTTTTAGGGGTAATAATGAAAATAAATTTATTTTAATTGGATTTTATATTCATGTCCCTTACTTTATGAACAATTGCTAAGAATGACAGTAGTTCACTATGCCTTGTCCATTCAAGTAGGGTCTAGTTTTTATCATGTTTCTTCATGAAAAAATTAATTAGAGGAAAATGGTTTTGTGGAGTGTTTTAAGAGGATAAAATGAAAAATTTAGTGATTTTTTAATCAATCAATTAAACTTCATGAGGTTTTCTCCTAAAAGGAGAAATGTGCCTTAAGTGTGTGGGCATATCATCCTGTTGTAAGTCTATTTTAGTTTGTTTAAGATGTTTGTCATTTTTAGAGGTTTTAATTACTTAATAATTAATGGAAAAAATCATAAATCTCCCATAATTAATGTGTTACCTCTTTAAAATTATCTATTTTCAAATACTCTTTTAAGAAACATCATGTTTTACACTCTCTGGAAGAATGATTTATGTTCATGAGATACCTTCTCTAGGTATGAGTGAAAATGTTGGGTATAAATGGAAATAATAAGTAATTTATATACATGATAAAACACCTTGAAAATTGGAGGTCTAATAAAGTGAGAGTGAAATGACCAAATCTATACTCTCAAACAAGATTATAAGGTGTTTCATTCACTGATAGGTCTGAAGACCTATAAGTCAACTTTCATGGGGTCTAAGGTCTAGGTTGAGAGTGTTAAAATAGTGAAAATACATTTATTTCACCTTAAAACATCCATGTTAATTTGATATAACCATCACTAATATCACCAAAATCATGATGAAGAGACCTAACCTCTAAGCACAAACTTTTCATATAAGATGACTGTATACACATGACTATATGGATCATGATTCAAATGTTGAGGATGAAAATAATTAATAAAAGGTTTAAAATATATTAAAGTATATTATAATAAATTTGTAAATATTTTATAATATCCTTAATTTTCAAGACTTATGAAGTTATCCTTGGAAGTCATCTAAGAAAAAGATAGACCTATAGGTCTAAACCTATAGGTCCTTAGTTTAGATATAAACCAATAATCATATGAATAATATTGATATGGAGACACAAATAATGAAATTATGAGAGATATCATATACCATTAAAGGAACCTAAACCATTTGGAAGTCAATAGAGTTAAGAATATTGAGTTCACAAGTCTAATGCTTCCACACAGGTCTGCATATGAAAGTAAGAGAATAGGTGTTTAAAAATTCCATAAAAAGGTCAAAACAATTTGTAATAGAGTTTAAATTAACTCATATGAATTTATATTAATATCATATTTCCATGTTATATTTGATAAATCCAATTTCAAATCTCATGTTCAAACTCTCCTCCAATCAACACCTATAGCCAAACCTTGAGAAGGCTTAAAGGCAGTCTAGAACAAGTGTATGTTTAAAGTGATGTAGGGTTTAGACAACATAAAAAGGTTTTGAAACATCATTAATTTGGTTTTCATATATAAATACTTATAATAAATTTATAAACTCCTAATAAAAAATCAATAATCCAAGGACTAACACGTATAGCTAGGCTTAGAGAAGAGTAATAAGGAGATTGTGTGTGTGGAATCATGGTGCCTTGAGAGTTCCAAAGAAGGATTAAATTTTTTTAATAATATAATAGAGTAATATATAGGTTCAAGGATTGGAAATTTAAATTATAAAACCCTAAATACACTCATACTTCTATAATAAATAGCTACCTGTTACACTCAATAGTAGGTCAATTTCAACCTAAAGAGAAGGCATAGTATATGAAGAACATTGGGGTCTAATTAAGTTGAATGGCCATATGAGTGAAAAAAATTGAGTTTGAATATATTAAAAATTATATCAATATAAGATGACTAACATGACTTACCTCAAACCCCTGCCTATACAGTCATAATAGTGTCTACAGGCCTGCCTAAGTTCATGAGAGGTATTTGATTGACTAAGGGAGTCAAAGTTATGTGATAATTAATTTTGGGGAAAGGGATATAAATTTAATATCTAATTTTAGGATCAAAATATATAATATGTATTGAATAAAGATATTGGCCAAAATAGGGCTTTAAACCTTGTATACACAAGCCAATGTGAGCTACAGGTCTACTTTCCTGGTTGAGTGAATGTCACTTGTACAAAGTAAAGAGAAGAAGTTTGAGGAGAGAAAATAAATTTTAAAATATTTTAATAGTGTCATAAATATATCATATATATCCTCAGATCTAATAACAAGGGATAGAATGAAGATAAACCCTATCTAGGCTTAACGAGATTAATACCAAGTACATAAACCAAAAAGTAAAGTTAGAAACAAAGTGGCTTGTTAGAGGTAAGGTTATGGCTTTAAGGTTTTTATAATTTAATATTCATATTAAATACCTCTAATAATCATAAAAAATATGTTAAAATAAATAAAATGCCAATCAAGCCTATAAGACCTTCCTTGAGTTCTTGTCATGCATGGTTACATTTCAAGGCATGTCTTATCTCACTTTTTTTCACCTTAACATAATTCATGGAGATAAATGTATTTAAAATTAGGTATAAATGTATCCATACTATAAATCATGGCAGAAATTATTGTTTTAGGTTCATCACCTTCATGAATAAATTTAAGAGCTCAAACCCCTCTCTAATGGCTTGCTTGCAACTTGAGAGACACCATCTTGTACTCATATCTCTCGTATTGTTTTTTATGGGACATAGTGGTTTTTATAGGTTTTTTATGAGTCCCATAACTATAATTTTTGACAATACAAGAGAGAAATAGGATTTATTCTTTATGAACAATCTGTAAGAACAAAACATGCCTAAAATCTAGTAATTACCAGTTGAGAGAGATGAGTCTCCATATCACATGAAATTATGTGAATTGATCATTAAAACTCATATATATTATTTAATACTCCAATTATTATATCAAGGTGTACTTCATCTATACTTTTAATTGTACACACTATAGTAAATACACTATTTGTCAAGGATTTTTGGTATTTTGTAGGGTTTTGAATAGATAGACACTTGAAAATTATTAGAATAGGTAATTTTGGATGTATTTAATATATTAAAAATAAAAAATATGTACTCAACATTATTTAAGTGATTAAACAAAGTTAATTTTTTAAGGTAGTCTCAAACATGCCTAAAATGAGACTAGGTTTCAAGGCCATTTTATGGTTCTCACACTTATATAGGGTCTTAGAGCCTAAAATTTGACATTGATTTTTGTTATAGGTTATTGAAATTTAATAAACTTATTTTTTGTGGTTTAAAATGTGTGGGTGAGATATGGATTAGAAAATTAGGCTTCTAGGTAAGGAGGCTTGATTTATGCCTAATTGAGGAGAGAGAAATGCATAAAAAATTACTTTTACTTAGATTTTAGACCTAAAAATTGGTATGGAGTTTTATATACATATTTTTTCCTAAAATATTTCATTAATTTTTTTAGTACCATATGTACATTGCTCTAAATAAAGAGGTTTACATGATTTTAGGCTTATAAGGAAAATAGGCCTAATGAGAGCTTGAGGAGCAAAATGGAGTCTTGGGAGTATTCCAGGAACTAAAATGGATTGATTCAGATTTTATATGGTATTTTAATTAATTTCATGAAGATAGAGTGCCTTTTAGAATATTAACTCAAGTTTTGAGCCACTTGGACAAAGCTAGGCATAGGGAATGAAGAGTTTTAAGACACATATGCATATGAATGATTAGTGACACTAAAATGTCAGACCAAAGGCATTTATAAATTTAGATAATGTGTAAAAATATAAGTTATAAAACAATTAATTGTTAGTTTATGAGTGATAATCCCATTTGTCACTCTTCTTATTCAAGGAAGGGTAGTTTTCAAGAAGATGTCCAAGGTGTCAAACTAAGTTTCTAAATCCTATGCCAATTGGAGAATGAAACATATTCAAAGGATTTAAAAATTGATTTGGAATTATATTTTAATTTTTACATAACTCCTTTTTTTAACTCTCACATGTAAATTTGGTAATGTCCTTCTTCTATGTCCCCCTCTCTCTTCCTTATTCCACTATATAAGTTGCCAGTTTTGGCCTTGTAAGATATCCACATTCGGTACGGTGAAGCCTTGATAAAATGAATAATAATTTTTAATTTTAATAAATATTTAAATATGGTTTTGAATTATTAAATTATTTCTTAAGTGTGTGAAGTAGTTTATGATGAATGACAAGTGACAGTTATCTCTCCTTGTATTCATTCCACTCTTTCATGCTTCGTGTAAGTAATATGACTTCTAGTAAGTCACATGAAGTGTAAGTGGTTGTTTTGTATTTATTTAAGTGTAAATAATAGAATTAGTGTGTATTATAATACCTAATATTCATTTACCTTTTAAAATGCATTACATTCTACGTTCATGTTGAAACACTTTTGTTAGGAAAACCTTAGTGCTGAGATTAGTTTTGTAAATTGATTTTCATAGTGTAGGTTCACATAGGCTTGTGGATTTAATCTTGGTGAATCACCTATATTATATTAGTTTTAATATATTTATATCCATTTTATTTCAAATTAAGTAGGTTAGTGGTTATTTTTAGGTGTGGTACAAGGGAGATATCCCTTTAATATAGAGACTTGTCTCTCCTATAGGTCACCCATAACATGATAAATATTTCCTTGTCACATAAAATTTAAGGAGGATATATTAGACCTCCTTAGGGTGAAAATTTTATTAATAACATGAAATATTCCTATCATTCAACCTAATATTATCCATAAAAAAAAATTGCATCACAATTAATTGTTCTTTCCCCCTCACCATTTTAGGTATCATACTTAGGATGCACCATTATTCCCATAGGGATTATTTCAAGCATGTATTCCATTGTGTGACCCTTATTTTATATCTTGAGGTGATAATGATTGGGCAAGTGAAATATTTATATTTTATTTTAGGGGATCTATGGTGATCAAGGAAATTCTAACCCTCTTCCCTATTTCTCCATTTAAGGACTCCAATCTACTCAAATACTAATATCGTAAGGATGAAACTAAATGTGAATTGATTCCCCCCTGTATTCCTTTTAAACCTCCTTAATGATTATATCTGCATATATTTGGCCATATTGAACTAGGTTAACTTTTCCATTTCATGTGTTATATATAGGTAATCTCAATTAATTTATTCCCACTATCCCATTGGAGCTAATTTTTCACTTACCAGTTGTGTTACTACCCCGATAGTGATATCACTTATATTAGGGATAGGAAAATCATATCCCTCTTTATTTTATTTTAATTGGGGATAATTATGTCAATTTATGCTTACTTTTCTAGTTATTTCCCTATATTGACACTGGTTTGAGCTAGCCTTGTGGCCTTATGAATCTACACTACCATGATTTACATCATTTTCCCTAAAAAATACATCTTATCTTCAATAATAGAGTAGAGAAGAAACCTAAGTAATTTTTATACTTTGTCAAAGAATAAGAGTTCCTCGAGTTGAAATGTGTTGCCATTATTTTAGATGCCTTCTCACATGGTCATCACAAATGGGATTCCTATCATCACTTCTTCTCTTGGTGTCTAGTAAATAATATTTACATAGCTTGGATTCATGGTGCATGTTGTGGTTTTTGTAATTCTCCATATTGCATTCATCCACCCTAGAATCCCATTCTTCTCCACATTCCATGCTATCTAAATATTACATCTCTGAGTAGTCCATCTTTTTGGGTTGAAATGTGGTTACAAATTTTAGCTTACTCCATAGACATTTCTCCTACCATCCAATTATTTTTCACCTCTTTTGGTTTTTGTTGTTCCTCTATTTTACATCAGGGGGCCCTCAACCCCTAGTCTTATTGAGGTAGTTTCTATATCCTCGATAGTGGGGATCCCAAATTAGATATCTAGAATATGATTCTTTTTCTTTAACACTTTCACCTTTGCTTATCATATATAATTGTATCCCTTTTTATATTTATTCTTGGCCTCTACTCTTGATATCCCTATTTAGACTAAATTTAGAGTCTTTCCCCTCTTTTGATTTGTATCTTCGTAGATTTATTTTTTTGTGTGATGGGATACTTTTTACTTATTTCCCTCTTTATTGTCCTTAACACTTTTTTCTAATGTTCCTCTCTTAATTATGTTACATAACTAATGTAAAAATCCTATCTCTTCCCATGTGTGGTTTTTCATAATAATTATGGTTGTGCTAACTTCTTGGTTAATTAAGGTCTTGAAATTTTAAATTTTATTTAACACATGTAGTGTGATTTTTCTTGTTTGAGGTGGTTTATTGAGTTATCCTATTTCATCATTTACTTTCCTTACCTTGTACTAAATCATACATCTGGTCCTCTATTTATAGAAATATAAATACTTGAGGACACATAATAAATTTAGAGGGTAAATTAAAAAAATATGTTACACTAAATTCATTCTCACACCCTGATGATGGTTCATGGAGTATGAACTGAAATGTTGGTAAAAAAATGAAGATATGGTTATATCCAAAATATCTCTAGCAAATAAATGGATTGTAGAAATACATTATCATTAATAGGAGAATAATAGTTTAGAAATATTTAAAATATTAATACATAAATATTTATTGAAAAAGATTTGAATAAACTTAGGGCATGACTCTTATTGCTAGAAATAATTATTTACCTATCATGGTGGAATTTTGAAGAAAGTCCTCACTTGGCTCACCCAATTGGATATTAAGAGGAGTTCATGAGATATTACCCCTAACAATACATCAACCACAATGCCAAAAAAACCTAATTTAACCTAGAGAAACAAAAAAAATAAGAAAACATAATAAGTGTCATACACCTTATTATTAAAATGCATGGATGGTATTAGGCATGATATGGATTAATCTAGTTTCGATTTAAATGCCCAAGAATAATTTCCCAATAGGGTGTTTGAGCTATATATAATCATATAGAAAGACTTTAGCACCTTCAATAAGTACTTTTCCTTTGATATGTTCATCATTCCATGATTTTTTATGATTTTTGAGTGGCTTGGATACATTGGGAAATGATGTGCCTACCTTATAGCTTTGATAATTCTTTAAAGCATGCTATGAGGAATTTAGGGTCATCCAGTTGACCAATCCTGAATATGTAAAGATATGGAATTAGTAACTCATCATAAAGGATTGCCTCTATGTCAAATACCAACTAAAAATGAATAGACTTATTGAGTCACATATAGTTGGTATGGTATGACAATAGAACAACTGATAATCGATCATCCTATTATGTGTATCCTAAGTCATATTTTATTTATGAGGCAATGACCTAGGATTTTGTTGAAGGATTCTGAAGTGACATTAACCTATGGGTGTTAGGGTATAATTTTATGATGGGTGATCATGCATTTTGATAATAGGATCTACACCATCTCATTGATGAAATGGGTGCCTTTATCACTAGTCAGGATCATGGGTCATCTATATGTGATAATAATATTTTTCCATAAGAATCGACCAGCTATGGTTGTAGTGTAATTCTTGGTAGGTATATCCTCACCTCATCAGGTAAAGTAGTTATCAGTGAAAATGATGTATCACACACCATTCAATTATGTGATAGGTGTATTAGGACCTAAAAATTCAATATGACATTTTTCAAATGGGGCCTACACAAGGATAGGGATAAGTGGCATCTCATCTCAATGGTTTAGCTTTCCAATCCTCTGGAAATCATCACACTTTTGTATGTATTCCTTGGCATTATTAAAAATAGTTGGCCACCAAATTCCTAAGAAGAGGATATTTTGGGCAATTGCTTCCCCAATGAAGTGTCCTCTAATGACTCCATGGGATTTTCAAAAAATATTTGGTTTCTCATGGGGAAGTACACATCACTACATCACCTCATTACATCCTTGCTTATACATTTCTCCATGGTTGATTTGATAGGAAGAAACACAAAGGGTTATATGCTTATTTTATTTTATTGTTAGGTTATATGGTGTGATCCATGAAGTGATGAATGCTAAATTATCAAAAAGTTTTTCTAGTTTATGTTATACTATATATAGCTACATCTCAAGCATGTTGTCTTTATTACAATAGGTTATTTACCTTAGTTCATGTTTCTTAGGTGTTTTATTTATCTTAAGAATGTTTTAGATTTTCCAAACCACTTAGGTGTGGATATTAAATATTTGATTATAGTGGTTTTCTATCCTCAATTTATATCTTATATTTATCCTATAGATATCATTGATCTTCCTTGCCTATATATGAAAATCACACTCATTGTACTTGATAAGTTTTTTTGATATATTATATGATATTACTACTCTTTGTTTTCCATGTCAATTTGATGAATTCATCTCCTTCATGTGATTTTTTGTTATTGTCAAAAATTGATATTTATACAACCTAGATCAATCTATTTTCCTTTCCCTTCATGGTATCAAAGTAATAAGTCTTACAACCATCCATTTGTGAATTTGATGAAAAAAAATTATCTAGACAAAAAATGGACAATGTCATTGGATTAAGGTGTAAAAGCCCTAGGATCAAATTTAAACATGACCGAGTTACATGACATGCCATATTTTACCATTTTGGAGGGTTTAAAGGTAATTTTTTAGATTTAACTCATATCTATACCATTTAGTGGTAGAAAAGAAAAATGTTTTCTGGGTTTTACTAGGTTTTTATAAAAACCTAGTGGGTCTTTGTTATGTTTGAAGGAAACTTGAATTTTCATAGATATAAGTTTATGTGTGTAGGTTTAGCATTTCAAAATTTTGGTATGTTATATAGGTTTGGTTTTCTATCATTTTATTTCATGTATTGTGGCTACTGGTTTAGACACATTATTTTCTATAAGTGAACTATTGATTTGTGTGACCCTAGCCAGCCTATTTTTTTTATTAGATTTCAACTCTTAACAACCTGATTTTTTTGCTTAGTTCTACCATTTGTATGATTATTGACCTTATTTTTGTACACACATATAATGACATCAGCCAACCTATTTTTTCATGGTATTGTGACTCTCAAATTTTGGGCATCCTTAGTTCTCATCCTCACCCTTAGCTCCTTGGTCACATGGTATGGTAGTGTGAGGGGGTAGGCTTAATTTTTTATTCCTAATAATGGGGGATTAAGTACTAATATCATTTGTTTTAAAAAAATTTCAAGAATTGAAATTTTTTCCAAGCATTTAAATTTTATGAATTTTTCTATTTGACACATTTACAATGGGAAATTTGTAATACCTATAATTTTTAATTGGGAAATAGAAATAGAGTGTTGTTTTTTTTCAAAATTATATGTATTTTATACTTGATATATTGGTGTCATTTATGTTTTAAAATACACTTAAATATAAAGTGTCAAATTTGGGGCGGGGGGGGGGGGGGGGAGGGGGGAGGGTGTGCACTCAATATAGAGTCTTTTATGGGGTTATTTTGATGTTGATTTGTGCACCCTTTTTACATTCTTTTTCTCTTTGGTGATTTTTTAGAATGATTGATTCTTATAAATTAGATCAATGTGATCCATTAACTACACATAATTACCACACATTGAGACTAATAATGGAAACAATCATTAAACACAAATGATTATGAGCCTTAATGACTAAAACACAACCAATGTTCACTAGAGAATACAAGAAATTTCAGCACCAATGTAAATTTTATGAGTGTATGGGTTTGGTAGGAACCTATTTAAGTGATAGTGTTTTATTTTATTTGGAAGGATGTAACTCTATTTTCAAAATATGGTAAAAATTGAAGGGTTTATTTGGTAATTTGGATTACATAAGTAAGATCTATGCATCTTAAAGTAAAAATTACTTCTCTCAATCCTAAATATTTTCATTTATTGTATAATATCTTACCAAGTTCAAGAACTTGTTGACATAATTGAAGGGGAGTGGAATAGATAATAAAAATGAAGAATATGTTTACCAAATTTTGTTCAAGTATTAAAGTCCATTCCAAATCTTTGATTATAACTTTTTATCTATCATGGATGCATTAGGTGCCACATTAAAAATACCTGATTTAGAGTTTTTTGTGAAAGAATTACTAGGGAAGAATACAAATTGTCTAACCTTGAGTCTTCCAACTCTCAAGAGGCATTATTATAATGTAATCCTAAGGTCAAGGGAAAATAAAAAAGTGAACCAAAAACCACTCTTCCATCTCAATATGCCACTAAAACCAAAGGCAATAATTCTAAACCAAAGGATTCTTATAAATCCAGAATAATTTTAGCCTTTCATGCTCATTTTATTTGGGGACTGGTCATGTAGAAAGTAGGTGTTGGAAGAGAATGAAAGCCTTAGAAGATGTAGTTAGAAACCATAAGATCTCTATCTCCACTCCACCTCCTTCAAATGATCATGTAAAAACACTTAATATTATTGGTAGATCTCACTTACCTATTATAGATAGTTGGGTCATATCTTTTAATGTTTCTTACCACATGACTTATTCTAAGGAGTTTTTTATATCTATTGGTTTGAGTTCTACTTCCAACATTGATGTTGTAGATTATTAATTTATTTTTATTAAGTGAAAATGTGACATACAAATTGATGGTGGATGAATCAATGATGCACTATATGTTCCTAACATCACTACCAATTTGATTTCTATATATCATATTTTTAATTCTAGTTGAGGCAAGATAAAGAATTTCACACCATAAGGTTATAAAATTTGAACTTTTTTGGAGCCTCATTCACTTGTTACACAAGGTGTTGTTGATCATAGTTCATGACTAAATCACTTTTATAGTTTTGATGACATTTATTCTATGGAGACATGCTTGGTTTTTCATACCAATTATGAGAGTAAGCTTTGGCATGAGATATTATTCTATGGGGACATGCTTGGTTTTTCATGAAAATTATAAGAGTAAGCTTTGGCATGAGATATTTGGACATCTTAATTATATATATTTGAAGGAGTTGAGAACTCATGATATGGTTTATGGTCTTACTAGAGGTTTTTTGTCTTAATGGATTTTTCATTATATATGCATTAGGGAAACAACACTAATATACATTACCCAAGGGTTTGTCTAAGAGAGATTATTCACCACTTGATCTTGTGCATAGTGACTTGATGGTTTTTATCCTCCTTTTAATAGAGCTAAGTATACGCTTACATTTATTGACAATTTGTCAAGGTGTACTGAGTTTATTTTCTCAAGTAAAAGAGTGAAGTTTTTTCACACTTAAAAGTCTTCAAGGATTTGGTCAAGAATCAATATTCTAGTTACATAAAGAAGCTTCACACTAATAAATGGGGGAGTACTTTAAAAAATAGTATTCTAAAAAAATTGTAGCTCATGGCATTGTTCACTAAGATTTTATTCATTATACTCCACAAAAGAATAGATTATCACAAAGGAAGAACTGGAATTTGAAGGAGATGGATAAATACATGATGCATTCTTGGAATTTACCTCCTATACACTAGGTAGAAGTAGTTAATTGTGAAAACTACATTTATTATCACACACCACATAGAGAACTTGAGCATTTGAATCTAGAGGAGGATTTTTAACACTAAGAATGATGTCTCATTTTTTCAAGTTTTTGGGAGCGATGACTGGGATTTTATACCAAATAAGAAAATGAAAGCCTTGGAAAAGAAGAAAAAACCCTTGGTCTTTTTAGGATATTATGAGGACATGGGAACTTATTAAAATTTGGTGCTTAATATTTATGATGTTATTTTTTGAACACATGTTCAGTTCGATGAGCATTTATCTTCTCATGAGGCTTAATCTTCTTCCATTACCTCTTATTCTTCTTTGATTCCATCTATTGATGATTCTTAACTTCATTTTGATAATCCATTCTTTGAGGAACTAGTTTAGGATGCCACTAAGGAGGTTATAGAGGCAAAATTATATGTGAATCTTATTACCACTATGCCTAAGTGGGATCATACTAAAGTTTATAAAGCACCATATTTCATACATGATCTTAAATCACTAGACATCATCATGCTCATTTTATAGGTTTAGGAATTTTTTGTTAGGCATTTTTTAGTGATCCACAATCTTTTTCATAGGCTCATGGGATACAAGAGTGGGATGATGCAATGAAATATGAGTATTATTCTTTTATGAAGAATCATAGTTAGGATTTGGTCTCTCTTCCTAAGGTAAGAAATTTGGTTAGGTGTAATTTGATATACCACACCAAATATGTCATTGATGGGTATGTTGATAAGTATAAGGCACATCTTTATCAAACTATTTCTCACAAGTCAAAGGTATTGATTACTCTGAGACTTTTTCCCCTATTACCAAGATGGATTATGTGTACCTTGTACTTTATCTTATTGCATCAAAGGGTTATAAAATGTACCAAATGGATCTAAAGAGTTCCTTATTACATGGATATTTACAAGAGGAAATCTACATAGAGAAACATGTTAGGTTTATTCACGATTCTTCTCTTATTTGTCAACTAAAAAGATATCTCTATGGTCTCAAACAAGCTCTTCAGTCTTGGTATAAGAAGATGTATTCTTTTATTATATCTACTATCTTTGTTCATTTCCACTTAGATCCTATCATATATATACAACATGTTGGAGAGGATATTGTTATACTAGTTTTGTATGTTGATGATATGATTCATATACATAACTCTTCTATTTAGATTCATATTATTCAATAAGATCTGTCAACACAATTGAATATGATATATCTCAATATTTTTTAAAATTTTATTAGTTTGTAGATTTACTAGTTAGATTCAAGGATTTATTTGAGTGAGTATAATTACACCCTTGATCTTCTTCAAAATTTTGGTATGGCTAATTACAAGACAAGTCCCTCTCATTTCTAATTTTGGGTCAATCTTACTTATACCTAAACAACTCCTATTTGTGATCTTACATTGTATAGGTAGTTGGTTGGAAGTGTCATTTACTTAAGACATACTCATTCTGATATTTCCTTTGCATTTTTGCTTGTATCTTAGTTTGCACATATTCTTCATAATAGTCACTGGTAGGATGTTAAAATGATTTAGTGATATTAGTAGGGCACTTACCACTTTGAATTACACTAAACCATAGGATTTACTTAGTTGGTTAGATATACTAGTTTAGACTGGGTAGTTTATATTGATGGTAGGAATTACACTTATGGCTATCTTTTTATCTTAGTTCTTATCCAATTGCTTAGGCATGCAATAAGTATTAAGCTATTTCAATTTCATCTAAAGAGGTAGAATTTCATCAATTTTTTTGGATTTTTTAGTTATTAATAGAGTTTGGCTTCACACATGATTCACCTACTATTCTTTGACATGACAACTAAAGTGCAATTAATATTTCTTGTAACCCTATTGAGTAGTAGTAGACCAAGCATATTGAGATTCACTTGTACTTCATTTATCAACACATTTAGGATGGATTTATTTATTTGGATGTTGATAACATCTTTATGAAGCCTTTTTCATCACCTAATTACCTTGAGTTGTGTGGCATGTTTTGTGTTTCAAAATATGTCCTTGGGGGGTGTTTCATGAGGACACATTCCTTATTCATTTCTTCATGGATATATTATACATGATTTCCTAATTAAAACTTGTTATTGAGACTCATTTTGAGGATATGAAATATTTTTTGGCTATTTTTATCCCCTAGCCTCACTAAAGGGGGGGAGTTAGAGTAGGTTATTTACCTTATCTCATGTTTCCTAAGTGATTTATTTATTTTAAGCATTTTTTAGGTTTTTCCACCCACTTAGGTATGGATATTAAATATTTTATTATAATGGTTCTCTATCCCTAGTTTATCTCTTAGCTTCTTCCAATGACTATCATTGATATTCCTTACTTATATATTCAAGGTGCTATATTTGTACTTGATAAGGATATATTATATGATATTGCTACTCTTTGTTATACATATCAATTTGTTGCATTTAGCTCCTTCATGTGATGTTTTTTGATATTAACACTTGATATTTATATGGTTTAGGATAGTATTTTCCATTCTTTTTAGTCTTTAATAGGCTATGTAACTTTACTAGTGGTTAGCCAAGAGAGGTGGTCAGGTCCCATTTTATATTTTCATAGCTTAACCATTAATGTGAACTAGAATTATTTGAATATTATTTTTCACTAGCAGATACATCCATGAAGAATGAGTTTATTGACTAAGTATTTTAAGTCCTCATGGTATGTAAATAACATAAATGGGGTGGCTAATATGGACTACTAGAACTTCTAGAAAGCATATATCATAGCTAGTTCTTCCCACTTAGTGGTCGTATAGTTATATTTTGTAGGAGTAAGCTTCTAACTAGTGAAGTAGATTGAGTTATCATTTTTTTATCTATGGGTTGGGATAAAATAACACCAAGATCCATTCTAGAAACATTGACATTACTATGGAATGGAGTGCTCTAGTCTAGGAACTATAATATAGGATTGATGGAAAACTTATATTTTAGTGTTTAAAAAGATTCTTCTTGTGCTCTTCCCCATATAAATAACTTACATTTCCATATAAGTTATTCATGGGGCATGTCTATATTTAATTAATGCCAGATGCATTTTTGGTAATATTAGGTGTGTCCTAGGGACACATGTACCTCATGTTGACTATCAGGTGCCTCAAGTTGAAGGATGAATACCACTTTTATAATATCCAATAAGATTTTTTATTTTAAAATGGCATGGCTAAGAAAGGTGAGAAATAACATGATGAATACACATTTCTTCAAGTTGAGATAAATCTATAGTTTTTAGCACTACTCAAACATGAGTCTCAAATTATCATGGTGGTTTTTCATGAGCTCATATTTTTTCTAGTCATCTAGGTACACTTGGATAAATTTGTGGAAAAAATATTTGAAATCCATGATCACAAAGCATGAGAACATAGCAGGAGCATTTTTGAACTCATAAGGCATAATATTGTACAAAAATGAGACCCACTTAGTTATGAAGGTGGTATTGGTATTATATTCCTCTTAAATCTAAACTTGGTGATAGCCTAATAAGTTATTCATGGAATTTTATATCTCATATCCTACCACTTCTTCAAGAATTTATTTAGTGAAGGGGTAAGGAAAGGTATATGTGACATAAGTTTCATTCAAAAGAGGATAATGGATGCAAATCCAAATGCATCCATCCTGATTGATGTTGATGACCATGGGACTTACCCATTTAGATTCTTCTATAGGATATATGAAATCTATAACTAACATATTATCAATTTAAATTTTTACCTTAGATTTTAGGTTAGGGTTCATTTAGTAGGAACACTTTTTGACAAGCCACACATCCTTGACCAATGTGATCTTCATATAACCTAGTGAAGAGTGCACCCTTTTCATCTCCATTAAGCTCATGGGAAATAGGTCTTTAAATACCCAAATTAGTTATACAATGTGATCTAGTTCCCAATGGTGGTGATATTGGGTTTCATTCTTGTGCCAATGTTTTCTTTAATGGTCTTCAAGGACTCTCAATAACATTGGTGTTGTTCTAAATGGGTGTCCATTACTTTCCTCTTACCTTCAGTGGTCTCACTATGAATATGACTTGGCTCTCCCTCATTGATTTCTTATTTAACATTGCATATTATTTTATCTTTTCACTTTTGGTACTAATATTTCATTTCTTTCCATGTTTCCCCATCTTCTTCACTTAAATCACTATTTGTGTTTCAATTCTTAATTTTTTTAGATAGGTCAACCCATTTCTCTATATACAGTTGTAACACTCATTCTACCATTAATGCCTCATCCATAAATATGGCATGATGAATTTGTTGAAGGGTGTTTTTCAACATTATATATTAGGATTTAAATTCAAAGACATGTATAAACTACCTTTTCAATATTTCCCATGTGGTCATATCTCTTCATGTTTATATGGTAATGTACCATGCATGTGACAAGGTGTTTAATGTATAGTATAAGGTATGGAACCAAACATATTAGGTAGATAGGAGGTAATTTTTAAACATGTGTCCTCACATGCCTAAATGTGTATTCTAGGTTTTGATCTTCCGCTATATGTTGGAAACTTCTAGTAGTGGTTTGCTGAATAGAACCAAACATGCATAGCTTCCTTGATTCCTACCTAGATGGGAAGGTTTAAATTTTGGGTAACCCAAAAACATACATAAATACTCTTTATTGTACACACCATGGTATTTATTAAAACTTTCTCATTTAAAATGTTGGCCTCAAGATTCTGAATATATGGTTCAAGATCACCTATCATGATGAAATGGGCTAGTTTATGAGTTAACCTTTATTGATGCATGAAAGCCTATTTGATTTTTTAATTAAACACAAGACCCAAAATTTTATTTGATAAATACTCTATATGTTACCCTACCTTATCCACTATGATTATCTCTTATATGGTCTTATTCTTATGATGCCATTACTTCTCCCTATCTCTTCACAAGACCCTTGAACCTATCAGTTTCAATCTACAATAGTGGTATCATAGATTGACTTGGAATCATCCCATTGAAGAATTACTTTTTTATTCAACCCATTATTATCCAATATTTCATATGTGATATTTTATATGTTATTGATATCATCCTCCATATTTACACTTTCTACATATGGAGCTCCAATCTATGTGGATAGTGGAATAACCACATTTTCATTCCCATTATCAAAACTCATAAAATTTTGCTTAAAGTGCATGTCCACAATATTTTTTGTAAAACCATTGCTTAATAAGTATGGTAGGGTAGTTATAAGACTCTACCAATTCAATCACTACAAAGTTTTCTTAAAATTTGACTCTTATGATCTTCAGGGTGGTGTTAGGGAATATTCTAAATGGTTGGGCCTTAATATTATTTTCCATGAATAAAATGTGTCATGAAGGCCACAAGGGTAGAGTTTCCATCTTATACCAAGAATAACTTATTAGGATATTGAACTCAATGCCAATATCTAATTAGATATCATAAAATTTCCATCTATTAATGTATGCATCTAATAATAATTCTCTGTCATACCCATAATTCATCATCAACCATAGATCTTATCATCTATCCATGCTTGGTCTTGATACCTTTATGGTCTATTTTTCCTAGAATTTGTAGAGTATCTCCCTCAATATAGGTGTCATTTCATATAATTTTAAGAGGTATAATAATTTATTCATATCATCTTTGGTCTTAGGGGTGTCTACTCTAGGTTGGGAATTCTGCCTCACCTTATCCTCTAGATCATGAACATAATAAATATCATCTTGAAGATTATGGATTAATTATATTTATTATTGGAGTATGGCCTTCTATTGCACACCATTTGGGTATCAGATACTACCTTGAGGTTTCACCTTTACATGGTTCATATCTTGGTTAAACCTTATTAGTAGGATTGATGACATTTTGGGTAGTTAAGACACTTATCATCGTGACATGAAATCTTAGATATTGAGTGTTCTTTCCCTAGTAATTTAGAGCTCATTTTTAATATATCATTCTAAATTTAATCATTTCAACATCTCTTTTAGGTCAGGCCTTCTTAGTGAGTTTATCATATAGTTCTAGGCAATCCTCAATCTTGTGATTCCTTAGATAATAAGTGGAAGTGGGATGCATATGACAATCCTACTATAAGTGATCTAGTGACCACACTTGTATCATTATTGAGGTGGGAAACTTACACCAAGTTATCCTCTAGAACCACAACCTCAATACCCTATTGGTGGACCATACTCATAAAAATCTTATCCTTATGTTATAATTATTATCTATCTTATGTTACACTCCCTTAGGTCACTTATTACTTTATAGTTCACTATGTCATACAAGGGGGTGGAATAGAATTTATAATATGTTTTTCATCTTCACTTATTTTCTTGGGCAAATAGGGGAAATTATTCACATCATGGCCCTCTCCACATAATTCACATGATGTTATGAGTGTGTACACACTTTTCCTTAATTTTTTTTGGATTGAATGCCCTCCTACCCCACATCATAAACACCATGGCCCACTCTAATTATTTAACATTCCATTGGTTATCACCTTATATAGCATCACACTCCTTGATACAAATTATGCTTCCAAGGTTTGGCTAACCCTAAAATCAACATTCTTACAATCTCATCTTTCAATGTGGCCTCCAAGCCTTCTCATGGATCCATGATATTTCTCATTTACAAGTATCATTGGTAATGATTAATTAGTCTACCAATGAACCAGTGGGCATGATATAGTAATTAAGTCAAATTAGATAACTTTGATACTAGGTTATTAAATATGGAATCATAAGTGTGATCATTCTTAGATAGGTCTTGTCTAATCTCCTTTATCTCTATGAAATTTTATTATTCAAACTTAAGAATGTCAAATTCTTTTAAAAATTATGCCTTCAAGAGATCAACATCCATAATGATTTACTTTAGATCATACTTATTATACTAGTTATGGTAACTATCCTACAAATTTTTAGTGAAGTGGTTCACATTTCAATTTGGTTATGTGATTACATTCACATGTTATATGAGATTACACTTATGCACATGCTTAGTGGCATTCTCCATTCATCTATACTCTATAAATTTGAGAGACATATCATAGAGGAATTATGACATCAGATTTAAAGTCCATTCATTGATACTATATAAATTTATGAGACATCTCATAGAGGACTTTCACCATCAAGGCTAGAACACCTCCTTGTGCACCTAGGATAGTTCCATTGATTCCTACTATAGGTGTTGTCACTACTATAGTTTTTAATTACGTGGGATTATGGGAAACAATTGTTCTACTAGCACTAGTTTCTCTAATTTATATTATTCCACTAAATGGGGGTGTTTTTTCCACTCCTCTAATCATCAATCCTATAGTATACATATTAATAAGAAAAATACCATACACTTTTAACTTTCTAATCCTATTTAGTCATTACCTAATCATAACTCATGGTTTAAAATTTTGAATAATTGATTTGAATGGGTACGATAGATGGGTAGTTTAGGTAATTCTTAATTATCTTTCTCTCAATAAAATTTCCAAAGATTACACAAACTCTTATCTCTCTTCTTCCATTGCATATATTATTTATGTGAGGGTGAAATTTATATGCACAATATTCCTCCTCATGCCTCCCCATCACCTCATGGTACTCAAGATATATCTTGATTCAAACCCTTTCGTTATCTATCTAAAGTCCTCAATCCTTTCCTCTTCTATATGCATTAATCTTATTGATCCCAAGTTGGTCTATCCTTATTTCATTTGTGTCTCCTTACACTCCCTCTTTATCCTAGTTATAACACCTTCTCCATCCCCATTCATCTTATAACTTGTGCATAATGTTACTTATCCAACCATTGGTAGCTATTCAATTTTTATATCTACCATCAACCTCTTAATATTTAATGGTATCTCTCTAAGGTAAAAAAACCTAGTTTCACAAAGGAATTATAACTTAACTTCTTCAGGGCAAGAATGCATAGATAAAGTACAATCTAACATGTAACTATTCAATGTACCAAATGACCAAACATCCACACCTCAAGTTTAAAGTGCATCAAAATTTAAAATTCTCCACCCACTATTATATCCATGGATATTTTCATCCTAGATTTCTCCTCTTATTCAGATCATATGTCACAAGCCATGCATGAAGGTGCCCTAGTAAATCATAGAAAAATATTGCATATAAGATGTCATACAATTTTTTGATCCACTTATTTGGTGTTTAACCCCTATAAATAGGGTGGCATTCATCAAAATTATTCTCTATCTACTCCAAACATTACTTAATATTTTCTAAAGAGATTTGATCCATTACTTATTCTCATCATCATTACTTTAATGAAATATGGCTGGTCATAGTAATGAAACCAAAATGTTGGAACTCTTCCCTAAGACCCAAGTGCCAGTATACAAATATATTTTCCTAATGAAAATATACCCCATGTTGACTTATTAATGGGAATAAAATTCCCCACACTTATTCAAGGCACAAATCAAAGTAGCTAGGATGGGTCAGGGTTAGTTGGAAATGGTGTTATTGATATAAGGGTATAAATATTAATCAAAATTGTTAATATCACTTTTATCTAATATAGGCACTTGGATATTCCTCTCAATAGACATTTTAAGTTAAACTAGGTAATGTAACTACCTCAACTATTATTCATTTCCACATGGACATTATAACCAAAGAATAAGTAGGAATACCATGCTACATTACTAGCATAAAACCATTATTACATTAATAATCAAGTAAAATATATTTACACTAGGGTGGGTTACATATGGGCCCTTATAATTCTAATTCAAGCAACATGTGGCTACTATTTATCCTCCCTCTACTTTGGTAGTGACACAAAAAAAAAGTAATCTATTATGTTGGTTTGCTAACTAGATATTCATATACCATCTTGTCAACAAAATTAACATCATTTACACCAACCACAACCTCACCATCCTTAAGAACAAAAATAAAAAATAACCCTTATCCTTTCTATGGTATGGTAATTTATAGAACTCAAGTGGAACAAGAAGGTAGTTGGCATCAAACCTATTTAAAATGTGAAAATTCCATCTCCATTCTCCTCCTTATCTTTACATTAACATGGAATCAAGGTTAGTTATATCTCCTCCACCATCTATATTTAATTATTTTGTTTCTTCTAATATATCATCTTCTTTCACATCCCTTTCCATGGTCATGGGGTAGTTGGTATGTGATCTACCCATATTTCATAGCCTATTAGAGTGTACTATGAGCTAGTAGGATTTTAATGGAATTTAAATCTCATTTCTTTCCCCCCTTCTTATTATATGGTGTGCATACTATCAATCTCAAATCCAATTACTTAGGTTCAATAAAACATGAATTATAAATATCACTTACCAAATTCACTTTCCCCACTAGCCTTTGGTACACTTGGAATCACTTGTTATGATGCCTATTTGTTGGAATATGCTCCATTTTCCACTCTAACATCTTGCAATCCAGATCAAATAGCACTCTTAGATGGAAAATCAACCAAATAAATTTTAGATAGTGAAAATCACACTATCCCCTACCCATATATATTTACCCACCCACATGCTATTTCAATTATTTTTTACACATTATCAATTCATTTTCCTTTCATATAATATCACTAATTAATAGGATTACTCAATATCTTTATTTTATGCTTGCAAATCAATCTCATATATTTTATCACCAAATCCATGGAAAATATATTTATCCTTTTATAGTCCATAACTTACCTATAGGATATATTATTCCCACATTTTCTTCCATCTAACAATATTTATGGGGTAAAATACAATTATTCAACTTCTCTCAGGAAATATTATTTCTCCAACCAACTCCCTATCAACTATCATCTCAAGGAAAATAATTTTACCTACACTTATAAGATTGCAATAAATTTATTAATTTTAGTAAATATGTTTATTTAAGTAACAAATACACCTTTTTCTATCTATCCATATAATTTTCCTTCATTCATTCATTTTGAGCATTCATCCATATCCATTCTCCCCACACAACCACTCAATGGGGAATAATTCATAACCATTTAAATCCATTTGAGGAATCATTTATCTACATCCATTTTTACTCTACTTTTATTTATTATTTTAAATGATTTTAGTTATTTTAGTTGTAACACCCTTTCAAAGAGGGGGAAATGTAGACACCTAAATTCTACCACATTTAGTGTCATAATTAAATTTTATAAATATCAATACACTAGCTCAACCACCACCCTAAATTCAAATTTTATCCTAAGGTACACTAATATTTTTCCTTAAATTTTTTTAATATTTAATTAATTCATATTAATTAATTAATCATGCATACATAATTCCACAAAACTAGTTAAAAATACAAAATCACCAAATCACCAAACACAATCCATATGTCTCTTAACCAAACTTTGAGTCATCCAATGACTTACTCAACTTCTTCAACCAATTATTGAGTCATAATTGACCCTTTTAACCAAAATTGTGAGTTATATAACTACCTTGACTCATTCATGATAAAATTTAAACTACCAATTAACTTCTCCCTTATTTCTCAAACATATGAGAAATTGGTATATTCCACTTAGATGAAGACTCAGATCTGACCATCTAAAATTAACATAATTAAATAAAATAATATTTATATTAGCATCCCATATTATCACTTGAAATACTATAAATTAAAGTGTCATCCTTCATTTTCAATCATTCATCATAAAACCATTAAATTTCTATCAAAACTAAATTGTAAATCCATGATTAAGCTATGAAGTGTTATTAAAATCAACATGTTCATACATAAGAAAATAAATAAATTTCATCCATGTGTTGTTTAAATTTACCTTTACCTTAGACAATTAATTCAACATCCACATCTTACATTGCAAGATAAAATTGAAGTTCATGAATGGATAAGGTGATTTAATTTTTTAGTAATATGGTATATTATTAGTAGGTTTTCTTTATTTATTTTAATTGAGTATCTCTAACTAAGGTTTTAGTTTAGTATCTATAATAGGAATTTAAATTTTCATTTTATTTCCTAGCTTGAATAGGTTATAAAATTATAGCTATCATAATGGGAATAAGGTCCTTATGCCAAATTTAGATATATACATCATTCCCCCATTTTGATGTGGGTATGTGAGTAAATGAATGCATGCATCAAAGTTTAAATGTAAATAATTAAAACACACATCTTAATTTAGCTAGGGAAGGATGAAGGGTTTTGATGCACACTAGAGCTAAGCTTCCATCCATAGTGTATAACCAATGTACCTGAAATAAATGCCAAATGCTATAAATAGTCAATTTATCATGATATGTTTGATTTTTAAAAAAATTCTAACTTGAATTTGGAATTTTAAAAGAGAGAATATTAATTAATATAACTACTTGGTGTACACCAATTTTTTTTTCATTGGTGTCAAATCATATCCAACACTTCTCTAGGAGTCCTTAGAACCTAATCTACTTATTGATAAAGGAAGAAGATACATTTCTTTAGTTTATTACCAATTTTACACTTCAAACATTCTGTATTTTCAAATGACATGATGTATGTGTACCTCTTGAGTTTAGGTATGGATATGTTATGCTAAAATCACTCATCTCAAAAGAAAATTTTAAATATTCCATATGTTTTTAAAAAATTATCCAAAGAATGTTATAATCTTAAGAACATATGAATTTTAATATTATCCATAATCATAATATTTTTCATTCACCATATGTTAGGAAAAATAAATTATCTAAAGGATGTTATAATCCTAGAAACATATGCAATTTAATTTTGACCACTACTATAATGTTTTGAAAAGTTTTTAATTTTTAATTTTTAATTAGCATATAGATATACCACATAAAACTATGTAAAGTTAAATCTAGTGTAGGAATAATGTGTCATATTAAACTCAAAAAAATAGGGTATGATTCCCTGAATGGGAATCATATATTATGCTCCCAAATGTCACAATCATGCCCCTTAATTAGGATATAAAAACCAATGAGAACACACAAAAGTAGCATTCCCCCATAGATGCATGGTAGAAACCATGGAAAGTTAGGCATCACATAAGTATATAGTAATATGGATAATAGGCATTATGGATACAAACATACTATAGTAATTGAGTATACTTAAGTTAGGACCACATAATGTTAGTGACCGAACCCAAGTTTGTGATACTAAAATTAAATATATAAGTAAGAATTAGTTCAAAAATAGTAAATATAATATTTTAACAATTTTAATTTAGAATATCCATGTGATATAAGATATAGATACTAGCATATGTTGTACTAATGTATTTAACTAGTTCAATATGATAAAATATAGACAATAATAGATATCACTATGAAAAAAATATATTGAAATGGAAATTCACCAAAGATCAGACATGTCATCTATGAATTTTACCCTCCAAAATGTGGGTGCATAGTTATACGATGACTAGGATGAGTAATATAAAATTCATATTTATCCCTGTTGGCTAGGATAAAAACAAAATATCAAATTAGAGAATGTTTATACATTAAGATAGTGATATAACCTAATTATATTTTTAGATATAATAGATGGTAATATGAACTAATTATCTAGGGTATAAGGTTACAAACCATATGCCTAAGATATGGGATACAGGGTATAACTATGCCTCAAAATAAAATAAATGATGTATAAAAATGGTTGAAAAAAATGGGTATCAAGGACATAATAAGGAAAACACATGTAAAAAATGGCCAAAAATGGTAACATATATCTAAGATAGTAAATGACACTAAACTAAATAATATATAAATTCCAAAATGCCTAGTTATAATGCAGTCTAAGCAAATATTGACTAGATTAGGTCCTAAACTAATAATAGTTACAATGAAAATATTAAGATCTCTATACTATATTAGATTATTCGGTATAATAAAAAAAAGGAACATAAAATAACATACATGTCAATCCAATAATAAGAAAATAATATATATCTATTAGGTAAATAAAATGAAAGAGAAAAAGATAAATATACTTATCTTAAATTGAATTTTTGGTTCATCAATATCCCTTTTAGATTTAGTCAAACTTTTCAAGGGATGTTTTAGGTGGAAAAATA
The DNA here is from genome assembly GCA_037957365.1 of Torreya grandis. NCBI lineage: Eukaryota > Viridiplantae > Streptophyta > Pinopsida > Cupressales > Taxaceae > Torreya > Torreya grandis. Next base: position 2,613,078 of record JARHVA010000830.1, read on the forward strand.
AATTGTAAATGATGAAGATATATATGTATTTAGTTTAGGACTCTAAATAATATGGGGTACCTCCTTGGTTCAACTACTCCTATTAAGCTTCAAATACTTGATAAAGACTTAACCTCCACAATAATAAGACCTTGTTCTCTAACTTATTTTACTCATTAAGAGTATAAATGTGAGAATAAATAGAGTATATGAGTGTTTTGTGTGTTTTGAATGATAATTATGTCTTGAAGCCAAGAAATAAACTATTACTCCAATTTTAATGATATATATTCAAATTGATATGATACAATGATGTCATACAAACTAGTATTCTATCAATAGTATTGATATAATACATATGACACAATTAAAATCATTACTATATCAACCAAGATGATTAATATTAAATATATAAGATACAAACTATATTGGTTGGGCCAATGTAGTAGGAAATATAGGGTGGATGTCACAAATGAAAAAAAAAATAGATAGTGAAGGAAGAAGGGAAGAAACTCAAAGGAGGTTAGAATGATAGTAGTGAAGGTATTACATAATGTATGAAAACGTATCTCATAAAGTACCATGACCTAAACCCATGTGTTTCCTAGTGTACTCAGGGATATTGATTCACCTACTAGTACTAATAGACACATTCTCAATAAAATATTAAGATTAAAAATATCATGTATATACATGTAGCCCACCCAAATCTCATCACATGTCACAACATTATAATGCAATATGGTGCTTTATGAAATATACATAGTAACATGAAAGTAAAAATTTATAGATGCTAAAATTGAATATTTATAAAAACTCAATATTTTACATTTGACAAATATAAATTAGGTATCTACCCTTTAGTCTCCTAGTTTGATTCATATCATTATAATGACTTAAGTCTCCTATACTGCATAGAAAGTTTAAAACTTAATAAATATCCTTCACCATTAGTTTTAGATCCATACTTATTTTATATACTTATAGACACTACCAACCACAAAAGGGCATTGCCATTGACTTTAGTGTCCAAATCCTTATCTAATATTTTTTTACTAAAAATTCATCCAAATTTCAAATGTTTTGAAACCTATGGTTTGGCATGTTTGTCTTAGTTAACCCTACCATGAGATATTTTTAAAAGGTGTGGTATAAATACAAGTATAAACCTTCTCATTATTCATCTAAAAAATACCAATCAACCACCTACCAAATATCATTCAATCAATTAAAAAACTAATTTATTATACCATATTCATCCTTATTTTTGAATAAATCATAGGAAAAATCATAGAAAAGGTATGAAGCTTTTAAAGAGAAACCCATGAGTGATATTTGTCAAATTAAAATCTATATCATTGAATGCATATTCATATATTATATTTCACCCTTGTGCACACACACTCACACACATAGGGGAGAACTACATAAGATTCAGGCCCTCCTTGGAGTATTATCTATGTAGGCAATGCTTAGTGATGATGGGGAGATTGAGGTCAAATCAACACCATGAGCCTACTAACCCATTTTTATCAAACTCATTCTAAGGATGAATAAGGGTGAAGAACTAAGGTTTTATCAATAAGTAAATAATGATAACCTATATATAATATATTAGTATAATGGTGACATAAAACCTATAACAATGAAGTTGGTAACATCGAGATTTAATAATTAGTTCATATTGGACATATAAATCACATTTAAACACTAACAACAATGATAATGCCTAGATCTGATGGTAGTGTCTATGGCTACAAAATTACAATTTATAGAATCTAAAAAATGATCCATAATCCTACATACATCATACCCTTTTCTAGTCTAAATATACTTACGCATATAAAACCTAGCTAAGTATAAGTTATCTTTTATATTAAAATCAATTGAAAATATTTTAATTTTGGTAATCTCTATGTTTAAAATATATTATTATTATAACTTAGAATATTCATTTATCTGAGTTTGCAATTAATTGGACTACTATACAATATTTTATCACCCTTATGATAAAAAAATATATATATTATTAACCTATACCCACATATAAATTTAGGGATGAACATTTGGTGAACTTAACCTGTGTGTCTCTTTATGCAATTTCTAGCTTTCCCTATGGTATTTAGCCTCATGAGGTTTTTATTTCTATTTTTTATCAAATTTATTATATCATCTATATGCAATCTAATCATAGCCATGGGTTATGTGGTGTTTTTATTGAATACTTAGAGCTTCCTCTTTTACCACCTAAGATAGCTCAAACTAATGAAGTATTGAATACGACTCCCAATGAGAGTGACAATGATAAAAATAAACAAAATTCTAAATAAGCTATGATCTAAAATGATTTTGATCATGAAAATAATAAATCTAATTCAAATAATGAACATGGATAAATAGATTAAGAGAAAGTACAAGCTATTGCTATGTTTCAATAGCGTATTTATAAAAATATTAAGGATCTTGATGAGATACTTAAAACCCTATTGGAATCTAGAGAAGAAAAAGTCACAAATGACATAAACAACCCCTAGTGTACATCATCGATTCATACATCTAGTGGGGGCACAATTATGTTTTCAAACCATTGTTACATAAGGAGTAATATCATATAGCTACATCTATCATGGGACAAGTGAATGTTCAACTCAAAGCATTTATATCCCATTTGGTGACTACTCAAATATATACTCTTAATCTGAATGGGTTTATAATTAAAATCTCTCCTCTAAGTTATAAAAACTTTGGAAGATAAGGTTACAAATATTGATCAAAAAGATTTAAATTATTATAATTATATTTATTCAAAAGATGTGTTACATAATGATTTTTCACCTAAAATGTATTTTCACCCTTTTCCAACTAGTTTCATTGCACCCAAGTTCACATTTAATGATGGCAAGGGTGATCCCAAAAATAACATCTCTGATCTTTTTATGTGACATACCTTGATTATGTGATGTAGGAACATCAATGTAAATATGTCAATTTTACTTATCTATGTTGGTATAGGGGTTTAAGAGTATTTTAAAGACATAAATTCCTTGTTTGAGGATAAATAAGTTATTTTATAGGCTAGGTAGAGTCTTTGGCTTATTTTCTACCAAAAGTCAAATTTTAAATTTCAAATGACTTTCTTATAAATACATAAATAATTTTAAATGTTTATGATTCAAGCTAAGTTGTAATGGTATTAGTATGTATGTATTTAGAGTTTGTTCTAAATTTTAGGCAATCTAAACTATCATAAAGCTAATCAAGGATAAATGTAACCAAAAGATAAATCAAATGAATTCATTTACTAAGCTTAGTACAAGAGGTTGAGGAGAATCTCAATCCCAATATAGGCCATACTAAGCTTAAATTTATATTAAAATTTTTTATGGCCTTAAAACATATAATGGAAGATCATATTAATACCATAAAAAAGTCTATTTTTTTTAAAACAACTCATGATTAGACATAGATTTGGTAATCTACCTGTAGGTGATCGTCAATCCAGGGGACTGTATATAAAAGTGTTAGTTTTATTGATAAATAAATGGATATATTATTTTAATTATTTTAATTATATTTTTATTGAATTAATTAATGATATTAAATGAAAATTATAGTGGTATTGTATTCAATTTGTATCTCTTATTGCTTAAGTCCTTATCAAACCCCTATTTCTATGCACAATCATACTTATATAGGTTTTATTTCACGTAGAAGTCTTTATATGAGCCATAGTTAGAAATTTTAAGAGTTAAGTGATGTTGTATAATTAATAATATAAGTATTATATTTATCAAATAGTTCATATCATTTATTAATGATTAATTTAAATCTCTCAACTTCTTCATACATAGTCAAACCCTAATATAGGTGTTTTAAAACAAAAAGGTCTATAAGTTGAGATTTAACTAACAAAATCCATTCAAAATTTGATAGAATTTGTTATAAATGTTTTATAAGGTAAATAAATTTGTTTAAATACAAAAATAATTTTGTAACTCTTGTTCTAGATGATTGTATTATGTCAACCTATAGGTGTTAACTATGAAGAATCAGTCAAGAGGAGTAATGGTTGTTTTGTCTTGGTTTTGAGCTAAAATCTCACAAGGAAGTGTTTTTATCATTAAATAAATATTATATTAATTTATATTAAGGGGTTTTAATTCATTTAATGTTTGGATTAAATCAATTACCTTCAATTAAAGAAAACTAGGCATGTTTAGACCTAAAAGGTCAATCTTGTTGTTGAATTCAATAAATGGAATTGGTTCCTAATCATAGTAAATAGCTTAAAATAATATTTATAATGTATTAAATGGTTTATTTAATGAATTAAAGAATATTAATAACTCTTCCAAGGCCAAATACACCTTAATATATATTGTAGCAGTCCAAGTATAAGTAAGATTTTCTGAGTGTCGATAATTTAGTTAATATTTTAGACTTACATGGATATATAATAAGGTCCATTATCAATGTTTGGGTTAATATAAATTGTTATTAATCCAAAATATTCCAAAAATATTTTGTGAGAGATGACTGTGTTCAAGATCATACTTGAGACATATGTAGGTGCTCATCAATTTATGACAGAGTAAGGAGATTCATGTCTATGTTTCTTGAGGTTTGAAGTCTCAACTTACTATATAGGTATAAATTTTAATGGTTATCAGTCAAAAAATATTTTCAACTTTAAGTTTTTTTAGACCTTGGATATTGAACTAGGTGTAACAAGCATATTTTTAAAGTTTGAGATATAGTTGAGTTTTGAATGTTAAAATTAATTCATGAACTAAAGGATATAGGTAGATTGATTTAAATAATTTATAATACCTCTATAACTCTATTAAAATGAGCATTTGAGTGTTATAAATAGATAGTAAATGATCTTATTCAATTTAGTTCATTATATTGAGAGCAAGGTCATTTTAGGTCTATGGAAGGTGTCTTTTGGTCAAAGTATAAACATTAAAATATCTATAAGATTCATTTATTGAGAGAATATAATTGGTATTTCAAGACCAATATTAATAAGGATATTCTTATGAAGATAAAGAGAGAGTCAAGTCATTAAAAGATCTATTTTTCGAGTAGTTTACTAGAGGTATTGGTTAAAACCAAAGAAAGGCTAAGTAGACCACTTAATTTGACATAAATTGGTATCAGAACTCTAAATACTTGAGCTAAATATTTTATTTCACTTCTAGTGAAGGCGACCCAAGGAGGATAGCAAGGTACTGAAAACAAGCTTATAGAGATGACATTTAGGATTGAGGGTGCAAAGAAGGGTCAGAAAAGGAAATAAATAGTAGAATACATGATGATGGAGTTGATAAAAATCAAATAATGTTTTTAAATGATGGAAAAGACACATATAATGGGTACTATAGGAGTGTATATTAGTAATGATTGTGTAAAACCACAAGAAGATACACTAGCAGGAGAGGAGCAAGAAAGTATGGAATAAAGACTTGCAAAGTTAATTGTGAATGTAAGTACTAAAACCCAATTTGATGTTCCCATGTAGGATTCTAATATTAATGAAGAATATTTTATAGATTAGATAAACACTCTAGATATGTACTTTGATTATGAATGTGTGGATGAAGATAAAAGAGTGAAGTTTGTTGTGACAAGGTTAATAATACATATATCATTATGGTGGGATGTAATATAGAATGATAGAGTTAAGAAATGTAAGCAAAATATTTCCTCATGGGAAAATATGGTGGCTAAATTAAAAGGTAAGTTTATACCTAGTTATTATCATATTTATCTTTTCAGGAAACTTCATAATTTGAAACAAAGAAATTTATCAATTAAAGAATATACTTAAGAATTATACAGATTAACCATAAGAGTATGTCATATTAAAGAGTACATGAAGAAGGTATTTAAGTATATCAATGGTTTAAATTTTATTATTCAAGATGAAACTGATTTATTGTTCCTTGTAATAGTGGAAGAATCCTATCAACTTACACTCAAACTAAAAGAAAAGATGAGTAGGGTTCCAAAAGACAAGATTAATTTATTTAGAGAAAAGAGGTAGTATGGTGAGAGAATCCAAGTTAATGAAGAAAAAGAGATCACCCCTTAAAATCAAGGCCAAATCTCAAGAGGAGATCATCCACACAAAATAACATTCTATCTAGAAGGTAAGAAAGGTATTTTTGGAGGTAGATGTTATAAAAATCATGAAATTGGACATATCCTTTATGAAGTCCCAAATTTTGATCAAAGAAGGCATGCTAATCAAATTTTACAAGCTGACAATGAAAAGAGTATAGGGTCAAATAAAGAGCCTAAATGGAGAAGATTATTGCTGATGGATAAGGTGCTTTCCAAGATAAGGGAGATAAATATATAACTAGTATAAAGACAAATATTATTCAGGACCACATGCAAGGTTTATGGTAAGTGTTGTCAATTCATTATTGATAGTGGGAGTACTGATAATTTGGTATCTATTGATATGGCTAGTAAATTGAATTTTAATAAGGTAGATCATCCTACCCCTTACAAAGTGTCTTGGTTACAAAATGGCTATAATTTTTTTGTAAACAAATAGTATATATTAGAATTTTAGATTATAAGCTATAGAGATGTGGTATTATATGATGTGGTACAAATGGATGCTTTTTATATTATTCTAGTAAGTCCATGGTAGTATGGCATGAATGCTTTCCATGATGGACATAAAAAACATATACTTTTTAAAAAGAAGGAAAGAAGCATATAATTATCCCACTAAAATAAGAAGGAACAACAAAGGGTAATGATGAGGTGTTGGTAGCAAATAACAAGGAGTTTATGACATAAATAAATTAAATAGAGGTAAATGACATCATTCAAGATTTTTTACAATAGGTAAAAGAAGATGAAGAGGATGATACAATAGTTGATGCAACTATTGAGGTATTTGATTTTTTTTATAACATTAGGATTAATTTGATGATCATATAAATGTGGAGAATAATGAAATTGCTAATAATTTTTTGTTAACAAACAACACAACTCCTCTAAGATAGTGTAATGTAACAATAAATTTGTCAAAAGAGACTATGATGGAAGGCAATGAAAAATAAAATATGTTTTAAAAAAAGCATAAGGAGGAGGAACAAAATATTGTTTTATGAAACAATAAGAAGATTTCATGTAAATAACCTTTGATGGGAAACAACTATGAGAAAGTTTAGATGAAATAAATAACCCATATGAAGAAGGGAAGGAAATAAAAAATACCAAGAAGTTTTTCTTTCAAATTTTTTTGACTTCCATATATTTGATAATCATCATGGTGATAGGAAATAGGTCTCAATGACCTAATAAGCAATTGTACTTTTATAAAATGTTTGTTTTATGTGTAAGAATATGTAAAACAAGGAAAGATAAAGAAATATTGGAGATAATAAGTATATGAATGAATGAAAAAGATACTTTGATTTTGTAAATAATCCTACCATATGGAAGAAACAAGAGAAAAAAAGAAAAAGATGATATATTATAGGAAATAACCAGGATAAATTCAATCTTTTCAAGAAGATTCATAGAAAAAAAACTTCATGTTTCAAAGCAAATGCATCAAAGCCAAAATGAAAAGATGTATCTTCAAGATCAAAACTAGTCTACACTAACAAGATGAGCTTTGAGATCTAGGAGGAGATTTTAAATCAAGTAGTATAATGATCAAGGTGAAGAAATAAATCGACAAAAATAAATAAAGGAAAACAAAAAAGCATGGAGCAATATAAATCATTCATGAACATGAGTTCATGAAGGGTTATTTTGTACCCTAGTTGTTTGATGTAGGAACATCAATATAAATATGTAAATTTTCCTTGTCTAGGTTGGTATAGGTTTCTAAGAGTCTTTTCAAGCCATAAATGCCTTATTTTAGGACAAATAAGTTAGTTTATAGGCTAGGTAGATTCATTGGCTTGATTCTCGCCAAAAGTGAAATTTAGAACTTGAAATTACTTTCTTCTAAATACATCAATAATTGTAATTATTTGAGAGTCAAGATGAGTTATAATGGTCTTACAATGTATTTAGAGTTTCCTATAAATATTAATCATTCTAAATATATCATCAAGACAAACAAGGCTAAATGTAACCAAAAGATAAAGCAAATTAAGTCATTTACTAAACTTGGTATAAGAGGTTGAGGAAAATATCAAGCCAAATAAAGGCCATACTAAGCTTGGATTTATATTCAAAAACCTAGTGAACTTCAAAACTATAATATATAATCAAGTTAAAACCATCAAAAAGTATAAAAAAATTCAAAACAATTCATGATTAGATAGAGAGTTGTTAATATGCCTATAAGTGATAGTCAATTCAGGGGTCTATATAGAAAAGTGTGATTTTTATTGATAAATAAAGGGATATATTGTTTAAATTATTGTTATTGTATTATTATTAAATGAATTAATGATATTAAATGCAAATTATAGTTATATTTTATTCACTTTTAAACTCTTGTTTATTATGTCCTTCTCAACCCTCTATTTCTATACACAGTCATAATTATAGAGGTTTTATTTCACATATAAATATTTATATAGCCATATTTGGTGAATTTAAGAGTTAAATAATTTTTCCTTGGTAATAATATAAGTTTTATATTTATCAAAGAGTTCATATACTTTATGAATGATCAATTTGAAGAGTTCAGCTTCTTCATACACAATCAAACCTTAATACAGTGGTTTTAAAAAAAATGGTCTATAAGTTGAGATTTAACCAAAAAAATCCATTAAAAATTTTAGATAATTTTTTATAAAGGTTTTATAAGGTAATTCAATTGGTTTAAATTCAAAATTCCTTTTGTAAATCCTATTATAGATGATTATTCTATCAACTTGTAGGTGTTAACTATGAAGAACCAATCAAGAGGAGTAATGGTTGATTTGTCTTGGTTTTTAGTCATAATATCACATGTAAGTGATATTATCAGTACATAACCATTATAATACATTATAGGAAGTTTTTTTAGTCATTTTATATTTGGATTAAGTCAATTACCTTTAAGTAAAGAAAACTAGGTTTGTTTAGACCTAGCAGGTCAATCTTGTTGTTGAGTTCAATAGATGGAATTGATTCCTCATCATAATAAATATTTTAAAATAATTTATATGACTTCTTAAAAAATTTATTTAATTAATTAAATAATATTAATAACTCTTCCAAGGCCAAATAGACCTTAATAAGTACTGTAGCAGTCCAAGCATAAGTAAGATTTTCTGAGTGTCAGTGACTTACTTAGTATTTTAAAATTGTATGTAAATCTAATAAGGTCAATTTTAAATGGTTGGATAGATATGAATTATTATTAAACGAAAATATTCCTTAAATATTCTATGAGAGATGACTGTAAATCAGACTGTACTTGAGACAACTATAGGTGTTCATTAGTTTAAGACATAGTAAGGAGATTTAGGTCTATGTTTCTTGAGGTTTGGAGTATCAAAATCATATAAAGGTATAAATTTTAATGGTTATCAAATAAAAAATATTTTCAAATTTAAGTTATTTGTATAACTTGGAATTCAATTAGGTATAACAAGCCTATTTTGCATGTTAAAGATATAGTTGAGTTTTGAATGTTGAAATTACTTCATAAAATGAAGGATATAAGTAGATTGAGTTAAATAATATATAATACCTCTATAAATATTCTAAAATGAGAACTTTATTGTTACAAAGAGATAATAATGGATCTTGTTCAAGGTAGTGCATTTTATTGAGAAAAAGTTCTCTATTTTACGTCTATGGAAGGGGTCTTTTGGTCAAAGTACAGACATTCTAGTACCTATAATATTTAAGTATTGATATAATATCATTGGTATTTAAATATAAATATTAATAAGGATATTATTATGAAGATAAAGAGAGAGTCAAGTCATTAAAAAATATGTTTTGTAAGCAATTTATTAAAGGTATTGGTGTAAACCAAAAATAGAGTAAGTGAACCACTTAATTTGACATCATTATGCCTAAAATGATAAAATTTTGACCAAATTATTTGAAAGTATCCTAAAATACTATGATTTATGATGGTTATATGATTTACCAATCCAATCAGTGAGAGCATTCAAACCTCTAGCAGATCAGTTTATAGCACATTTCTCTATCGATATCACCAAAAATATGTCATATGTTCAAATTTCAAAGATAAAACAAGGAAAAATTATCCTATTAATGAACATTTTTTTATATATTAAGCATTATTGGTAAAAATTAAAAATACAATAGTATATAAAGAACTTCAATACTTCTTCAATAAAAGTTTGCTTGCCCCATTGCATGAATCCACTATTTTAAAGAAGTTCAAATATTTTGATGGCTTATGCCATATTGTTTGAGATCATGAAATTAATTTTATTTCATTGAAAAAGCTTAATTCTATAATAAAGACACTGAATACATCTAATACCAAGTTTCATATCAAACCAAACTACAAGGTAAAACCTATATAACTTAAAAACAAAAAAACCATAACAGTTAATGTATTATGATAATAGCTTGATCATCTCATATTGTCTAATGCAATTAATAAATAATTTACATTATTAATCAAGTCTCCAAATTTGTTACTTATGAAGATTATGAAGTGCATTCTCATATATCTCCCTTCGATATAGGTTCATATGACTCAACATCTACCTAAAGGATATGGTAATAATGCATACTGTGACTATCAACAAGGACCTAAGAATTATATGAAATATATATATATATATATATATATATATATATATATATATATATATATACTTTGAAGCATAAGATAAAATACTTTATTAATGAACAAAATATAATATTTGATGATCCTCCAAAGAATTGAATTTCATAACCCAGTGATCACTATAATTAGAAAATATTTAAAGATCCTTAGAAATATCATTCTAAGAAAGATCCAGAAGTGCAAATGGAATTCAATGCACATCCTCATCCATCACCTTATGGGAACCCATTATATGGGATTATTGGCACTTATACATGCAAAATATATCCTATAGTTCAAAGACCTATTACATTTGATGATAATGAAATAGTGGATGATGAATTAAGTTTTCAATCAATATTTATTTGAGCATACCTTGACCATCAACCTATACATAGTGTTATGATCGATAACAATTATAGTGATAATGTATGTACCATGAAATTACTCACACATTTAGGATTTACACATGATGATTTATGCCCTTTGACCAAAATGATCAGGTCATTTTATGGTAAATCTAAACACATTATTAGTGAAATTAATTTACCTTTATATTTTGGTGAAACACATGTGGTTACCACCTTTTTAGGTATACCATATACATGAGTCTTTGATATGCTATTGGGATGAACTTGGATACATAAACTCTATGTAATACCTTACATAGTTAATGGGTGTATTAAATACATTCATACCAAAATGGTAGTCATATATTCTATAATTAAATATGAATATCCAATTGAACAAGATAAGTTTATTATAATAAAACTAATGATAAAACCTCCTAAGGTTAAAATTTTACAATAGAATAATCAATAAGAAATCTCATTTCCTAGGCAACCCATACTTGAGAGGCCTTTACACCTGAGATATATAGAGGATTCCATGGAATTATCATATACTCTTATATAACATATTCAATTACCTGGAGAAACTAAATACTTTCAAATCAGTGATACTCAAAGAAACCACATAGAAATAAATGATGGGTTACATGAATTCATACTCGTTATATTGTTTCCTCACAACCACATAGTCCTATTATACATACATATATTACCATACATTCTATAGATCAAGATATGACAAATATGAATTATCATTAATAGTACCACCAATTTTATGTACCATATTCTAGGTTTTTATCTACCTATGAATATCCCTTTGTTGGGATCATAAGATACCCTTTTATTTTGAAATATTCCAAAAATATTAAAAAATCAAATATTCAAGAAAATGTAGATATATTCAACATTTCCATGTTTATTATCTCCTTGACATCTATGTTATTTGGTTTATGTTATTATATATCACATAATTTCATTTCTATATACACATATGTTTCATTCTCTTTGAGTGTGATGCATGCATACCCAAACACATGATATATGCACTTACACATGTTAAACCTCTCTTATGCCCACATCATATAGTACATTTATGACATATAATTACTTAATAATTATTAATATAGGTTACACATCATTTATGATCATTTATGTATTATCATGTTTGAGATTATATATCAATACTTACACATCTATATCCATGCTCACATCTTTCATAGTGTACTTGATATGCTATGTTACATAAAATTATTTTCTAACACATATATGAAGGGATTAGTATGATATTCTTATGATGTTTACTTATGATTCATATATTTTTACACTTCCTTGAGTGTATTCCATTTATTGATATTGTATTTCTTGTGAAAATTTTAAATATATTCCTTACTTAGTATCCCCTATACCATTGTATGTTGATTGGATATTTAAATATGTCATTCTATGTTATCATCCATTTCAATTGTGTGAGATTTAAATATTACCCTTGTATGAGGTATCTTGGACCATTATTTTTAATTAAATTTCGTTCTATTTTGTGTGTCCTTGATTATGTTTTGATCATGTACTATTACTCTATAGACATTACCATGATCCATAGCTTTCATATTAAGACTTGATGTGATCACATACTATAAGATTCATGGATATATCTACTTAGAGATGGTATCCCTATATATTACATAAATCATACGTATATTAAATAAATACCTTATCCTTTTTAGGTAATGTAACTACCATATTTTATTTTGCTTACCTCAAAAGGGAGAGGGCATATTAGTAGGGGCACGCCATAAAAGCATGACCTCCATAATTTTCACAATTTATATATTATGGTGGGGTCATTTCATAAATACATGACCTAAAAAATTATTGAATTATTAGTTTCTATATATTTTAGTGGTGGCATGTCACAAAGATATGACCTCCACACTTGTAAAATATCCAATTCAATTTCATGACTTAGATATACACTTGGGTAATATCCTATACATTGCAATAATTTTTAATAGATTTGAAATAAAGTTTTTAATATTTATGACACATATAATCTAGATGATACATATTATAGGTTTATATTTTATATTATTTGAAAAAAAATTAAATTTTACTAATTATACTATTCACTCAGAAGCATCGATTACACTATGATGTATTGTTATTAAGCCTTTTCTTCTACAATAGTTAGTTTATTTTATAGGTTGAAAAGAATTAATAATTCAAACTCATAAAATTTATAGGTTGGAGTTATTAAATAATTCAAAATCACTAAATTTATAGGATGAATTGATTAAATCATTGACCCTCACCACATTATACATTCACACTTGAGTTGCGAGATTGAGATATAGTGATCTTAATGGCCATGCCACAACTCATACTTGCACATAATAGGGAGAATATTACCTTATAATCTCACTCTTTAATTATGAAAGATTCAATTATAAACCTCTTCCATCTCTAATTCTTCATAAAGAAGCATATTTACCAAGTCAAACCGTTAAGAGGCAACATGATTGGATTGACACACATGTGTATTCCTTCCTTGCTCTCTTTCTTTTCAAGAACTTAAAACATTTAATATTTAATATTTAAAATTATATGTAGTAATTAAAACCATAAAATGTTCTTGGTTATAGGTCATACACTATCAAATCACTCAAAGTGGGCTCAAGTAAAGGAAAGGTGTGTTTTACACATGCAAATACACATTTATTTACTTTAAACTAGTAATTTCATCCTTATGAATTAATAAATTAAGGGGAGAGGGGGAAATAAAATAACTAAAACTAAATATTTATATCATCTCATTATTTTACATTTGGAAAATATCTCTAAGGGTTTTACCCTTTAATTCTAGACCTCCCTACTACTAAAAGGCCTTCATGCACCATCTCACCATGCCTAATTAATTATCTCTTACTATAATACATATCATTATAATGACCTAGGTCTCCTATACTACACAAAAATATTAAAACCTAATAATCATCCTTAACTTCTAGTTTCAAATCCATGCCTATTTATAGCCTTCTAAACACTATACAAAAAGATACTACCATTGATGGTAGCATCTAGATTCTTATCTAGTATCCAATTTCTAGAAATTCATCTAATTTTCAAGTGTTTAAAAACCTATGGGTTAGATTATTTATTTTATTTAACCCTACCATGAGATATTTACAAAAGGTGTGGTATAAATACAAGTCTAAGCCTTTTCATTTTTCATCTAAAAAATACCAAACAAACACATACTAAGGCTCATTCAATCAATTACAAAACTGAATTATACTACCATATCCATCCCCATTTATGTATTATTCATAGGATTATTCATAAAAAAGGTTGAAATCATTTAAATATCATCCCAATGGTGATATTTGTCAAATTAAAAGCTATAACATTATATGCATCATAATATAGTACATTGTACCCTTATGCACACACACTCCAACACATAGGGGAGCAATTTATAAGTATGAGGAACTCATTGGAGTATTATATATGTATGCAATGTTTAATTCCAAAGGGGTAATTAGGGTAAAATTGACATTATGAACCTACTAACCCATTTTTCATAAACTCATTCTAAGGGTTAACAAGGGTGAAGAGATAGTGTCTGATCAATTAGCAAAGAGTGACAACATGTATCCCAGATCTGATAATATAAGTAGAAATGTGACAAAAAACCATAACAATAAATTTTTTCAAATGTAGATATAGTATTTTTTATACTATACACTTGTGACACATACAAACACTAGTGACAATGATATTATCTAGATTTGACAGTAGTGTCTATGGCTACAAAAGTAAAATTTATAGAATTTAAATACCATTCCAAAATATTGATCCTACATACTTATACATATTTATAGTCTAGATTTTATTGCACATAATAAACCTTCTAAGTATCATTTCTCTTTGGTATTGAAATCTATTTAACATTTTTCAAATTTGGCACTTTCTATATTTAACATATCTCAATATTATAATTTAGAATATTCATTTATCTGAGTTTTTAATTAATTGGCCTACCATAAATTAATTTATCATCCTCATGATTGAACTATTTATATATTCTTAACCTTGTCCCCACAAATCTAAGTTTAAGGTTAAAATAAATTACTAAAATAATTGAAGAGAAGTGAATAAATCAAAGTAAAAATTACACACCTTGACTTACATTTCCACATAAATTATATATAAGTATACCATTATTGATTGTTATGGGTGTAATAACTTAATTTTGAAACCATAAATATACAAATATAAAAATGAAATAAAATCAATGCACACATATGCAAGATAGTTAATAAATGGATGTAAATGAATATATTTTAGAAAGAGACTATAAAACCCAAAATAATTTGGCAAGCTAAGATCCATAAGTCTAAATTAGAGCTAAACTATTTAAGGAATAGATAATAATAAGGGAAACTTGAAAACCTAAAACATTAAGGCTAAATTATAACTAAATAACGTAAGGAAATAGATAAATAAATGATATAATGTAGATCATGAAAAGTAGAAATGAGGCTAGATGGAAAGTAAAAAAGGTGAAAAATGAAAACATGAAAGGGATAAATAGGATCGGATGGCCCAAAACATGTGAACAAAGAACACAAATCCCCAAGCATAACTAAGATAAATATTATAAAGATAAGATAATGACCAAGATAACATCTCACTACAACTCAAAGATGCATCTTATATTCAAAAATGTAAAGGACTTAAGTTATAATAATGCTAACATGTCTGAAAGATATGAAGAATAGGAAATACATAATATGGGATGGATTTATAAATATACTTTCCTATCAAGGGTGAAAAATGGAAGGAAGGAAAATAGGATATCACTAAAGTGAAAACATAATATTTATTATAAATAAGACTCTAATTAATTTGAAAGGAATAAGAGTTTCTAATATCAATGGCCCTAGAAAACCCCACTAACAAGAATAAAAATTGGGATAAATTGTGAAGTATAAATATCATCCCATGAACATTAGTATGCATGAAAGGTAAAATGTATCCATATTTCTCACATCGTATTCCCATTCCTCAATACCCATTAAAGATTCATAATTATACTATAAGGATGGGTACTTGTGTGAGAAATTGGGTGGCATAATAATGTATATCTATGAGATTCCTCATACTCTAGTATACTCAACTACAACACTCCAATGTTATAAACCCACTAGGTTTAACCAAAGAAAATGCATATTTTTTTAAAAAAGACTTTTACATCAACATACAAAATATTAATCCTATACACTAAATACCATAGTTATTATACTATTTGAGAGATAAATGTAACTAAATACAACATGTGTATAAATATTACCATTCCACTAGTTAATTCAAGTTATATTTATCTTATAAACAACATTTAATAGTACAGATAATAAAAATCCATGTCATAAATCATATACAAAATGGATAGTATAATTGTACACATAAAAATAATGAATTATTATTACTAAATATAAATACATAGCCACTGATATTATCATTCATATAAATCATGTTCAAGTATATAACCACTAATGTAAATAATTACAATAATACTAAATGTACAAATAATACAATTTTACTTCAATGTCATAATAATACATGATATTTAGTAAAATAGTACATCATAAGTAAATACAAAATCTCATAATCAATACAATATCCATGAGTATGCATAAAAATGGTTAATCAACTAAAGACAGAGAGAGCACCATTTGGGCAACTTTCCTCCAACCATAGACCATCAGTCTACTACACACCTCCCCATTAAGAGTGACCCTGCCCTTCATAGAAGGGTATTTAATGGTAGTGTGGATATCAAGATCTCAACTAGAGACATGTATAGTA
>JARHVA010000830.1:2635000-2637500 GCA_037957365.1 Torreya grandis
CCTGATCTGAGAGTGACTCCAAGGAATTCAATTTCAATCTAAAAAGTAACCATTTTTTTTTCAGATAGGACCAAACCATTGTCATATACAACCTTATAGAACACTTCTAGATGTTTAATATGTTCCTTGGGAGTTCTACTAAATACTAAAATATCATCAATATAAACAATGATGAATGTACCATATTTACCAAAAATCTGGTTCATCATTTCTTGAAATATACTGGGAGCAGTCTTCAACCCAAATGAAAGAACATTCCATTCATATTGTCCAAAGGGGGTAAGGAAGGTTGTCTTATATCTGTCAAACTTTGCAACTTGGATTTGCCAGAATCCAGACTTTAAATCAAATTTACTATAGATTTTGCTACCAGTTATGCGCTGCAAAATCTCATCTTTAGAGGGAATAGGGTGCTGAACAGAGACAACATGTTTATTGAGAGGAATGTAATTAATTAATAACATCTTTTTTCCCCTTACTTGCTCACTTATTTTGTTCACATAGAATGCTTCACATGCCCAAGGGCTGTGAGAATCTCGAATCAATCCTTGGTCTTTGAGTTGCTGGATTTCTTTAAAGCATTATTCTCTGAGAGATGGAGACATTCCAGAATGATGAGCTTTAAACTATGGTTCCTTCTGAATGCCATTCTTGTCAGTAATAAATTTTAAGTTAATATGACAAACATGACTTTTTCTGTGTTGAAAGACTAAGGGATTTTCAGGACAGCAATCTTGCAAAATCTTTGCAAGCACAGGTTCCACTTGAGCTTGACAGAGATTAATCTTTTGTGTTAACCATTGTAGATTGACTGGTTTACCTTTGGCTTTCAAGGGGACTCTGGATTCATACCTTGTCTTTTTGTACAAGGAGTATTTTTGAGCAAGGATAATCTCATGAGGTTGAATGGTAATAGGAAAAAACTGAGAGAGATTATCAGATCCTATCATGACATCAAACATGGGCATTTCATGATGGGCAACTGTGAATTCATAAATAGCATCACGTAAGAGAATAGGGATTTTTTTGGACCATTTAGAAATGACTGTTTTAGTATTAAAATTTAGCTTGTAAAAAGCAGGTTCCCATTTGTCAGCTGGAATAGCATGGTATCTAGCTAAGGACATATTAGAACCTGTGTCTAGAAATACATCAAGATTATAGGCTTTAAAACTAGGCCGCTTAATACTAAGTTCATAGACTAGGTTATTAGTAGTATGGACAGAGATTTGATGAATATGATTAGTTTCATCAATCACCATACCTGTGGCTAGTGGATAGCTATCCACTAGCTGAGCTAACTCTTCTTCAAAGAGTTGTTGTTTCTCTTCATCTTTAGCTTCTTCTTTCATCAACTGTTGGAGTTCTTCTTGTGCTTTGACAAGAAAATTCTGAAGTAAAGCAATGCATTTGCTGTGCCATTGCCTTCTATCTTGTTGTTCTGGAGCATAGGAATACATATTTTCCAAAACTATGTTAGAAGAACTTGGAGTAGGATGACCAGTGAATTGTATTGCCTTTTCTTTTTTCTGTTGTTTTTGCTAAGAAAGATGCAACAAATATCTTTCTTCTATTTCAGCAATTTGATGCTGCAAATACTTTTTCTCAGAGATAAGATAAGTAGGAGTCTACAAATATTTATCTTTTAAATACTGCAACTGTTGAGATAAAGTCAGAGTGTCAGCAAATTGAGTTCTCAACATATTGATTTGAAAACCTATATCTGAATCATAATCTGAAGATTTAGAGGCAGTACTAATTCTTTCACAGTTCATATTAATTTGATTATCTGATTCTTCATCTGAGTCTTCGATCCATGGAACATCAGATACATATTCTGGTTCAAGATCAGAAATCAAAACATATTCGTCTTCATTTATACCATGACTTTGTAAGAAATTGATTTTCTTAGCATTCTGTTGTCTTTGAGGACACTTACTGGCATAATGAGGACCTTGACAAATAAAGCATTTCACAGAAGCTTTCTAGAATCCATTCTTTCTTTTCCTAAATATTCTTTTTTGCTTAAAGGTTTGACCTTTAAACTTTCTGAACTTTTACTTAGGAGTCTTCTGAGGAGAACACTTGCATTCTTTTGAGTGCTTTTTATTTTTCTTTTTATCTTGATATTTTCTGTAAGTTTTAGCATCTATACAACCAAATTGATCAGAGAATGGTTTACAGAACTTGACTCCTATTTTCTTATGAAAAATCATAGTATCCTTATAGGCTTTTCTTTCTGCACATAACTTATCATTGATGGCTCTAATATTTTGGTTGATACGACCAAAAGACATTGTAGAGATATCAACTCCCATGATAGACTTATACTTTTCAGCAAAGTATTGAGGAAAAGATTCTATGTATCAAATTTTAAATGCTGGATTAAACATTTCACCGACATCATAGAGTAGATTTTCCATATGACACATGTATTCCTCTATTCTAGTCATATCACATAACTGAGCTCTTAAAAATTTAGCTTTGTTGGCTTCTTTCT
>JARHVA010000830.1:2642500-2652500 GCA_037957365.1 Torreya grandis
AAATAAGGAATAAAATTATTTTCACATGTTATTATAAGTGAACTGACAGTTAAGGATATTCAAAAATAGACAAGAATAAATCCATTTATTTATAAGAGTCTTTAATTTTAATAAAAGACTAATTTATCCTTAATCTTACAGGCATGTGGATGGAATGATTTCTATCCCCAAGTTCATAAAAGTGACCTAAATATACATATAGCCAAACAAAAGCCCTAAATAATATTTTATCTATTTGGTTGAATATAATGGTCATAAATGTCCAAGGAACTACCAATATATTAAAATAACCTTTAACCCTAACCTAGGTAAAAATGTGTTCCAATTTCTATCTATAGATGGAAATTAAACATATATACATACATACATACATACATATGTGTGTGTGTGTGTGTGTGTGTGTGTGTGTGTGTGTGTGTGTGTGTGTGTGTGTGTGTGTGTGTGTGTGTGTGTGTGTGTGTGTGTGTGTGTGTGTGTGTGTGTGTGTGTGTGTGTGTGTGTGTGTGTGTGTGTGTGTGTGTGTGTGTGTGTGTATGTGTGTGTGTGCGTGTGTGTGTGTATTCTATTCAAGCGAAAACCCATGAATTTTTTATATGGATATAAAATTAAAATACACCACTTGCATGTTATTAGAAATGGCCATCATTTAAAATGTAGATAATGGTAATCCTTATTGCTTTGGTTAAAATACTTACTTCTTTATCTTATGTCTTTCTTCTTTCATTCGCCCTCTCTTATTCTATTTTATTTTTTTCTTTTCCACATTTTGCATGCCCTTGAAGTTATCCTTAAATTATGTAATTTTCTTCTATATAGGACGTGAATTCTATGAATGCATGATTGAATTTCACTAATGCATGACCATTCATATTGAAATTAGCTCAAAGTTACACTATAATTATATTACCATGGTAGTTGCATACCAAACCCTACAAACTCATCTCTCCACCAAATGATGAAGTCAAAACCATAATGATAAAAAAGATCTAATTTTATTCCAAAGACTTCATGATAACCCTAATGTTTGGGTTTTAATTTATGCATGTTAGTGATTCATACCAAAACCTAATTATTTTACAAATGATAAAATTCTAGACCATATATTTATGTTTTTAATACTTAATGAAATGATAAATGCTTAGGTGTATTTTGTTGCATATCCCCTAGGCCACCCAAAATGGGTTGATTAAAACAAATAAATTATTTGAACATTAATATACTAGGAAAATGAACTAAATAAACTTTTGAATCTTAATAGATTAAAGATGAATAAATTATATCTATGTTCAATCATAATTCAACAAACCAATATTTAACTTACACATTATTTTCATAAATGCACACAATAATTTTTCATAACATGATTAATAAATAACACTTAACATAAAAATTTGTAATCAAAATAATTTACCCATGATAAACAAAGTAAGTGACCCATAACCAATGCAAAAAATGTAGTAATAACCATAAAAATAGATATTTAAAAGCAAGCACACAATTTATCATGATGTGCAAAAGTATAGGTGTGTGCAGGGGTTTAGTTTCATTATTTTTATCTCTATTTATGATATTTGCATCCTCCTCCCTATGACATTCTCATTTTTTTCCACTCAGTGAGGGTGAGATAGTTGTGCAAGCACCTCAATCAAATAAAATAGTAGTTAGTTTGAGCTTACAATAAGATTAAAAAACTCAAAATGTATATACATAAAATAATTGTTTTATGGAAAATCAAATCTACAAATGAAATCATTGTAACATAATATTCCAACACATAATAATATAGTAAATCTAGATACATGTAAAAATGTCCTCAAATCATAATAGACCATGAAATAAAATAGAATAGATATTTAACCAAACAACATATATATCCAAATATATCACCAGAATAAGAAAAAATATTGATCATTATTTTATTCTTTTACCTAATATTAATGTAGTTTGTAAAGAGTAAGACATGATGTAACACAAATGGACCTTAACTCTATCATTAGTCCTAGTTTTGAATTTTGAGCTTTTACTAGGATAAGAGGTTTGTCAAATATAAGATCATGTCTTTGAATGTCATATATATATATATATATATATATATGAAAATATGAATTTTTACTCTTTTGGATTTATATATTTTCCTCATCCATATTATTTAAAAGGCCAACCATGGGTGATAAATATGACTAACATAAAATATATTACACCTAGCCACTAAAGAAGAGGATAATCTATAGACCAATATGCTTCAATACTCCTCATTTTTCACCTTAGAAAAGAGTGTAATATTGAAACCAACATTTTTGAATTGAAAAGGAGCTACAAAATGGGAGGATCATGTAAATGAGCATAAAATGATGGGGTTGTCCTAGTTATAAAAAAATGTATAAAGGGAAATTGTACAATGATAGAAAGGTTAAGAATTTAATATAAGGTAAATTATGGATGATAAATATGTAAATAGAATATAATAGTTTTTCCATAAGATAATATAGCCAAATCTAAGAGACAAAACACATATATTGACCATTACCTTATATTTATAAGAAAACACTCATCTAAGGTTTTGAGGAAAAACACAAGAAAACTTTAATAGTAGTAAAAAGATAGGTGTTTGTGACATGAGCTATATTTTAATCTAAAAGGTCTTACCATGTGACTAAAATACTAAAATGTCAAGAGGCATATAAATATTAGAGGAAAATAATGAAGTGTAGAATATATATTAAGATCCATAAGGGTGTAATTATGATAAAATATACCAAAAATCCATAAATAAAATTGTTTTTAATTGCACAACATGTCCTAATTTTGGTGAAATTAGGGTACCTCTTTTTGTTTGCATTTTGGTCTTTCTTGATGCAATTCAGTTGAGTTTCACCTTGTTTGTGCATGTTTTGTTGTTTTGTCACATGTATGGTCATTATTTCGATCATAACATGGATTTCATGTGTATTCGATTCTTAAAACCCATCCCATGGTGTCAAATGAGTCCATGTGTTATATTTTTGTATACAACACTTCACATGAAAATAGACTTTGGCTAGTTTTTTGTCTCACTTTGTTAGTTGAATGAGATTATAAAATAGGTATTCAGGGTATTAAAAATGTTTTTGGCACAAAAATGGGTATTGAGAGTCTCATGATTCTATCAACCATGTCTGATTAACTAATTTTCATGTATGGCATTTCTCTTGGAAGTGAATGGTTCACATTATTTGGTCTACTTTTTATAAACCAACTTAGTCTTTTGGTCAAGGCTTGGTAGGAAGGCCTCTATAGTGGGAAATTTATCTTAAACCTTGTACAAATTATATACCTTCTACTCAAATCAAGTGACGAAGATCCAATATGTGACAATGTAATATCAATTAAAATTAATTTAATTTATAACTAAATAATTTTATTTGAAAAAATAAATTAATCCAATTTAAATTCATTTAAACTTAAATTAGCTATATTTTAATTAATTAATTTTTAAATTTATTAAATTTTACATAATTTAATTTGATTTTTTTATTTTTATTAATTTTTTTACCAGTCTATGGCATAGTGCTAAATGTGCCCAACAAGAGTGAAAATTATAATTAACTTGTGTAGATTGAGCCCAAAATGGGTGAGGTACATGATAAGATATAAATGAGTGAATTAATCCTCAAAGAGATGAAATTTAGTCTCTAGGCATAAGAAAATGTGGAATGAATTTATCCCCCAAAAGGGCGATTTTATTTATGGAAGGTGAGCAAAGTATATCAAAAGTCAATTTGACGTTTTAATTGGGGCAAGGACACATTATATTCATTTAGAACTTATGAAAAGTAAAAATGGGGATCAAATTTATAGAAAATATATTGTTTTATGCCAAGTTTTCAAAGAATAAAAATCAAAATCAAAGTGCATATTGTGTACCAAACCAAGCATTGCCTTTTACATGTTGTGCACCAAACCCACATTCCTAATGATAGGGGTGAAGTTCACAAGATACATTTGATCCCAACATTGGCATAAGGATGTATCAATTTCAAGTGTTTATAATGGAAGATATTAATGTGATACATGACTTATCCTAGATGGGCATATTGATTATTATCTTTGAGAGGTAGAAGTCATGAGAGTTTAATAATGAGTGAAACCTATGAGAGTTTTGGGTGGACTATGCATGGGAACCATAGGGGACAAAAATTATTATGACCCTTATGCTAAGTGATCTAAAGCTATGAAATACATGAAAATATAAAGTGAAAGCATTGAGTAGGTATAGGTGGGATGAGGATGTTGGAAGGTCTTACGCCTATTCAAGATCAACTCAATTCTAATTAATTTAATTATAAATTCATTCAAAATTAAATTATTAAATATTCATTAATTTAATTTTGAATTCATTTAAAATTAAATTAATTATATTTTATTTATTTTAATTTTAAATAGATTAATTTTATTCAAATTTAATCTTCATAATAAATTTAAATTTGATTAAATGTGTAAAGACTAAATCTCCTTCCAAGAAACATCAAACAAACTTCTTGAGAACACATTTTTATGCATAGCTTCATCTTATAAAATCCATTTTCCATGTTGTCTATGGCATTTTAAATATATTTTTGATGGATTTATGGTAAAATATGTCTTATCTAAGAAAGGCAAATTGTAAATTCATTGTTTTACATCTTAAACTATATTGCTAATGAATGTCACATTTTATTTTTTAAATCTTGCTTATTTTTGGATAAAATGTGACAATTGTTTTATTCCTTTATAGTGTTGGGAGGAAATAAGAGGAGACATCTAGGTCAAATAAGTGTTTATGGTGTAAGGCATGAGACTTTACATTTGACATTTATTGATGAAATAGTTCCAAATGTATGGAATGAGTTTCTTTTCAATAGAGCATGTCTGTAGGCAATAAAGTGTTGGTTTATTTTTCAAGCATATATTTAAAACCACTTATCCATTTTTCATGTCATTTATGGTAATATAAAATAATTTATTCAATATTTTCAAAGGTTTTGTTCTTGATTAGAGGATTTGCA
Organism: Torreya grandis; assembly: GCA_037957365.1. Lineage (NCBI taxonomy): Eukaryota > Viridiplantae > Streptophyta > Pinopsida > Cupressales > Taxaceae > Torreya > Torreya grandis. The sequence goes on from JARHVA010000830.1 coordinate 2,647,525, forward strand.
AGACCTAAAACCCATCAACATTTCTATTTTAATATTTTTATTGCATGTAATGAGGCCAACAAGAAATGTGAATTTTAAATCTATCAATAACCAATTGCTACCAAAAATTCCTTTTGTCATCTTATGCCTAATTATTCACCTTTATTCCTTATATCCTAGTGGGTGGAGATTTTTAATGGTTACAACAATTTTTTTTTGGGAAGATTGGATTGGTTAATGGGGCAAATTTATATAAGTACCTAGCCAAGAATTGTTGTAAGCATTGGTTTATTTTGAATTTAAAATTATAGATATCAGGTCCATTTAATTTTTATTTGTTATGATTTATAGAGTAATGGTTATCCCCTTTTATAATTGACTCTATTGTTATGCTACCAAAATTTTCAATCATATGATCATTATGAACTAAAACTCATGTTTCATGCATATCATTATTCAATAGAAGGCTACATAAATTTTATTCATGATATATGCATTTAAATGGTGGTTGTGATATTCTTGTTCATAGATAATTACTACTTATACTCTTGCATTATCTTCATTTATGGTTTTAGGCACTAGCCAGGCATGAGATTGACTTGTGGGATTAAATTGATCAATCATTTTAGATTTGTCTTCATTATAACATGATTTTCCTTTCTTTTCCCCTTTTCATTTTCACCTTTTTTATGAATCAAGTACCTTGGGTTAGTTTAAATATAAATGCAATATGTATCTACACATTTTATCTCAATTGCATAATATATTTCATTGTTATTCTTCAAATGTGTTATTTATTATTGGTAATGTAATGGAATGGATATCAAAATATGATGTAATATTTTTCACAAAAATGACACATTAATTTTATTTTTGGAAAAAATTGTACAAGATTATTTTTTTAAACATGCATGAAAAACCACAAGAAAAAAACTAAATGAAAAATTGCATTTCTGTCTCACTTATTAATGTTAAACCTTGTTTTATATTTTAAACTAGTAAGCCTCTTGAATTAGAATAGGTTTTTATGGACAAACTATGTTAAATGGTACATCATGACTTGGAAGATATATATCTTGGGGATATTTTATAATATATTTTAAAGTGAGGTTGGATGGTTAACCACCCCAACTAATTTGGTGTGATAAATAACTCATCAATATATTGAAGCTAAATGGAGGGACAACTAAAAATTTAAATTAAAAAATTTAAACTTAAACATTTTAAAGGTGTTGCCCATGTTGAGGTGTTATAAAATTTAAATTGAAAATTAGATATTTTCTCATACGCCTCACTAAGTATAGAATACCTAGAGAAGATAGAGGAAAATAAAATAACTAGACAAATCCACTCAATCAGTAGATTGTCTACTACTATAATTACCTATGTTAATATGTTTACTACCCCTTAAAACACATGAATGGCCACTGATTATCTTGATGGAGGTAACTACCTTATAAAAAAAGTGGGATTTTCCCATGATTTAATAAAAACCCATAAAATTTATGCCCTAATATGTGCATGGAAAAATCTAAACTATCAAAGAGAATATAAAAACATTCAAAAATGTTATAACCAAAACTCAAATCTATCATGAGGATGTGGACTATAGTTTTTTCCCCTGTACCTTATATGAGATGACTTATGTTCGGTATCTTAGCTTACTTGATGGATCCATATCTTCTTGGAACATGCTTGAAACTGTCTTTGTCAATCATTTTTGAGTACCAATTGATGTTATTATACTATATCATCAATTTGATGTATCACATAGAGATCTAAATGATCCCATGAGTATGTTTAAAACCCATTTGCATAGTATTTATAAGTGGTTGAAAACCCATATACATAAACACAATTAGATTACATACAAACCTGATTGATGAATTTAGACCTAATGACCTCTATGTTTGTCCGAAATAACCCTGAAACATATGTATTATTATATTTGGCATATCAAAAATCTATCACTATTGAACAAAAAATGATGATAAAAGGGTATGGGGATGGTTTATTTCCCTCACTAGGATAACTAGGATTATATGACTAACTTACAATGATAAATCAAACACTCATGCATAACACCCCTCTAATGAACCAAATACCAAGTGTTGTGTATTTAAATCAAAATTAGACTTTCAATCTTATGTCATTAAATTATGTGCCCATGAATCCACTTATGTTTATAAATAATATGTTTCTTTAGGAAAAAATTATAAAATTGGCCCTATAGATTATAACAACATTATTTTTACACCTAACTTGAGTGGTTATGCTACTCTAAACAATAAACAGTAGGATGGTCCAACATTATTAAACAATAAAACACCATCTAACATGATCCATGACCAAATTAAATCTAATGTACACACATTTATTAATTATATGACACATAATATTAACATAATTCTTCAAGTGGGAAATAACCAAAATGTAAACATGAAACCTGAAATAGGTAGTTAGTATATGGTTCAATGATTGACCAATAACATGGTTGATTTATGAAGACAAGTGATTTAACACCCAAATCATGACATAAACAACCCTAATCCTAATATAAAATTTATTTTTTAAATAACCAATCAACATTGGAACACTAGGCCTATCATATATCTATTCCTCTTGATAACACTAATAAGACCAATAACAATGCTTTAAACTCATTGAACTTGTCTGATTTATCATTGATCACTTGGTGTAGGTTACATAACATAGAGGGCCATGATGAAACTGATTGTGATTATTTTATATTCGCCTCAAACATATTCCAAAAACAAATGGACAATCTTGAGATCAAGCCTACACCTAAAAATTACTCAAACTAAAGCCAATGGAATCTAGGTACTTTTTTAGTCTTGGAAACCTATGAATTTATGTATAGGAGTTATAAAGAGCACAAGGACAACTTTGATGAAGTTCATGCATTTAAATAATTTCAAGGGGGAACTAATTAAACTTTTAAGATTAAATTACAATTATTATCAACCACTTTTACTCCTCCAAGAAACACTCAGGTTCCACCTAATAAGAATTCTAACAATAAATTGTTTTCACCTAAAGAGCCTCACACCTCATATCATCTTAAAAATAAATCTACCACCCCCATAAGATGAAAATATTTGGAAAAAATAAACTTGGAGATAATGTCATTTAAGACCTCAATAAAACCAAGGATAATATAAAAATGTTTAAATTGATCCAAATTTATAATAGAAAATATTTTTTATTGAAATATTTTTTGATCCTAAGATAATAAAGTAATAGATACTCATCTATTTATAAACAAAAGATAGAAAATCCTATTTTATTTTTAAAAATATGGATTTTATGAAGAAATTACAAAATTGGTTGTTGGATTATGTATTTCAAGTAATGTGATGCCTTTATAAATTTAACATAAGTTAGGATTGACTCATGTTAAGTCAAAAGGGAAGGTAGTTCAACTAGATAAATCAGAAGTCAAGGTAGTTGGCGAGTTGAATCACTTTCACATGCAATTAGCTTCACATCTAAGAGTGCAACACTTTATTGAAATTAAATTAGTTAATATACCTAATTATTATTATATGATACTCAGTATATATTAGTCCATACTGCTAAATGGATACATGGTGGATGATTTCTATCACATTTAGCTCCCATGGCATGGTATAGCCAATAAAATTTTGATTGAGAAAGATCCTAAAATAATGCATATGATCACATAATACAATAATACCAGTGATTTATTGTAAAAATAATAATGTCTCAATGTTTATATGCTTTAAAACATAATGATAACTAGTGAAAAGCTGAGTATTAACATTTTACATGTACTAGAGAAATCAAAATGTTTGGGTGATCATCTCCAAAATGGAATAGAAATAATTATATGAATAATATATACTAAATGCACCTAAAATACCATCATCCCATTTTAATGTATTTGCATAAATATATTTGAATTATATTGATCCACATTGATAATATGATTGTAAGTGAACCATTTCTATGTTAGTCATAGTATAGGTAAAAATTAGAAAGCTGAAAGATGGTTATTCAAGTGAAGAAGAAAATAAAACAATTTATAAAAAAATAACAATGTTTTAAGTATCTATGTACATATTTCATCTACTAAGGAATAAAATAAAAGGTCATTAGCAAGCATAGAGAAAATTTTCTATCTTTTAGATGCCAAAAAGGATGACAATGAAGATAACATTGCTATAACATGCACACCATGATATCAGCCAAGAAAAATTGAAGGGCATTAATGGGAATTGAAATTTGACAATTAAAAACACAAAAAAGGTTGTGACATTGGAGTTTAACTTATTAATACATGGTTAAAATTTTATTTGGATACATTCAAGCTATAATTTACTTAAACAAACAACATGACCAAGTATGAAACATTAGTTTACAGACTCCAATTTGCTCTTAAAAAGAAGGTCAAGTACCTGAAAGTATTAGGTGACTCAAAATTAGTATTCAAGAAAATGAGAAATAAATATTATTGTAATAAAAATCACTTTTAAAGATATCACACTTGGATATGGAATTTCATAGAATATTTCAATGTATTTAATATAAAAAATTTGCATGGTAGAATAAATCACACAATGGATACATTAGAAATAAAATAAAGTACCTTAGAACCTATTTCTAGTTCAAAATTAAAAAGGTTTTTAATAGACTTAGTCTCTAATAATTTTATGGATAATTTCAAGAACTTCCAAGTATTAAATGATGATCAACATATATTTATTTCATCACCAAAACAAAGATGTTTGAATCTTAGATCATTGATGAAGCTGATAAGCATGAATTTGAAATACATGGAAGGAGAAATTAAATTGAAAATGAATAACATCAAAAAATGAATGTTATCATTAGAATGACTATTTGACATAGACTATCAATGTGATAAAGATAAAATATCATCTTCCAAAGGTATGTTACATGAGCATTGTAATTTGGGCAATGCTAATGATTCAAAAAATATACTTTTAACAATA
>JARHVA010000830.1:2655000-2810000 GCA_037957365.1 Torreya grandis
TGAATGCTCATAATAATTGAACTCCACTCAAAGAATATAATTACACCTAGAGAGAATAAACTTCATGATAAAATTAGGGATGTTGTACTAGATAAATTTGAAGGTATTTACCTGATATGTTTAGACAAAAATGAAGTAATTTAAGTAGTCAATGATTTTCATAGACAATATGAAACTAAACATGGTTCAAGTAGTGATATAACCCATAAAATACTTTAAATATATTATTATTATTATCCCCATGTATTTAAGGACACTCATTCACATGTGAGAAATCACCATGTTTGTTAAGTTGTAATACATAAAGAACACAACCCTGCTATGTCATTGCACCTAGTTATTGAAGTTCATCCTTTCAAAAAATTAGGACTCAAATTTTTTGGAACCATCAATTCTAATTCTTTAGCTAGAAATAAGTTAATCTTAATGCCAACTGACTATTTCACCCATTGGACTAAGGCACATGCTTTCAAAAATTATATAACTGATGTTGCAATAAGCTATAATGAGCATCACATCATCATTAGGTTTAGGATGTAATTTAATCTTTTATGTGATAACTATCCTTTTTTATCCTCTATGAAATTTTCTAAATGGACACATGAAAGTAGGTAATATTAAAATTCTCATCAAATTATTATTAATAAGGTAATGGTGTTGTTAAATCAATAAATAAAAACCTACTAGATGTGATTAAAAATATCTTGGATAAGAACCCTATGGATTGGCATAACATGTTAAAATTTAATTATGGTATGATAAGAATAGAATTAAGTCATCCCTAGGCATGTACTTATATAATTTTGTGTATCAACAATAGCCTATCATTCTTTTGAATATGAGAATCCCCACTTTGTAAATCATGAGAGATTATTAGAAAACAATGAAAAGATTAAAAAATTTCTCCTGAATATGATACAATTCAAGGAAACTCATGATGTGATCCTATTTAATTTTATAAAAACCAAGGAATATTAGAATGGTGATTTGAAAATCATGAAAAAATTAAATCCTTTATAATCTTTAATTTAATCCTTGTCTAAGATAAGGATCATGAGAAAAAGGGACAACATGGCAAGTTTGATGCCTTGTGGTTAGGTCCTTGCCAAATTTCTAAAATCCTAGGCAAGAATATGTTTTATCTTAGGTTTATAACTAGTGAGGACATATTATTTCCTATTAATGTATATTTCCTCAAGAAATACTTATAGGCATGAGTTTCCTTAGTAAAGTCATGCACATAGTTTATTTTTAATTTATACTTTTTCTTTCCTACTTTCATTATGTTTATCACTTTTTTACATTGTTTTGATCTCATAATTTATTTATTTTTGGTTTAAGTCTATTTTTTTCACTATGGGTACCTCCTTGGTTAGTTAAATAAGGAATAAGGGTATGTAGATAGGTATCCTTAATGATGTTTTGGGCTTAAGTACTCTAAATAGTTTGTAGATTAAGATTATGTTAATGAGTTTGGTTTCAAAATCTTGGGCCATCATGTGTGTTCTAAATTTATTTATATTTGGATAATTTCAGGTAAAATATTTAACCTCTAAACATATTCTCTAAAAAATATGAAAAAAATTCACACTTTAATGGTTTCTAGGTCTGCATGGATGAAATTTCTATAATTCATATCTAGGGTGAAAAATATACAATTCCACTTTTTTCTTGCCATGGTGGTCCCCAACCTAGAATTGAGATATTCAAAAAATAAAAATAAAAATAAAATACAAAGTAAAATTAAGTTAAATTATAAAAAAAATCAAATTTTAAGTTATTTAGAAAACCTATATCAGGGCTATGGATGCCCGTCTAATACTAGATTAAGGCCTTTAGTGGAATCAATGACATATTCATTAGGGATATAGATACATGGTTGGTAGTAGAGAAATGTATAAAAAAGTGGTCAAAGGTATAATTTGGTAGTTTTATGATCAAGGTTGTAGTAGCTAATCTTTGTAGGTTCTAAGAAGCAGAAATGAACTCATTTTCACACATTGAATCAATGAAAATATTAAATTTAGTCTAATAACCATTCCCTTATTTTCCTTTATCAAATATATTCATGTTCCATGCACTATCATGGCTAGATATTTTAGTTTCATAGACCTGTTTATTTTGTTTCAAAGGAATCTAGAATATTTTCTATTAGAGTCACCATTTATTGTTATTTTCAAAACAAACCCTAATTTTGGTGAGATTAAGGTACCTCTTTTTGTTTGAGTTTTGCTCTTGCTTGCTATGATCTAGTTAGTATCACATTGCTTGTACATTCCAAGTTTATTTATCATATGTGTAGTGATTATATGAATCATATCATAGTTTGTGTGCATATTCAAGTCTCAAACCCCATCCTATGGTGTCAAGTGAGTATGTGTGATAAATTTTCATATACAACACCTAGCATGAAAATAAAGATTGGTTGGTCTTTTGTCTCACTTTGATATCAAATGAGCTTATCAAATAGGTATTTAGGGAATCATTTTTTGGGTGTAAAACTAAGTTTTTTGAGTCTACCACTGTGTTGAGAGTGTCTGATCAATTAATTTTCATATATGACACTTCTTATATAAGTGAACGGTTCACACTATTTAGTATACTTTTTATAAATTAACCTAGTATTTCACTTAGGCCTTCATGAAAATACCTCTTTAGGGGTGAATTAGTTCTAAAACTTGTGAAAATTATGTATCTTTTGATCGAATTGAGCAAAATGTAAAGAGGACCCAATGCCTATACTTCAAAATTTAATATCAATTAAAATCGATTTAATTTTATTGAAAAAATAAAATTAATATTATTTTAATTAGTTTAATTTTAAATTCATTTAAAATAAAATTAGTAATAGTTTAATTAATTAATTTTTTAAATTATTTAGTTTTCTAGAGTTTAAATATGTTTTCTTATTTTTATTTAATTTTTATAGAAAATTCAATTTCCTTTAAATAGTAAATTAGTCTATGACATAATGTTAAATGTGCCTAACAAGGATGAACCCCGTGATTAAATTTTATAGACTAATCCCAAAAGGATGAAGTACATGGTAAGATATAAATGATCGACCTAATATTGGATGTATCCATAGTATGTTAAAATCCTCCAAGAGATGAAATATGTGCATAGTAAGCTCTAGATTTAGGCAAGAGGAGGAGTTTTATAGAGGTATAAGAAAAGTAATAATGCATTAATATTTATTTCCATGAAGTGAGAAAACCATGCATTATTTTATGATATCCAAAGTTTCCATGGAAAGTATGCTTGGAAGGTGAGCGAAGTATGCTTGGAAAAATGCATTTCAATATCAAAAGTTAATTTGAAGGTTCACAAGATATAAAGTATCAAGGCCACATTATTTTAAATTGATACAAAGTGAGGAGTTTGAATGTTTGGGAATTCAAAAAAAATATAAATATTTTTATGTTAAGTAAAAATGACAAAAAAATTGCATCATTATCCAAAGCCAAGGAATATAAAGCAAGCATTTCCTTATTCACCAAATTTGTGTTCCTAATGAGAGGTCCAAAGTCCATGAGATGCATAACATAGTGTAAATAAGGTCTTAAAATAAAAATTAACTAACATAACAATGTTGTGTGTTAAAGAGGGAAGATAATCTTAGCATTGATGGGTGCAATGCTTAGCTAATTTGAAAGGCATAAGTAATGAAAGTCTTTGGAAAAACATGCATGGAAAATGCAAGGGATGAAAATTAGTCTCAACCTTATGTTGAGCAAGATCTAAAGCTAAGAAACACATGAAAATATAAAGTGAAAGCATTGAGCAAGTTGGAAGGCCTTATTAACTATGCATAATCAACTCAATTCAAATTAATTTACTTCCAAATTCATTCAATATTAAATTAATTAAATATTAAATATTTTTATTTCTAATTCATTTCAAATTAAATTAATTATATTTTGTTTATTTTAATTTATAAATAACTTAATTCATTAAAATTTAATCCTCCATATTAAATTTTAATTTGATTAAATGTGTAAATCTTGAATCCCCTCCTAAGTAACATCAAACAAATTTCTCAAGAACATGTTTTTAATCATATATTTGGCCTTACAAATTCATTTTACATTATGTTGATGGCATTATAAATATGTTTTTGATGGATTATTGGTGGCATAAGTATTATACAAGGAGAGAAAATTATAAATCCACTATTTTATGATTTAAAATATATTTCTGATGAATGTCGCATTTTATTTTTTATTTTTGGCCAAGAAATTTTGTGGCTGTTTCTTTGTAGTTATTGGAAAAAATAAGAGGAGACATCTAATAGATCAAATTATTCATGGATTAAATGGAGAGACTTTCCATCTATAATTTACTTTATAAAAACTTACAAATGTGTGGAATGAGTTTATTTTTAATAGATTGGGCTTATATGGGATAAAGTGTTGGTTTATTTTTTGAGCATATATTTCAAACCCATTATCCATTTCACATGTCATTTTTAGCACTAGATAACTAGTTATACCATCTTTATAATGATGTTAATATCAATTGGAGAAGGTGAAAGACCTAAAACTTGCCAGGGTTTTTGTTTCATTATTTTATTACATGTAATGATGTTAGAAATAAATGTACATTTCAAAATATATCAATAACTAATTGATGCTATAAATTAATTTTGGCCTCTTATACCTAATGAAGAATCTTTATTCCTTGGATCCTAGTGGGTTGAGTTCATTAATGGTTTCAAAAAAAAATTGGGGGAAGCCTTTATTGGTCAATTGGATGAATATCTATAATTACCTAGTTGAAATTCATTGTAAGGGATAATTCATTTGGTATTTTCACTTTGATAACTAGTCCATTTCATTTTACATTGTTCTACTTTATAGAGAAATTTGTATCCCATTTTAAGCTTGGATATACTATTATTTTACCAAAATTATAACAAAATGATCATTATGAACTCAAATTCATGCTTAATGCATATCCTTATTCAATATAAGGCTAAAAATATTTTATTCATGGTATGTGCATGTATAAGGTGGTTGTAATCTTCCTATTCATAGCTAATTAATCCTAAAACTCTTGAATATTATCCATTTATGGTTGTGTGGGCATTGGCTAGATAAAATATTGATTTATGGGGTTCATTTGATCAAATGTTTTAGATTTGTCTTCATTACAACATGATTTTTCCCCATTTTACCATTTTATTTTACACTTATTTATGAATCGATTATCTTGGGTTAGTTTAAATCTGAATTCAATTTGTATCTACACATTTTATCTCAAATTCATAATATATTTATTTTTTATTATTTTAAAGAAAAATTGAATATTTGTAATATAATGGAACAAATATCAAAATCACTTATAATATTTATTACAAATACAAGTAATAGGTCCCTTGAATTATAATAGTTTTACATAAACCAATTGGGTTTCCCAATATGCCATGACCTGACAGATACAGACATTGGGGATAATTTCAAATTTATTTTCAAGAGAGGTTAGATGGTTCACCACTTGGACTAAGTTGGTGTGCCAAACAAATCATCAATGGAAATAATGGTAAAAAAAAATTATGTACTATAAACTAAAGTACCAAGGAATCCAAGAAGAAGACTAAGGTCACATAAAAAAAGAGGTTATAAAAAAGTTACACAAGGGGAAAAAATGCCGACCATAAATCAAAATAAAAAATCCCAAAAAGAGGGGTTTGAAAAGATACAAAATAACTGAAAGGATGACAATGATCAAATAAAAAGGGTGTAACTATAAAATAAAGTAACAATACATCCTATATACACATACTATTTTCAAAATTTATCAATTAATGATACTTTATCTCCTATAGGAACTCATCGAGTCTCAATCTCTCTTAGTGCACACCTTAAAGGGTGCACAAAGAAAGGGGTGGGTAGACCATTGGTTCTTTGCAAGAGTTATTTCCCATATACCACCATTTTTTATTAATATAAAATTATCCTATACACTTATTTAAAATTTTAAACCTCTCTTATACACTTCTCCAAACAATTCACTACCTTAATTAGCCCCTACCTAAGATTAAAACTTATTTTTGACATTTATCATACACTATCGACCTAGGAAGACCTTGTATTTAATTTGATAAAAGAACATTATGGGTCTAGGTCATCCTTGGCCTACCTAGACTAAGACATAAATTGTTTTTATAAAATAATGATATAAAGTCAAATTGGGATGACCTTGTTGGATAAACTTTTGAAAAAATTTAGGGTTAGATTCAATTATATATACACATTCATTTCACCATTTTGTAGATAAACAATAGAGTTAATTGTTCATTTGTGCTTCTTTACAATATGCTCTTTGACCATTTTACTTGAGGATTTATTTCTTAGGGTTTATATTTGGAGAAGAATATTATCTTGTGGAAAAATATTATATGCTTAGGCTTTTCTTAGTGATTCTTAAAAACCACAATAGCCTCTTGAGAAGCTGCTTGAGAAACACCTTTGGCCAAGGGAGATATTTAGTCTCAATGGGTTCATCTTCAAGTAAGTATCTCTAAATTTACTCCTATATTTTTGTAGATATCAGTAGAATAAGTAATGAATTTTGAACATACATTAAGTTTATATTTATACATATCTTAATTAGAAGTATTCTATGCATGTTTCATTTTTATGTTTATTACCTCAACTTTGTACCACAAGCTTTGGTGATCACTAGATTATATTTTAATTTACTTACCATTTACTTAGTGAATATGAAAACATAGGACATAGGTAGGGTTATTACATGGTGTTGTTTTATTAAAGGTTTTGTAACCATATCTAGTAATGTTATTTTGGTAAGAGATCCTTTGGTTAGGTCTAACGGATCCATCTTGGTCATGACCCTGAATATCTAATGTATCAACAAATAAAAGTTTATGTAAGATTTATCTTCTCTGAGATATGATTGATTAATTGGTCAGATACATTTTCCTTTGTATACATTTTGGTAAAACTGACATGAACTAAACCCTTATAGGTTTTCTTTCATGCATTCATTTTTTTCATCATATTAAATATTTTTATTTTTTAGTACTATATCAAACATGTTGGTATAGTTCAAATAGTTTGTGTGCAGGTTTAACACATAGTCACTCCAAAACAACTCTATTTTATCTATACATGTCTTTTCCAAATACAAGTGACTAGATCCATTATCTCAACATAGTCTTATTTAGTTACAAGATTGCATATATAATCAATCTAGTTGATGTTGAGTATTGTCATTGATGTCAAAGGTGCATCTTACATGAGGTCAATATCATTGAAAGAGTATGCCTAGTTGGCAGTGTGTTGATGTGATAAGGGGCATTGATGGATTATTTTCATTTAAATATGATTTTATTAAAGAGAATTTTAAGGAAAAATATATAATTTAGATGTAACTAATGTATTATAGTTGCATGAAGGCATAGTCAAGGTGTCTTGTGAATCATAGTCTAGACCTTGTGAGAAGTTATGTGTAGGCAACATGGTTAAGTGAGTGATATCAGCCAAGTGAGAATTTATTTGGCATTGTATGGTCTTTTAAATTAGGTTTATAATCCTTCATAAGTGTTGTAAGGTGGTCTTTCAAGGTAAGTCCTTCTATCTTGGTTTGTACTTGAACCCTCCCGGGCTTAATGAGGTATCATGATCTATTGTAAATGCATGTGAAGGATGTAGGGTAGTGTTTAAGAATGATATAGGTTATATGGCATGAGAGTGATATTTTGAGCATGATATTTATGTGTTGAGAACATGGAAAGAGGCATGAAGTTCAATTCAAGGCCTACTAAGGTATGAAGACTATGGTGTATAGAAAGAGTGTAGCTTGATGGGGTATCAAGATAATTTTACAAGGTAATTGTGAGTATTTGAACATTTAAAAAGGTGATTCAAGTTATTTTATTCATATACATGAATTTTGAGGTTTTATTTTGAAGGAAAAGGCATGAAAATTTATTTTGAGGTCTCTTGAGTGCTCAAAATGAAGGGTTCTCAACCTAAGAAGGATTTTATTATGCTCATTAGCTCATAAAATATTTGAATGGGAAACTAAAAAATTAATGTTCTATTGGTAAGGGTTGTATCTCAAAATTCCAATCATAATAATTTGGATTGAGGGGCTATGCTTTATAAATGATTGTTAAGAATAGAAATTGGTTTAAACCCTCGTAGAACCCTAATGAAGACACAATGTTAAATATTTTTATCAAAAGTGACAAATATGTATTTAATTTATTAGATAAGATATTTGATATTTTATTTTACTCTCCCAGGTACCTCTAGGTGATATTTGTTAGAGATGAGAGAGAAAATATTAAGTTACAGGCTTGTTTCTAAATAAATTACTCGAGAAGTCAAAAGTTGCATTGGACATAGTAAGAAAATGGATAGAGAAAGAAGTTATATACTAATAATATATTTAAATTAATGTTTATAGATATCTTCCACCCTTAAATTTTGATAAGTTGATCATCCAAGTTAGCCAGTCGCTAACAAGCCTAATGATGTAAATAGTGAAAAATCTAAGAAATGGTGAGAAGATGAATTGGATTGTGTTTTCATGATATAATGATGAACCAAGTACATAGATATGTTTTTAATTAATTTTAATATGTTAATATTTGGTAAAATTTTTGGAGGTTAGTGAATATGGTGAAATTTTTTCTCACAAGTTGACCTGTTTGGTTCAGATAAGACAGTGATATATAAGGTCATGAGATTGGTTTGAAATACCAATATTTTTCATTAGAACATATGATATTATATTATATAATGGTTTTTAGATATAATAATTCCATATAAAATTATAAATATTCTTTTAAAGTGGTCATAAAAGTGTTAAAGGTTAATGTTTCATGACTATGTTTTTGATAGTCTTAGTAGTTCTGAGTAAGCAAGTTACAGTGATGAGTTTAGGTTCTATGCCCTTAGTTGAAGTGTATAATTCATATTTTTATATTTTTGAGTTTATTTGGGTTCTATATAATTTTTTTTTCATGTTTTTGTGGTTAAATGATGTGTTATCTTCAGTTGTTCAAGATAGACTTTTATGTGTTAAAAGGCCTAATGTAAATAGTGCTAATAGAGTGTTTTAAGTGGTGGTAGGACCTAAAAGGTGTCATGGTGATCTAAGGATGTTGTATAATGAATATTTTATTATTTTATGAAAATTATATTCCATGTATATAGGTTTAGAGTGTTCCAATGGGTCATAAGGTAACGTGTCCTAAAGTAGGCCTAATAGAATTAGGTCTCCATGAGACTTAAAGAGGGATTTGGTCTATTTGAGTTATGACCAACCTAATGTAATTATTTATGATTAATTATAACGTGTCCTAAGTCATATTTTAAGTCTAATATATGTGGAAAATTATTTTTTTAAGAACAAGAGGTGTGTGAGCAAGAGGCTTGTCTAAGAACAAGGCTTTTTAAGCCTAATTGACTGGTTAGAGGATTAAATTGAGAAGAAAATGAAATAGAAGATTGAAGAATATAAGGAGGTCTTGTAGAAAATCATAGGGGTGTATTTAAACTATAATAAATATATAATAGTATTTATATGTATAAAAATCAAGGTCATATGACCTAATCAGTCTTGAAGAGACTTAGTTGAGCGAAGAGGTCTAAAAGGTAGTTTGAGAGGGATAAGATTGTGAAGAGATAAATAAGGTGATAATAATTTTTTGTGTGAGAAAAAATGTTTTTTAAAGGTGATAAAATTAATCAGGTGGTTGAGTTGGTTTTGAGTCATCTAAAGGGTTGATGTCTCATTATAAGGGGGTTCTTGTTAAAGTCTAGTCTAGTGGGTGCTTTGTTAGTTGGGGTTAGTGCTCCATGTGGAGTTGGTGCTTCACTAAATTTGGTTTTTTTATTATAGGAATATATTACATTTTCATATATTGGTGGGTTTTCTTCCCCTTCAAGATTTCTCACATATGTTATGTGTTCTTGTATTTAATGTTCATATGTATGGTTACTTGTGCTTTGATTGATCTACATGTTTGTATGAGTGACTCATGAATGTTAAGTAGAATTTATTGAATGTTATAAAGATTAATTCACCCTACCTATCAATAATTTCACTTCTAATAGTTGACTATATTCATAATTATTATTTTTTAGTATACATGTTTGAGTACATAGTCAAGCTAGTTAATTATGTTCACAAGTTCTCTTTTAGCACACAGGTTCTGCAAACTCCATTGAGCCAGTTGATTATATTAATATAATATTTAAATCAGCACTTGATCATCAAAACATAAAATTTTAAAAACTAATCATCTTAGAAACTACCAAGGTTCATTCTTACTTTCTCTCTCATTTCAATTTTTCATTTATAGTACTATATTTCACAAGTTTAAAATTTATAAAATTGCAACCCTATAACAAATTAGGTCAACAAACTTGACATATTTATATAACATATCTTATTTCCAAAATACATAGTCAACCTATTCAATCATGTTCTTATAAATCTTGCTTCCACAAAATAGTAGAGACCCTATTAACTCTATTTTATATTATTTGCATATAGTGTTGCCTAAACTGACTATGTACTCTTCAATGTCAATGAATTAACCTATTTTTACTAGTGATTAGTTCACATTTCATTTTAATTGATTTCATGCTTAGAGTAACAAACATAGATTAATTAGGTGGTTTTTCAATGTACCAATTTAGTCACACTATTTTTCTCTTTTTCAAACACTTCTAAATCACTTTACACCAGAAAATATTAAACATTTTTCTTCCCAAGGCCTACCTACTTGTATTTCATCACCAAGGGGGAAGTCAACTTACTTTTTTGGCAAAGTATAGACATCTGGTTTATGTTATATATTGGAAAAACACCTAAAATCATTATCATTATAAGATTGTGAAGTGAAGGGGTAGGCCCCAATACCAAGTCAGTACCATCACCAATACATATCCCTTTCAACTTAAACTACATGAAACTATCCATAGATTGATTTCTCATTTCTTCTTACAACCAACTCCCCATCACATTAATTTTATATTTTATTATAAATTAACAATATTTAAGAATGACAAATTAGTTATAATTTACATTCAAGTTGCTTTTTGTTCTTTTATCATTGTATTTTGTATTACAAAACTTGTATTAGTCAGTGTTAGTGCAAGGTTTGTTCTATGTGTTCTAATTAGATCAATCACATTGATCCAATTTCTTGTGTCCTTCATTTCATTTTCTTAGATATTATCTTGCAAAAAAATTATCTATTTTTAGTATACAATCATCCTTGTCGATATAGTTTCTTATAGACTATTAATCTTATTTACCTTTAATACATAATTGACCTATCAAATTATCTATCTTATTAGGTTTTTTTGTTTCCTATCTTATAGTATAGATTTGATTTGTCTAACTATGCTCTCTTTTCATTTTGTTATGCTTTCTTCATATGCTATATAAAAACAACCCATATGACTATGCATCCTTCTATCATGTTCTAGTTTTCTCTTTTGAAGCACATAATCAACTATTTTGAATATGTCTTTTGCCTCATGTTCTGTGGACCCTTTTTCACAGACTCTATCGACCCAATTGACTCTCTACCTATTTGTCAATACTATTCTATGTGTGTTGAATCTATCTATACTAATCTTCCTTACTTATTAATCTTAGATTCTTTCTTCAAAAATCATGAAATACACTATTAGAATGTTTTTAAACAACATGAATCAATTTAGATGCTATATGGGATGTTATTTTCTTCTTACCTTCACCACCCAAGAGTATCCTCACTCTTGAATCACCTCTTCTCCTCCCTCATATTTCAACTATAACATGGTTCAAATTATTCCAAAAAATTATATTGGTAGATTATATGATTTTTATACTTATCAAGATAATTCCCACCTCCAAACATCTTACCATAATGTTAGGGCCATTTATACAAGTCTAAAAATTAACCCCACAGGCAATATGCCACCTAACAGCCCTTCCCTAATAACAATTCAGGGAATCCTCTTACTAATACCAACCCACCAATTGATAAAACTCAAATTATTGCACAAATAGTGAAACAAATTAAAATCATGAAAACATATAACATCTCTCAAATTATGCAACTAGAACACCATTTGATAAACATGACTAATCAGCCTCTGATTCTTCTTCCCCAGAATTTTATCCCTCCACCTCTTAAAGATGTCATGGGAAATGTTATTCCCCAACCTATCATACAGAATAATATGCTTCATCACATTTAAAATGATCCCATATCCCCTTTAATTTTAGCCATTGATATTATAATATATTTTCAACTATTAAATATTCTGAGACTAGAGACCTACATCTATTCTTAAGGCATTAGGTAATCTTTATAAAGAGTGGATCCAAACTAATACCTTCATCATGATTATAATTATATTTAAAACCTTTAGTGTTGATGTATTAGAATGGTATAACCAACTTCCTCAAAATTCTATATAGCAACTTGAGGATTTAATCAATCCTTTAGTTAAATAATTCCAACATAATGATCTTCCCAAAAATTGTCTTAGTCATTTTATCAATGCTAGGTAATCTCCTATCGAATCAGCTCTTGATTTTATCAAACAATGAAAATGTTTGGCTCATAAGTCTGATAACAACATGACTAATGAAAACTTATTTAAACTTTTCATAATGACATTAACACCTTCACTCCAATTCAAGGTTCAAACTTTCACTCCCCAAACTTGGAATGATGCTCTTGACCTAGCTAAGCATCAATATTTCCTAATGAAATAGTTTAAACCTAACATTAAAATCATCAATGGATATTTTCAACATTCAACCAATGTGATAATCAACAATCCTACTCAACCCAAGATAAGAGTAGTCAATGCATAAAATTCCCAATCTTCCACTATGTCATTAACCATGTAACAAATGAAATAAATTTTAGATCCTTCTAAACCATTCACATATCCTAATAATCCATCCAAATTATATGATCCTAATAAATTTTATTAGTTTCACACTAATATAGGTCATTCCCATGAAACATGTCAAGGGATTACATAATTTATCATTTATTTTATGCTAGGAGATTCATTCAATCATGATGCTATGATCAAAATCTCTCATCAAGATTATATCAATGCTTCTCAAAAGAAACATGCTTCCAAATCTTCCTCCTCTAAAAATTCTAAAACTTTATCTACATCTAACCCTCAATAATCAAACAAGGATATTTTTGTGATTAATATCAATTATGATAAATAATATACCAATTCATAATACATAAATGAGGCTAAGGTGAATTATTGATGCAAACTGGACCATAAAGATCCTATCAACAAACCAAAGAAATCATCACTAAAATAGAAAATTCACAAATATAGTACTACTACTAGCTTATCTTTGGAAACCAATGAAGAATCACTTCCTCAATCTGAATCTTCAACCATTTTTCTTCCTCCTAAAGGTACTTTACCTTCCAAGCCTTGTATTAGTTTCTCCACTTCTAAAACTCTTTAGAATTTCTTATCAAAACTCAGCTCTATTCCTTGAAAAACTCCTCTCATGGAGTTATTTCACACTTCTCCCTATCATCATAAATTCTTAATGAAACACCTCCACAAAATTGAAGAACCATCTTCCTTGGAAGAGGAACAATTTTTTCATGAGTTTCAACCAATATAAGTTCATACCATTGAAATTATTTATCTTTTTTTAAAATCTTCCATATAATTATTTGAAAAATACATGATCAATGATGAAATTATCTTTTTGATCCAATGATACACATCTCTTTACTAAAATATCCATTAATACCACCCTCATTCCTAAAGTATTAGTATACAAAGGCTAGGAATTAATGTGACATCTCTTTGGCTAATTCAATAACTTTAAATATATAAAAGAACATCTCAAGTAGACCCATTTAACATGTTTTGGATTCGATAAGACCAATCAAAATTTGATTGGTTGTATTTGGATCCCTCTTACAATTGGACCCAAAACTATACATACTAAGCTTATGGTCCTCTATTTACCATCATCTTATAATATAATCCTATGATGCCCATGGACTCATTACATGAGGGCTATTGCCTCTTCAAAAATCTAATGTATCAAGTTTATTCATAGTGGAAAATTTTATAAATGTAAGGCCAATCCTAACCCATGGAGTATTCAGCTTCCTAATCCTAAATCTCAATATTAGATTCCCACTATCCCAAAAATTAATAGTGCACCTTTTCCTAAATTCATCAATATAAATCCAAATTTACAAGTCACTCTTGTTGATTTTGATGATGATGAGCCAAACAATGTATAAAACACATGTAATAATACCAATATAACTCCTTACAATTTGGAGTGGCTTTCTCCTTCCTTATTACCTCATGATCATACCATCCCTATTATCAATGAAATCATTGATTTACCTCCTCCATGTAATGCACATGAACCATCTTATACTAAAGATAATTTCACTTATAATGATTATGGAGTGGCCAAGTTATGTTAAGACCCTTTAATCATGTTACTACAAAAATTTAGTGATCTAGACATCTTCCCTTCTAAAGTTCCTTTAGAGACACAAACCTATAATATCTCTCCCACCTATGATGATAACTAAATTATGTCCCAAGATCAATTAAGAGACTTATATGTTCAACACTATTAGAAAATCTTAGCCAAAATATGTGATTTTAAATGCAATGTTTATACCATTTCTATAGATATTGAGTTATAACTTGAAGGTCATGTACCTCTAATTAATTCTCTACTTCTCAATACTCCCTGGTTGGTTGCAAAAATATTACCTCTAGCACCTTCATAACTTATGAAACCTTTTATACCTCCTATCACACTAGTTACTCTACTATATCCTCTCCCTATTAATGATTCTAAATATATACCTATTTTCTAACCAATTAAACCTAATAAAACTTCCTCCAGTATTTTACATACTCCCAAGATCACTCTCGATGCCAAAGTCATATATTTACACTAGATAAATTATGAATATGAATGCCATGGTAATAAAATTATTGATCTTGAAGTATATTTTGAATATTATGGACCTTTACCTACATTACCTAGTGATGAATCCATCATTGAATTACTCCATGCCTAAAAACCTCAACTTCGTTGGTAACATCATAAACTTGGAAATTTCAAGTGAAAGGCCCATCATTTTAACAAATTCATTACTATCATTGATACCTAAAACAATCCCATCTCCTTTATTACCAACACACCATATCATTTTTAAGATGAAAATATTATGCTTATCAAGGAAACCATAAGAACAGAACATGGCACACCCTCATGTCCACGACCTATAATAGTTTTTAGAGAATTTATGCCAATTTAACATGATAAATTTAGTTTAGTACTCAATAAATATCATGAGACTTTTACTTGGTCATAGGAGGACATGCCTAGCATTGATCCTTATATTTTAGTGCACAACATAATCACATATCCTAATGCCAAACCCATTCAGCAAAAATAATGAAAAATTCCCCCTGAAGTTTCTACCCTATGCCATAAATAAATTATCAAACTATTATATGTCAAATTTATCAAACCTATAAATTATTCCAAATGGTTGTAAAATATTTTTCCCATTTGTAAAAAAAATTAAAAAATCTACCATAGTTATTCACATATTTATGAGCTTCCATAATCTCAATCTCAATTATCCCAAGAATAACTTTCCATTGCCTTCGATAGATCAAAACATATATTCCACCATTGGATATAAAATTTTATACCTAATGGATGGTTTTAGAAGCTAAAATAAAATTCATATCACCCTCGAAGACCAACACATTACAATATTCACTATAGAATAGGGTATCTATTACTATGTTAAAATACCTTTCAAACTTAATAACACTGAAGCTACCTATTAATGGGTTATGATCCAAATTTTTCATGAAATTATCCATAATATTTTATAAACCTATGTGGATTATCTCATTTCCAAATCCAAAATTTGTAAAACCCATCTTTATGATCTCGCCATCATCTTTGATAGACTCATCAAGTATAAAGTTAGACTTAATCCTTACAAATGTGTTTTTTGGTATTACATATTG
Source organism: Torreya grandis (assembly GCA_037957365.1). NCBI lineage: Eukaryota > Viridiplantae > Streptophyta > Pinopsida > Cupressales > Taxaceae > Torreya > Torreya grandis. The sequence continues at coordinate 2,671,065 of JARHVA010000830.1, forward strand.
TAAATTACTAGGGTTATTAGTCTCTCTTCATGGTATTTATTTCAACCCTAATAAAATTGATACTATAATCAACATGCCTATTACTCACTCCATTCCATATATGCATACATACCTTGACAAGCTTGGGGAAATTTGAGATTCATCCCCAAAATGGCTTATCACATTTATTATATTAATTACCATATTAATAAAAGCAATGCTTTAGAATTAACTAATCATTTTTAGAAGGAATTTGACAACATGAAATAATCATTTCTCCATCTTCCACCCTTCATCCACCTTTTAATTATCATCCCTTAATTTTATACACTTCTTCTACACTTTTTTTAGTTAGAAAAATACTTTCCCAAAAAGATCATAATGGAAGAGAATATGCTAGTTACTATATTATTTGAGTTCTCATTGATTATGAAAAATATTATGCCAAAGTAAAATGTGATTGCCTCACTGTCCATTTTGAAGATAAAAATCTTTGTCACTACATGCTCTATCAAAAAACTTATGTCTTAGTTCATTCTAACCCACTTCATCACTTTTTATCCAAAGCATTTCTACCTAGAGATAGAATTGGAAAGTGGATGGTTCTCTTAATTCAATGTGACCTTTACATCATCACATAAAAAATTGTCAAAGGAAAATTAATTTCTGACCAACTTATAGTGAGACCCATACCCACTACCAATCATCTTCAAGATAGTCTCTTTGATGATAACATTCTCTATAATGAAGGTCTCAATCAAGCTATCTCTCTTAAAGATTAATTTCATAACTTCAATGTTTATTTATAAGAAAGTAATAAAGAATATATGTATGTTAATCCTAATACTACTAAATACAAATTAAATATCGAAGAGATTCCTAAGATCAACAACAATTTGCATGAAGATACTTAGACCCTACATTTTGATGTCACCATATGTCTCCAAGAAGTTGGGGCAGGTTGTATTCTCACTAGTCCTCATAGTAAAATAGTTCCTTTGGCATTCTGGTTCACTTTTTATGTCACTAATAACATGAAAAAATATGAAGCATTAATCTTAAGCATGAAAGTGGAAGTTGACTTAGATATTCTATATACACACACACTTTGGGTATCTCCAAACTCATCTTTTGTCAAGTTAATGGTGATTATCAATGTAAAAGTGAAAATCGTATTGCTTATCATCAAATGGCCACAACCCTCACCAAAGAGTTCACTTATTTTACCATCGATCCCATTCTAAGAGATCAAAACTCCATTATTGACTCTCTTGCTTCTTCAACATCCTTATTTCATTTGTATCAAGTTCTAAGGGATTCCCAGATTCTTATTCAATTCAAAAAATCTCCATATTCTATCCAACCACAACATTCACTTATCTATCATATTGAGCCTATCACCATTAGATAGAGTCAATGGCATAAAGAGATTATCCAGTTCCTTGAACATCAAACTTATCCTCCAAACATATATTATTATGAAAAGATAAAAATTTGTAAGCAAGCTTTTAAATATGTATTTTAATAGAACAACCTTTATTATTGTAATACAGAAGGTACCCTACTCTACTATGTAATACAAGAAGAGGTTCCTCCTCTTTTTAAACAAGCTCATGAGGAAATTTGTGATGGTTATTGTAGCATACATTATACAACATGAAAATGCCTACATATGAGATATTTTTGTCCTACTCTCAAAAAGTATACTATCATTTTTGCTAAAAAGTGTAGCCCTTTCCAACTTCATGATGATCGAATCCATTCACCACTAGTCAAGATGCAAACTGTAGAATATCCTTAGCAACTTTCCATGTGGGGATTAGATCTCATTGCCAAACTACCTAGGTCACAACATGGGCATGTTTTTATCATTATGAATACTAAATATTTTACCAAATGGATAGAAGTCATGCCTATCATCAACATCACAAGAACTACTATCTCTAAGTTTATCCTTAACCAAATAATTTATCATTTTCAAGTTCCCCATACTATCATTTTTGATAATGGTAACAATTTCAATAATAAGGATGTGAAGCAGTTATGAGCTAAATTCAAAATATCCCACAAATTTTCCACACATTACCATCCACAGTGTAATGGCCAAGTTGAGGCCACCAAAAAAATATCAATAAAATCCTTCAAAAATCCATATATGAAACCCATATAAATTGGCATCTTCATTTAAATCCCACACATTTGGGCTATTATACTAATATTCATACTTCCACTAGGGCAACACCATTCTCATTAGTCTATGGTTCTGAGTCTATCTTACCATTAGAAGTTGAGATTCCCTTCATACATATATCTCTTCATGGAATCATTCCCAATGAAGAATTATGTAAATCTCACCTTCATGCTCTTGATCTTCTCAATGAACATCACTTAGCTACTCTATGATACAATTTCCAATACAAGGATCGTATCAACAAGCAACATAATAAAAATGTGAAAGTTTACACTTTTAATGTTAGTGATCTAGTCCTTAAATTAGACTATACCAATAATAAATAAGGAAAATATGCCCAAAAATGGTGGGGCACTTATTTAGTGAATGATATTCATTGTCCTATTACTTATCACCTTCAAATTAATGAAGGCCAATGCATAATTATTAAATAAATACTTTTCTTAGATATTTCCCTTATTATCATATTTATATATGTTATCTTACTAACACTTTTTGTAAGATTTTTACATGTCTCACCCTTTATAATAGTTTCTCTTTCTACAAACCTTGGTTCCTTCTCCTGGTCTTTTAGTTGCTTTTTGTCATGAGTTACATTATAATACCATGAACAATGTTGTACCTAACACACCCCCTTTTTCCATAGGGAAATGAGGACACACTTTTTTAGACTATGGTCTTGACTTTGAGCCCCTCTTCTATATGTCTATGAAAATTCTAGGAAAATATCATGATTTGGCCTTTTATACTTTGGCAAGATGGCATTGGTATTTCATTTCCATAGACTAAATCTTTTGTTTTATCAGATATGTTACTTTAAGCTAATTATTGTAGAATTATGTTTTCATAGACTAACCTTCTTTAGGATTTTTTTTCAGGTTTTATGTTTTTGAACTTATGTTTTTAGGATTTTTTATTCAAAACTTTTATTCTGCATGAATTGGTCTTTAGGTTTATTATGTCAAGAATTTTCTTTGATGGAACTTGATCTTTGCAACATTCTCCCTATAATAATTCTACTAAAATAATTTCCCCAAATTAGACTTATTCTTATGGATAATCTTACCAATACACTTTCATCAATAGAATAACCCTTAGACCCTTTTGAACCTACCCTTTGGGTTTGTGAAACTTACCCTTCAAACATTTTATCAAGGACACATATTCATTTTGACTTTCTAAACATACCCTTCAAACTTTTGAAAGTGCCCTTTGGGAATTTTGTGGTTACCCTCAAGACATTTGTAATGGCCCTTTTCCCAATAGAACTTCCTTTCAATATTTTCATCTCAAATCATTTTACCCTATGAATTATACCCTTCAATCATTTTTTCCATGAAGTATACCCTTTAACCCTTTCACTTACCATTCGAGACTTTTATCTTGAATCCTTTATCCTCTGGAACTTATCCTTTAGGGTTTTGTTCTAAGCCCCTTTGATTTTAAAAATGGCCCTTTGGCCTTTTTGTTGATGCCATTTTCCCCCTTTATAAGTACCCTTTAAAAATTTTGAAATGTCGTTCAACCTTCTCAACCTATCCTTCAAGCTTTATGCAACATGTCCTTTAACCTTTTTGTTACAACCATTTTACTTGATAGAATTCCTTCAGACCTTTTGAAATTTCCCTTCAACCCCTCAACACCTATCTTTCAAGACTTTTATCCAACACCTTTTCCTTTTCTAAACATTCATTCAAACATTTTTTTTGAGAATTTTTCTGTAGGATAATTCCTTGAGACTTTGTGTCTTAAACATTTTGTCTAATATAAAAGGCTCAAAGTAATTCCCCCAAGGGTACATGCCCTTTGGAATTTCAAAATGACCCTTTGGCCCTTTTTGAAGTGGCCACATACCCTTCAAAAATTTAAAAAAATACCCTTTAATCATATTGAAAAGACCCTTTGGGATTTTTGAAGTGGCCACTTACCTTCCGAGACTTTGTCTTAGGCCCTTTCCCCTCCAAAACTTACCCTTCAAGACTTTTGTCTTGAGACTTTGTTATTTGGCCAATTCCTTCAGGACTTTTGTCTTGTCTTTTTTCCATTCATACAATTATTTTAGAATTTTTTTCCAAAACATCATGCCCTCCATTCCTTTTGAGACCATCCCTTCAAACATTCCTTTAGACATTTTTTTGAGAGAATTGGGTCTTCGGGAGAATTGTTGTGAACATTTTGTTTGAAATAATTTGTCTAATATAATTCCTATATAATTTGTGTCTCAAAAATTTTGTCTAATGAAACATAAATTTTGAAAAAAATCCCCACACAAAAATCCTGAAACAATTACCCCAAGACCAATACCATATTGCCAAGTGGCACCCTTACTTAGAGAACATTTTCATTATGTCTTGAGCTTGATTTTAGATTTTATCTAAAGGTCCCAATTGTATTTTTTTATGATAGGTCATTGAGATTAAACATAGGATCTATTTTTTATATTTTTAGCCTAGGTTCAAATTGTATTTTACTAATACTAAGACCTTAGACTAAAATATTCATGTAGGGTCCTTTATACTTATTTCCCAAATTATTATGCTAAGTTATTTTATGCTTATGTTTGTAGGAGCAAGGAGTCCCAAATAAATTATAGCTATCAAGTTGATAAGATTAAATTTTATAGTCACATAGATGTTAGTTGATGGTCATGAGGACATCATTTGATGATCATGAAAATGTCAAATTTAACCTTGAAAACATGTCAAACTTATGAGATTAAATATGATAATGAAATGAGTGTCATTTGACAGTCATAAAGATGTCATTTGATGGTCATGTGAGCATAAAATTTAACCTTGGCAATGGTTAATTTATAAATTTAAATTTGACAGCTACATGGATGTCATTGATGGTCATGAGGATGTCATTTTAAGATCATGAAAATGCCAAATTTAACCTTGTAAATTACTCACTTGGATTCAAATGTTAAGTGGACCTAGTAGATCAATAGTTCATGTTGATTCATATAGTTGATCCAATGATGCAATATTGATGGAGACTTTTCAAAGGTACCAAATTAAATAGAGAGTTTCCAAGTGGCATACTTGTGTGATCAGAGTATAAGTTAAGGGTCTGAGCCTAGATCCTATAGTGCACATCTACTCAAACCTATTTGATCAAATGATGTGTGAGTGAGTTGAAATGTCAAATCACCATTAGAGTGACAAGTGTCACCATCATGGGATCTTAGTACATAGATCTAATGAACCATATAAAGAAGTAGGGAGTCCAATACATAGAGCTCAAAATCCCTGAGCAGCTACCAAGTGGCACACATATGAAGCATAGTAAAATAGGGAATGAAAAGTATTAATCACATAAGAGTTAGTGAGACACAAGCACTAAAATATAATGAGCCATGTTTCAATGAATTTCATCTTATATTTTGAGAAAGGAAGAAGAAGAAACTAAATATGAGTATGGTTGAAAAACCTATTTGATTGTGTGCACATTGAATCAGATGATTATGAAGAGATCCTCTTTAGATTGTGAGGATGACCTACAAATAAAAGAACACTAAAATAAATGGTTGGTTAGATAGATAGCTGGGTGGATTTTCTAGTGCTAGATAGATCTTAGAAGCAAGATCTTCCTCAAGGGATATCAATCCAACATTTTAAATAATTATGTTTATAAAATAGAAGATAAAGTACTTGCATCAATAATCAAAAGGTACTAAAATTGAATACAAGAAATTATTGATAAATAAATAGACTAATTATCAATAAATGGGTCAATACTAATGTTAAATAGGTTAGGCATGGTTCAAAAAATAGGTTGGGGATCTATGAATAGGCAGATGAAAAGAAAGTTGGATTTGGTTGAAGGTAGGTAGGTAAAAATATCTTGTTATTTTCTATCATAGTGAACCTTGGTGGTTGATGTGATTATCAGTGGTTAAAGTGACTGTCAATAGTTATGCTGATTTTCAGTGATTGGATAGACCATCGACAGTCAGGATGACCATCGATGGTTACTATGTATTGGGTCTAGGTGATAAAAAGTTAGATTGACAAGATCACACAAGGCAATTCTGAGAGATGGGTTTATGCTAGGCTGATTATGAAATATAAATGAAATAATTGATAGATTGAAAACAAATACTTAGTTTTTTAGATGTTGGTCAGATGAAGGATGACCATCAGTGGTTACTATGTATTAGATCTAGGTGATAAAAATTTATATTATCAAGATCACAAAAGATAATTCTAAGAGATGGGTTTATGTTAGGCTGATTGAAAAATACCAACAAAGTAATTGATAGATTGAAAACAAATAATTAGTTTTTTAGAGGTTGGTTAGATGAATGGTTGAGATGATTGGCTCAATGATAGAGTCTAACATGATTTTGGTAGAGTAATGGTACTTAGATATCAACTAAGGGGTAGTTGAAATTTAGTTCTCTAACATGATGGCTAGATTGTTGGATTGCTAGAAAAGGTGACCTACAAATAAACTCTAGATGAAAAACTCTATTGAAGTCTTGGATCCATTTTTCACCCCCTACTCCTCTATTCTTATAGGAAAGGAAGGATAGGTGCAACAAGATGTTAGCATGGGGTCCAGTTTTTTATCTAAATATAACTCATGCATGCATTGGCTCATACATGAATTTGATGAACTAATTATAAAAATAAAGTTAGGTTGAAGGACTAGTTAAGTTGGTCTAAATGGTGGACCCTGACTATCGGTAGTTAGGGTGACCATCGATGGTTATGATGACCATCAGTGGTTGAGGGTCAAGGTTAAATTAGGTTAAACAAGATGGGTTAAGTGATTAGGTAAAATTTAATAGTTTTAGGGCTGATTTTTAGTCCAAATGAAAATGGTTGGGCCCAAATGGGTCCTAAGGTGGTCCAGGGTAATTATGATATTCAAAAACATCATGTGTATATTTTTGGTTTCTACATTTTACCCCTTTTTGTTATATAGTTTGTATCATTAAGATACAAAATAAAAATGGATTTTAGGTCAAAGGTTTGGTTACCCCAAGCATGGGATGAGGTGTTCCCCCTCAAACCAAGAGTTGATGAGGTAAAATAAAATTAGATGTAGGTTTGATGAGTGGTGAAGGTGATGATAAAGGTGGAGATCATGAAGGTGGACATCATGAAGGTGGGTGATAGGTTGGGTACTAATGCATAAATAGATACATAAAATGTGACAAAAGTGTGATAACCAAGATAGTGTATTGACTAGGTTGCCATAGTTGGTAAAAATAAAGGTTAGTGCTAGAAGGATAAGTCACAAGTAGATCATGTGACCACATTTAGGCATGGGAATTAGGTACACTCATAAATGTAAGTCTCCTAGGTAAGGTATGTGATTTTATGGGTATCCAAGGTAGGAAGTACTCCTGAGAAGACACCAATTGGTTGGGTGTGTGAAAGGTAGTGCAAGTTCAAAATTGGTCAACATGGTAATTGTTGTCATTAAAATCAAAGGGACTAGGCAAAATTCATCATAAAATGCAAATTGGTTAGGCCAAAATGGAACAATGGCAAGGTGATGTAGTGGTTGTTGAGGTAGGTAGAGAAGGTAGTCTCCATGGATGGGTTCTTGGATTAGGTGTTAAAAGGCTTGAGTGAAGAGGTAAAGGTAAAAATTTAAGTTCCTAATCATCGATGATTATGGATCCAAGCGTCAACCATTGATGGTCACCTTGACCATCAATGGTCAGGGTGTAAACCATAAAAGTACATAAGTTAAAAGTGTCAAATGAGTTAAATAAAGTCATTTAATTATTTTGACTACCAATAATGAGAGTTTGGAATTTTTTGTAATATCTCTATTGATGGTGATCACTAATGATTGGTTACAAACTGAGTGGATTGATTGGATCAATAAGGATGCAAGATGGGCATAAATTCATATGAGGATGGGTAGCGAGTCTCTAGATTCCTCCTCGATGATGGTTAAGGAATGAAGTAGGGGTTGCATTCAAATTGGTAGTGTAGGTGTGTTTTGTTTTGGCATGGAAATTAGTATTATATTTGATTGATGGTTGGGTGTAAAATCGGGTTTGGTTAGTTCTCTCCTAGGGTTAGGGTTTTCTTCATTTGAGGGAAAATTGATGGGTTGGTTTCCAAATTAGGAGGGGTAAATTAGTTAGGGTAGGATAAGGGAGGGGTAGAATTAAAAATTTATAAGGATTTAGGTAGATGTAGGTGTGTTTGTGTGGGTAGGTTGGAGGTATCTTATGTTCTTGGTCATGCACAATGACCATTGATAGTCATACTGACCATTGATGGTTTAGGGCTATGACAGAGTGGTTGTCTGACTATTGATGGTTATAGTGACCATCAATGGTCACCCAGAAGATGAAAGGATTTTTGTGGAATTGTTTAAAGTATTCAAGGAATATTAGATGTGTTAATTGGTTGGTTTTAAGGTGAAAATAATGCTTTGAAATGAAATGTTAAGGTTTTGGTAGGTAATAGTGCCAGGTTATAGGTTTTGATGGATGGGTAAAGGGTAGGGTAGGCTAAAAAGAGGGTGACCTTTATTATAGGTATAAATTTGGTAGTGAACTAAGTCTGTTTTGCTAATATACCTTGCATGCATTAGACCAAACTCAAATTTGGGATCAGGTGTCATGCATCTTTGTAGATATCAACTAGGGTATGATTATTGTAGGTAGACTGGACTCGCATGGAGGAGGTGGGCCTTAGAGTAATGAGGAATCATCAATACATGTTACATGATGCATAAATGATCATGATCCTCATCAAGAGATAGGATATATCCAAAATTCCTTCTTACTACCCACTAGCGAGATGATGATCTTACCAAAATATGTTCATAGGATAACTCAGTTATTGATATAAGGTAAGCTAGCTTATCACATAGATTAAAAGGAGAGAGATGAGATATTGGAGCTATTGTATGGATATGACCATGACTATGTAAGGTGGTACGCTTAAGGCCTCAGCTATACTACATTGTATTAGAGGGTAAGAGATGATAGGAGGCTAATGACCATGATGATGATGGTAGTCTCATGTTTTGATATTCTTAACATGAGTAATAGGAAATTACCATACTTACTACTGGGGGTATTGGTCGAGATGCTACTAGGGTGCAAAATGTTTTATTGGGTACTTATACTACTTTTGTAGATATACAAGGAGCTATGGGGCTTCAGATCACATTAGAGGTATGACATCAATGTGGGGTTTATTATACATTACTAGACCTATGAGCACATCTAAGTGTTGAGGTTGATGAGGCTACCATGGGTAGGGTATGTTTAGATAGATTTCATAGTTGGTTTTATAAGGTGGAGAGGTGACTTTACCATTACAAGTGCAAGAGGAGGGGTACATGACATAGATTGGTTTAGAGTCACACTATATGCCTTGGTCATCAGTGATGTTATCTGGAGACCATATGCTAAGTTTTTAGAGTGGGATGGATATAGGAGACAAAATTTGTCCTTATAGAGTTACAAGTGAATCTTTGGAAAGAGGGATGGGGAGGTAGATATCATCCTATTTGATAAGGTGTAGAGATAGTTTAGCTTGGTATAGGGTATCATGGGCCCATTTCCTAGATATAGGTAAGAGGATGCAGAGGTCCTTCTACCTGAGCCACATCTAGTGTAGACCTTACTAGATCATGAGGAGTTTCTATCACATCCAATGATAGAGGATGTAGGTTTTATAGATGGTTACCCTATATGGTACTAGGATTTTTATAGGTTAATATACTTTGGTGGGGATTATGGTGGAAGATAGCCTATGGATGTAGACCCAGCTGGTAGAGGTTAGTGGGCATATGTTTAGGGGGTTATTCTAGATGCATAGGTAGGAGTGGTACTATCCACTATATATGTATAGGTTGTAGCATTACAGGGTCAGTTGGCATCTTTATAGGGCTAGGTGGCTATACTTATAGGTGAGAAGGACTAGGCTAAATATCTACTAGCATTACTTACCTAGGAGAGAGAATCCTTGAGATAGGTTGGAGGAGCCACAACACTTGCAAGACCACTAGGCACTATTCCCATGGTTTGGTTTCTAGCCAAAGTGGAGGAGTTATGCTACTTTTAGGATATAGTCTTGAGGCATTATCCTAATGATCCTTGATGGGGTGATTATAGATCTAGTTTGGTAGGTGTTAATAGTGTGGTAACACCAAGATAGTGGGCCACTTTCATAGGTGGATAGATAGGTACATCAGGAGGATAAGCACTAGGAGACATCATTGGTCTAAGAGATAGTGGTGCCCTAGGGGCATAGTCATGATATAGGTTATGAGTTTTTATATTTTTTTATATATCATTTTGATATTGGCTTATGTACCAAAGTGGTGAGATGTACATTTTGAGAGAGAGATATGCATATTAGTGTATACATTATGATGATATTTTACTCATGATATATATATATATATATATATATATATATATATATATATAATCCTTATTTATTTCTCATTTTTCATGGTTTTGATGTTCATGTTGATTATTAATGAATTATATATTGATCATGGATGTGTTATAGATATGAATGCTGATGTAGACTCACCTAGCTAGGCATGTGATGAGATGATATTTTATTTTATGTTCATATGTTCTTGATGTGATAATGATGTCTATGACATGCTAAATTTAAATGAGTATATGCTTCATTATTTAGATTTAGACATGTGGTAGCAAAGGTTTATTTCTTTATTGTTCATGGATGCTTGATTTTGACATGATGATGGATATGCTACTAATGATGCATTTACTTTATGATATATATTGATATGATTTGATTATGAATATGGTTATTGTTTATTAAGTTATAATGGATAAAGTAAGTTAAATCACAACATTAAATGTGAGAAAGAGAATATAATCAAGAGACAAACATCCTAATTAATACATCAACAAGTCATGACAGGATAGGAAGAGGGCATAATGCTTCTTCTTTGGCAAGGACTAAAATAAGACCGAAGTTGGATTAGATTAAGGAACATAAGCCCTTAGAATTATTTGCAATAGCATTCATTATTTGGTTAAAAAGGTGTCTTGATCACATAATGTCAAGCTTGAAATCCCTTGCTCTTAGTGTAAAAAGGGAGATGGATGGAACCTTCTTGTGAGACTATCATGCCTCATCTAAAGGTTACCAAAGATTCAATACAAATAAATATATGTCATGAAAAGTATAGACTGATCAATGTGGGAAGTCTACTCATGAGATATGATTTTGGCTATCAAAACTATCTTGCTTATGAGAGTTGATTGTGGCTTTCAATTTTTTTTTTGATTTTGATATTACTTGATAATGGGTCTTTTACTTGTTTGTTATTTCTTGGGATTTAGGGAAGTTGATCAATGTGGGAAGCTTCTAATAAATTTCTATCCTTTTAACAAATGCTTTACTCAACCATCCTTCAAAGGAGTGGTCTAAGTTTGTGTGCTTTGTTTAATGTCTTTTTTTAGTTGTCCTTCAAGGGAGTATTCCACTTGACTTGTAATAATTGTGATATGTTTTTGATAGTTGTCCATCAAGGGAATAGTCTATGAATGCTAGGAATGATCCATGATTGTTATTGGTTTAGATTTTTTTTTGATTTGTTTGATTTTTCTTGACATAAACTTACTTATATAATCTTAAGGTTTCACATTTATGAAGGAAAAATTAAAAACATAAGAAGGTTGATTAGGTGTAAAGAGGTTTAGGTGACAACAATCATGGGAATCCATTTTTATGAAAAGGTGCATAAAGTACCATGAGAATCATGCCATAGGTAGAGTTATGGTACACATTGTTCAAGATTAGGCTATGATTGTGATGGATAATCACATGATTCAACTTTAATCAAGTTACCCCTATAATAGGGAGATGAATGTGGTGTAGATGTAAGGGATGATATTAAGTTATAAAAAAGGTGAGTTTGATCCTCTTTAACAAAAGAAAAGACATAGATGTGAAGTATTGAGGGGTTCAGGTTTTAGGTTGCCTTCAAGAGAGGATAGTCAATAAGCTCTTGATCCTTACTTGTGGGTTATTATATAAGGTTTAAGACAATTGAAAGCAAACTTGTGCCACTTTCTTTTCTTCATATTAGTGACATGTTGGTTTTCTAGTAAGATGAGGTCTCTAATATTTAATTCTCACACTCTAAGGTGTTTGTTATAGGCATGTTTGAGATGCTCTTGATAGACAAAGATGGGTAAGGGTGGCTAGATGATGCTCATCAAGTATCTCAACCTGGGCTAACTAGTTCTGACAAAAATCATCTTTAGAAATGAGATCATGCAAATATATGCCAAGAGATGGGATTTAGACTTCAAGAGGTAAGACCTCCTTCAATCCAAACACAAGAGAGAATGGGATAGCACCCATAGGGTTTTGGATGCTAATATGATATGCCCATAAAGTGAAGGGGATGTGCAAATACCAATCTTGACTAGATGCATTGACCATTTTAGTGAGCATGTTGTTAAATGTTTTGTTAGAGGCCTTTACCTATCCATTCACTTGAGCATGATAGGGTCAGGAAAAACTTAAATTAATCCCAAAGGAATCAAAAATACCATGGACTTATTTTTTTTAAAGATTTACCATTATCAGTGATAATTTTGTGAGGAACACTAAAATGATAGATGATGTGATGGATGATGAAGTTGATGATATTTTATGCTTTAGTTGAGACTAAGGGAATAACCTCTACCCATTTGGTAAAATAATTGGTTGTGGTGATGATATAATGGTGTCACTATGAATAATGGGGGTTAATGTCACCAACAAGTTCTAGACCCCATTGTGAGAAGGCCAAAAATTTGGTAGATATGTGAAGACTATAACTAGGTGCATGATGAAAATTGGCATGTTGTTGACACTTAAAAAAATTCACATAATCATAATAGTATTGGTTAAGGTTAGGATATTAATATCCAAGGTGAAGGATGTGTTTATCCATGGTGAGGCCACTAAAGTGTCCCCCACAAATCCCATCTTGTGTTTCTTTGATAGCATGAGAAGCTTCATGACTATGTAGGTGATAAAAGAGGAGACCATCAAAGCTATGTTTGTAAATAATTCCCCCATAATGGTATAATGTGATGTAATCTAGATAAATTAAATTTGAGTATTCATAAAAAGACTAGAAAGAATGATGGCAAGGTTAAGATAGTGTAAGGTTTGTTAATACCAAAGGTCAGGTTAAGTTTCCTCCACATTGAAGATGGTTGGAGAATCTTATTTGATATAAGAGGGCTCATTAAGGTAATGGATAATGATAGATAACTTAGAGTATGATGGTGAATAAAATGTCTAAGAGGTGAGGGAAGCCATAGTGTTAGTAAAATTTTTGGTAGATCATGGGGTTGATTGGATATCATAATGTTCAAATAATGTTAAGAGTTTATCAACTAGTTATTTGTACTATTACAAAGCATAATTATTACACTAGTAACAAATGTTGATTTGATTGACCATAAGTTGTGATTCACCAAATATTTTGATCATTTTGACTCCCAAGGCTAAGAAAGTTTTGAGACTTATTATTAGGGCTTTATACTCAGCCATATTATTGGTACATTCAAAATCAAACTTGAAAAATAGAGGGAGAGGTTCACTATCAAAGGGGATAAGGATGATGCCAGCTCCCCTACCACATTGACACTTTGATCCATCAAATAACATGGTCACTTTATAGGTGAAGTCTACCTATTGGAGGGTCATAATGGACTCATCAAGGAACTCAAGAGGAGGAGGTTGATTATCTACCAATGGTGCTTCAGTTAATTATTTGGTAATGACTTACCCTTCAATTGACTTATACTAAATAAAATCAAGGTCAAACTCAGCTAAATTCATTAGCCACTTATCCATACATTAGTTTTGGTATGGATTAGAGTGCATATAATCAAGTGGGTTGGTATTGGTTATGGCATAGGTTTTATGGTTAAGAAAGTAGTGGTGAAGTTTGGTGGCCAGGAAGACCAAAACTAAGCAAAGTTTCTTGGTATGGGTGTATTGAGTCTCATATTCTACAAGCATTCAACTAATGTAGTAGATGACTTTCTCTCTATGTTATTCATCATGATGAGTAATCATTGCCTATAGGGAGTGGTCGGTGGTGTAAATATAAAGGTAGAAGGGTTGGTCATCCCTAGGAGGAGTGAGGATAGGTGGAGACAAAAGATACTCTTTGAGTGAATCAAAGGATATTTGATAGTAATTATTCCACTTAAAAGATACATCCTTATTCAAAAGGTGGTGGAAGGGTTGGCATCAATTTTAGAGTTGGGAGATAAAGTGATAGATGTATTGGAGCTTTACCTACAAAATATAGAGTTACTTAAGGTGGGTGGGAGGAGCATGTCGAGGATTGATTTTATTTTAGCTAGATCAACTTAAATTCCATGAAGGGAGATGTTAAAGCCAAGATTTTTTCCTAAAAAGAACCCAAAATTGTATTTCTCAGGGTTAAGGCAAACATGGTAATGCATGAATCACTCAAAGATAATTTTGATAATGACCAAATGATCCTTATGATATTTGGATTTCCCAAGAAGGTCACCCACATAGTCCTTAATAAATTTTTGGATAAGGTCATGGAAGATATAAGTCATAGCATGTTGGTAGGTTACACCAGTGTTCTTTAGTCCTAAAGGCATGACTCTATAGTAGAAGGTCCCCCATGGGGTGATAAAGATAGTTTTGTGCTTATCTTCAAGGGTAATTAGGATATTATTGTAACTCAAGAATCCATCCATGAGAGATAACATCTCATGTTTGATTATAAGATCAACTAGTTGGTCAATGCTTGGTATAGGAAAGTCATATTTTGGGAAAACAAGGTTGAGGTCATGAAAGTCCACACAAATTCATTGTCCCCCTATGGCTTTGGTGATAGGCACGATGTTTGAGACCCATTGGGAGTAATCAATGGGTTGAATGAAAGTAACAAATAAGAGATGATAAATCTCTTCTTTGATAAAAAGGGCTATGTGAGGGTGCATTCATCAAACTTTCTACTTGATGGGGTTAACATCATGGTTGGTGACTATGTTATAGGTAGCAATGATAGGGTTAGTTCTTGGCATGTCATTATAAGACCTAGAAAATTCTATGTTATGGTTTTAGAGGAAAGAGGAAAAGTCCCAAATTTCCTCAAAATTTAATGATTGGCCAATTTTAACAATGCAACAATTATTCAAAGTGCCTAAGTTAATATCCATTATGGATTTTTTCAACATGGTCAAAGTCTTTGGTCGAAGAAATTTGTAGATGGAAGAAACTAGTATACCACGATAGGTGAGAATGAAATCATCATCTTGACATTGAATGAAATTAATGGTAGGAGAGTCATATCCTATCACCTCAAGATGGGTCAAAGGGATGGTTATAGATACCCTTTCTTTTTAATAAGTCAAGGGTTAAAGGTTGATCATGTTGATGAAAAAAAAGTTAGGAGGGATGTTGTCATAATCTTCTTATACTAATGATGAGGGAGTTGGTGAGGATGATATTTCCTCATAAGTTTTTTGTGGTGTGAGGTGAGTTGGTGTGTTGGTCTAGTGGAAGGAAACCTAGTCCATATTTCTCATGGGGTTTCTAGGTCTCAATGGGAAGTAGTTCATGTGGCCCTTATTCATATCATCTAAGGCCAAATCCCTTCCAAGCACACTAATGAAGGTATGTCTTAGTGAAACTTGGTTTATCTAGGTAGGCGAAGGTGATGGTGAATGGTCGAGGTGAAAGAGAGGTGGAAGAATCACCAAGGGGTTTGTCGAGTCCCCCATAGATGAAATGTGTTTGATAGTATGAAGGTGTAAAGGGAATAATGGCTCTAATATTTGGGTCATACTCAAGTTGGTGGTCAATTTTCCCATACTCTTGGGGAGTCGAGAAATCATCAAAGGTGAGGAGTCAATATTCCCTAGTGAAAGACATTGGAATATGGATTTCAAGTGGTCGATGGTGGGGATTTAGTCTGAAGGGATGAATGAGCTAGTAGATGCCTCATTGGTAGAATAAGATATGACATCAATTTTTATGGTTGGAGGTTTATCTTTGGCTAATAAGGATGTGTTAGATAGAGGTAAGAGGACATCATTGGGTTAATAAGTCATGTTACATGATGAAAATGGGATTGGGTCATCTTGTATAGTGACAACATAACCTTCATGCTCAAATTTGATGCAATGATGAAGAATATGGGGGATAAAACCCATGGAACATATCCAAGGTCATTCCAGTAAAACATTTTACTAGAATTTTCCCTCCACCACATAGAAGAGCTCTGGGAGTGTGTGAGGTCCTAGATGGATATGAAGGACAATAGTTCTTAAAGTAGTGGCCATGGTGTCATTTAAGGATCATAGGATGGCTGAGGTTTTAGACATGATATTATTTGGTAGTTTAAGTTGATCATAGGCATGGTAAGAGATGATATTAATATTGGTTCCCCCATTAGTCATAACCTATTTGATGTGGGTTTGGCTGATGTATGCAGTGATGAAAAGAGGGGGATCTGGGTCATCAGGGTGAATAGAAGGTATTTTTGAATACTTAAAGGTGAAAAGGCAAGAAATTTAGAGAGCACCAATAAAGGCCACCATAGGTTAGGGGTCTTTAATTTGGATCTCTATTGATTGCAATGCCTCTATCATTGCTTGGTAATGATGAGGTGAGGTAGAAATCAATTTTTATAGTCTCATCTTTAATGGGGTTTGGTGAAGTTGTTTTAGAACCACTCTTTGAACTAATTTAGAGGGGTTGGATTGGGAGATACCTAAGATAGATACCTTGGGTTTGGATGAAGGTGAAGGTGCTTGATTTTGACTTGGTTTGGAGGTGGAAGATGGGTATGTCCATGGGATGGACACTTTAGCCTTCCCCTTATCTTTTTGTTGATTGTGTGATTACATGACCACATAGATAGTATGGATGGAGGGAAGAGTTAGGGTAGGAGAGTAGTTTGGTTCCTCATCACTTTGAGGTGAGAGGGGGGAGTAGGAAGGTGTTGGTTAGTGGTTGTTGGTTACTAGATTGGTAATGGGCTCATGGGAAGTTACTATATTAATAGATCATTCTCATCATAGAGCTAATGGATTATGGTTTAGAGATCTTTGTAGTTCTCTATGTCGTGTTTGGGTGTCCTATGATAAGAACATACTTAGTGGTAATTATACCAGGTAGGTTTTAGACATAGAGGGTCAAATGGTCTAATAGAAGGTAAAGTCAATCAAGAGGCTTGTAGTAACATTTAGAAAATAGTAAACTATGATTCAACTAAAGGTGGGGAGGGTTTAGAGGTTTTGGCCTTGGTTGGTGAGATGGAAGTCTTTTTAGGAATAGGTTTGGTGGTAGAGGTTTTATGCAAGATGGTGTTATTAGTTAATGGTTTTGGTTTTGGCAAGGTGAAAGTGGATAAATCAGAGGTAAGAGGTTTTAGGGTAGGTAGTTTGGTTATTAATGGCTCACTAAAGATGGGTGTGTTAGAAAGTAAGTGTGATAGTGTAACCAATAGCATTGGTTGTGTTTTGGTTGAGATAGTCAGATTCATAATCAAAGTGGAGGGATGAGGCCCCAAGATAAAGGGAAATTTTGAGGGAGGTAGAAGTTTGGCACTCTATCCTTTTGGTGGCTTTACCTCCTTGGTTAATCTGGTTTGGTTCTTAGTTGGTGAGTCTAGTGAGGTGAGCTCTCATTTTAAGGATGGGTGATTAAGGCTCTACATAGGGAAGATGCCAAGGTTTTTGGTGTTTTGGTTGGTTTGGTTAAAGAGGAGGATTTGGTTGTTTGGGATTTAATTACATGGGATGGTTTATAAATGGTTGGGTTGGTAGATGTTTTTAATGGTTTGGTGGATAAGGTAGGGGTTTGGATAATAAAAGTGGTGGATTGGTCTACCAAAGGTGTGGTTGGAGGTTCCTATTTGGTGATGTAAGAGAACTCCAATTGCTGACAAAAGGTCATATGATCCACATCAGGGTTGGAGATAAATTCTAATCTCTGAACTAATCTAGAGAGTGGTTTGTAGATTGGTCTTATCCCCTAGATAGTGGATTTGAAAGATAACCCCATAGGTTGAGAAAGGTGAATGATGAACTTATCCTTTTCCTCAATCAAAGGATCCAAGGTTTGGATGGGTGAATATTTTGTGGGATGTGTGGTATTTTTTCCTTGGGAATGATCTCCAAAGGGGAAGTAAATTGTTTGGTAGTTGAGGGAGAAGGTAGAGTGGTGATGGTTGTTTGCCTGAGTATGTTAGTTAAAGGAGGGGTTGATCACTCCAATACCTCAATAAGTGGAGGGGAAAATATTTCTTAACAATTTTATGTCTCCAAAATGGGATAAGGTAACTCCACTACCTTAATAAGTGGAGAGGGTGAAGAACAAGTAGATTAGGCAGTAGGTTCTTCAGTAATGAAAATGTCAAGAACCATATCGATGGTATGAGCATCATGAGAACACTCAGCTTTGTTGCTCTTGTTTTTGGTATATGGGTGATTAGGAAAAGGTTGTCTTAAAATGTCAAGGGCTTGGTTTGGAGGTGCATTTGGATTGTCCAATGTGAGCTCCCCTTTGTCAATGAAAGTTTGGACAATGTTTTTGAAGGTATTACATCTATTAATGTCATGCCCCACTACCCAATGGAAAGCACATAGGTCATTCTCATTATACTAGCTAGGTGTAAGATGAGAAGAATCAAATTGTTAATGGCATTTGATTAGAGGAAACTATATGATATTAGAGTTAAACAATTTCTCAAAGATCAAAGCATAAGACTCCCCAAATGGAGTAAATTACTTATGATCATTTTAGTGTTGGTTTCTCATGTTTTAATTTGAGGATTTAAAATAATTTGATTATTTGATGGATGGTGGAGGAGCGGTCTTAAGGAAAACCATGTTTCCATTTCCCTTGCTCTTAGCATTGGTATTGGTTTGCTTGCTTGGTTTAGAGGAAGAGGCCTCATTGGTTTAAAATGTAGAGTTTTTGTTTTTCAACTTTAATTTTCCTTTATCAATGGCTCTATTTTATAGCTTACATACCATGGTAAAACTTCATCAAAGGTTTTGTAGCTCTAAACATGTAATGTAGAATAAATATGCTTGGCACATACTCGATCAAATTTTTTTATCAATTCTGGTTGAGGTAAAGAGAAAGAAAGTTGGTTGATTAGGATCCTCCAGTGGGATATGAAATAAATAATAGATTCGTCATCAAATTGCTAAATAGAGTAGAGTTCAGTGATGGAATATTTCTTGGAAATGTTTATTGAAAAGTAATATAAGAAAATTTGAGCTAGCTAGGTGAAAGAGAAGAGGGAATATTGTGTTAAAGCACTATACTAGTCTAGTGTCAGTCCTGACAAAGACATAGGAAAAGTGTGGAGAAGGAAATCATATTCATAGGCAATCAAATAATATGAATGCCTAAATGTCTTAAGGTGTTATTGGGGGTCCTCCTTACTTTGAAATTTAAAAACTTGGGAAGTTCCCACTAAGGAAGATATGTTCTGATAGGGACAGAGGGATGAACAGTTTCATTACAGATATGGTCATATGATAAGATGTTGTGAGCACTAGAGATGGATGACTCTAAAGTAGTAATTTTATCCATGAGAATTTTCATTAGATCTATTTGTGCTTGGGTACTAGAAATTTTATAGGGTGAATATTATTGTTATGGTTGGATAACATATTGATAATTGGTAGGAGGTTGAGAAGCTACCATATATTAGTATGTGTAGGTCAGTGGTTGGGTGGAAGATATGTAAGGGTAGGTGGATGTGGGTGGTTGCGTAGTGGGTAGAGGTACATGCCATTGTGGGTTAGGGATGTAACCCAATTTTGTTGCAATGGTAACCTATTGGGTAGAGTCTATGGTTGGGTTGGTAATAAAAGGAAGGGTAGTAACCTTTGTACTTATTGGTGGTAGGGTAGAAGGTATAGACACCATAAGATTTTGAAGTTGGGTAGTGGTTAGTGGATTGGGGGTAGATGAAGTAAGGTTGGTAATGCTAGTGATAGGTACTCCTATGGTGAGGGGATTATATTTGGTAATGTTTGGGTTTCCCTTAAGGTAGAGGATTTGTTGGTAGGGGTGGAAGGTATAAGGGTGTTTTTAGGTTGGGCAGGTTGGTTTTCCATAGTAGTATCAAAGGGATTATTGGTAGATGAAGAAGCTTGGGCAGTTAATTGTTGGGTGGTGATTGTGGAAATAGAAGTGTTTCCCATAATGTGTAAATTCATGTCATAAGGTGGGTCTATAGGTGGAGCTAAAGTAGGGGTATGGTGAGGTATGGTATTTAGATAATGTTAAAGGGCCAAAGGATTATTATCTAAGAAGGTGGAAAAGTTTGTATCTCCTTGGGGAACTTCTCAAGGAAAAGAAGGAATTCCTAAAGGATGAGGATATTTCTCTAGTTAAGAAACATACTCCATGGATGAGGAGGTATAAGAGGTTTATTGGCTTGGTGATGGGTTTTATTCTACTACATTCCTTTGTTGTTGGTGAGTTATAACCATACAAGATAAGGGAGAGAGAATACACAAACAATATCACTACTCAATCAGATAAAAGATAAGAAATGAGAAAGGAAATCAATCACACACTATAAAGTATGTTAAGCCCTAAACTTCCTTTTAATCTATCTTTTGGCTTAAAATTTAAGCTTTCAAGAAATTGTGTGACTCTACTTAGGCTGATAGAACATGTCTAGAAAATAAATCTATGGATGGTTTCAGGTTGTTAAGGCTACCAAAAAGGATTTGTATTTGAAATTAATATGTTGTTGGGTATTGGGGCCTATCCCCTCACTTCACACACTACAACGATAAGGGTGTCAGGTACTTAACTAATATATACTAATTTCTAGAATTTATACTCAACCAAGGAGCTAAGTTGGTTCTCCTTTTAGTAATGACCTCCAAATAGGATTGTTTGGAAAGGGTAAAGTGACTACTAGGTGATGAAATCCTAGTCATGCTTTATCTCAAGTTGTTTTATGTTTGATTGATGTAGGTGGTTTGGTTTAGTGTGTGCAATAAAAGTGATACTACTATTGAATTACCTTACTTTAGTTTAAGATATGTGAGCTAAACTTACAAGCAATCAATGTATGTAGTTAGTTTTAAACCCAAAAGAAATTTCAATTTCATTTATGATCACAGAATAGGGAGAATATCATGTAGATGAAAACAAAATAAATATGAGTAGAGATTGAAGCTCCCATCGACCAAGCCAAAATGTTTTAGTGAATTTTAGCTTAAATTTTAAGAAAAGAATAATAAGAAAATAAATATGGGTATGGTTAAAAAACCTATTTGATTGTGCCTGCATTAAATTTGATGATTATGAAGATCTCCTCTTTGGCTTAGGAGGATGACTTGTAAATAAGATAAAACTAAAACAAATAGCTAGTTAGATAGATATCTGGGTAGATTACTTAGCGCTAGCTAGATATTAGAAGAAAGAGCTTCCTCAGGGGCCTGTCAATCCACACATTTTAAATAATTAAGTTTAGAAAATAGAAGATAAAGTACTTGCATCAATAATCAAAAGTTACTAAAATTGAATACAAGAAATGCTTGATAAAGAAATAGACTAATGTAGCAATAAGTGAGTCAATACTAATGCTAAATAGGTTAGGTGTGGTTTAAAAAATAGGTTGGGGGTCTATGAAGAGGTAGATGAAAATAAATTTGAATTTGGTTGAAGGTAGGTGGGTGAAAATAACTTGTTATTTTCTACCATAGTGATCATCAATGGTTAAAATGACTGTCAATGGTTATGGTGATCATCGATGGTTGGGTAGATTGTTGATGGTTAGGATGATTATAAGTGATTACTATGTATTAGGAATTCAAATTGATAAGATCACATAAGATAATTCTGAGATATGGGTTTGTGCTAGGCCAATTATGAAATATAAACAAAGTAATTAATAGTTTGAAAATAAATACTTAGTTTGTCTAAGGTTGGTTGGATGAATGGTTGAGGTGGTTGGCTCATTGGTAGAGTATGGCATGATTCTAATAGAGTAATAATACTTGGTTGTCAATTGAGGGGTGGTGGAAAGTTAGTTATTTGACATGATGTTTGGATCATTGGATTGTTGGAAGATGTGACCTACAAAGAAATTCTGGATGAAAAAATCTCTTGAAGTCCTATATCCATTTTTCACCCCTATTCCTCTCTTCTTATAGGCAAGGAAGGATAGCTATAAAAATATGTTAATAAGGGGTCCAAATTTTTATCTAAATATAAATCATGCATGCATTAGCTCACACATGAATTATATGAGCTATTTATAAAAATCAAGTTAGGGTGAAGGGTTAGTTAAGTTGGTCTAAATGGTAGAACCTAATCATCAGCAGTCAGGGTGACTGTCGATGGTTAGGGTGACCATCAGTGGTCGAAGGTTAAGGTAAAATTAGGTTAAAAAGGATGGGTTAAGTCATTAGGTTAAATTGACTAGCATTAGGTCTAGTTATCAATTGAAAGGCCAATGGTTGGACCTAAGGGGGTCTTGAGGTGTTCCAAAGGAATTACGATATTTGGAATCATCATGTGTGGATTTTTGGTGTCTACACATAGATCTCAAAATCCCTAAGTAGCTACCAAGTGGCATAAATATGAAGTAGAGAAAAATAAGGAATGATAAGTATGAAACACATAGGATTTAGTGAGCTACAAACACTAAAATCTAATGAGCCATGTTAAACCAGTACATAAAGACCGATGGTGAGAGTCCTAGGTAGACTTTTCAAAGATCTTAGACTCAATCAGTGTTGACACATGTAACATTTTGAAATCTAGAAGGTCATTATGGGAAAAATACTTAGATCTTTAGATACTTGAGCTATATTTATCAATATACATTGGGTCTCATAGTTAAGCTAAAGTATGAACATGCATGTCTTAATCTAAATGGTGAATATACAAGTGAATATATATATATTATATAAAAAACTTGGGTGAGCATGTAGCACACAGTTCATATTAATTGTGACTAATAATAGTACCACTAGTTCTAAAACATTGGTAAAGTGATTTTGGTCCTTCATGCATATGTCATAATTTCATTTAAAAGTGGCTAATCAAAATATCAATAGGTTGTTATCACAACCTATGAAATGAGGCATGTACAATTTTGGTAAACAGTGCATATTCTAAATTTTTCATATAATTTGAGCTATAATTTTAAAAAATTACCTATATCTTTATAAACATTCACATGTTGCATAGCTTTGAAAAATGTTATTTTAAATTGATAACTACAAGCAAACTCTTATAAGGTTTTATACCACAGTTAGAACTACATGTTATAACTATCACATGTAATGACCTTGGATGAACTTGAAGGATGAGGAGACCCCTTCCCCAAATCTATATAAATAATTATAATCCAACTTGGATTTTTGTCACAAAATTTTTGAATATAGGAGCAAAATCATTTTTTTCCTCCAATGAATGTGTTTGTGTATTTTCTTTCCAAATTTTGTGTAATTTGTTGTTACTTTCTTTGGTCATATGTTTCAATGATATTTAGTGTGAAAAATCTATGAATGGATTCTTGATTATTTTTATTGATGTACTAATATATAGATGTGTAATAGATATTAAAATATTGGTAAATACATTGGTTAAGATAGTCAAGTTTAAATTGATTCATAATTTTGATTGTACATGAGTGCTTTCCTGAATGTAGTTTTCTTTGTGTGTACAACCGTTGCCTCAAATACTTCACTAGCTTGAGCTATAATCTCCTAATTAAGGGTGTGTAATAGTTATTATAAAAGGAGAAAAATTTGTTTGAGGCTTATGTATTTCTTACATCTTTATCTCCTTAAACTTATTAGCTATGTCTGACTATGTGTGTGCAATTACTTCTAGCAATAGGCATAGGTTCTAAGATCACTTGTAATTTTAGAAAATAGCTAGGGAAGTAGTTATTAAAAACAACATAAGCTTTCTATTCTACCTTACCTTCCCTCTTTTTTGAGTTTTTTTTGAGACCTTCCCACTCTAGATTATAATATAGCCATCTATCCAATTCACAGAGAGATTCAAAGTCTTGTAGGAATCACACCTCTATCCAAAAACCTTGTCAATAACTTACATGCCCTACCCACTATTCCATCAATAGGTTGTAACAAACTGCATACCTATAACTCATGTTTTGGAGTGGATTTTAGCTCCATTGAGATCCTAAAATGTTAGAATCTACCTTGTTATGGTTATGGTGTACATAAAACTCACATCAATAGTTAGTTATTGCTAGAAGGAGGGTCAATACCTCTAATTATACTGAAAGTTTTGAGAATGGATTGAATTAACAAAGGACCCATAGATATCCCAAGTATTCAACATGATTTCCCTAATGACCCATTTAAATACCTTCCTAGATTCCATTATAATCACCCAAGAGTTGTTAAAGAGCATCTTGTTGCTTACACATATGTTATGCATGTTATGGATGTAAAATTTGAGGACGTAATCTATAAGTTGTTCCCTTTCACATCAGGAGAAGAAATACATGATTGGCTAGTAGAGTTGGCATCTAGTTTTATTACTAGTTGGAGTAATCTTAAGTAATATTTTTTGATATGCTTTGGTCCAAATGTTGATAATCATGATTTAAAAAATAATTTAACACTTTCTATGAGGTTCTCTATAGGTATGTTGGATATTAATTGTATAGAAGCCATCCAAAAATAAATCTTGTTACTGTGCCCAAATAGGAACATAGAGGAAGGGTTTCCTTTTAATCTAGGTACTATGCACAAGGAAGAAGAGATCCTAGATGGAAAGGATGATTGGATCGTAAAAGAGGTATAATATAATGTTACAACCATAAAGGAAGAGGAATATATCAAACTAGGAAAATTGGATCATAATGATTCCATCCTGATATTTGATGAGATAATTGAAGAAAGAAATAATGACAGTGAAGAAAGTATCAATTTAAAGGAATATTTCCAACCATTGTAGTATCTCTATGAAATAGAATATGCATACGTAGAGGATCAACTAATTTGCCTTGCAAAATATTATATTAGCTCTTAAGATGGTGTTGATGACTCCTGTGACTATCAGTTTGCATTAGAATCTCTATCAGAAGATAATTTGATGATTTTATTATTTAATTATTCTCCTCTAATCATGTAGGATCCAATATTGATATTTTATATTATGTCATGCCTAAGGTAGGTATGTATTTTTATCATGGGGAAAATGGAAAAGTTATGTTAGCTTCCCTCAATAATTTTGATTCTATTTATGAGCTCCTTTCTAATGGAATTAATTCACATAGATTCTCATGTCTTTATTTTATAGATTTTTAATTTAATTTGGTGCCTAAATCTAATGTGCAAGATAATATCATTAATTATGTGATTGACCAAGAATCCCCATGTGTGTGGACATCAACATTACTTAGCATTGAATCAGATAACTTTGATTGTACATATGATGCCCATGAAGTTGTTTGTATTCCAGAGCATAAATATTTGAAAAAACAACATCAAAAGGATCAAAAATATGCATTTGATGAGATGATCCATCTAAAATTAATAGTTAATGAATCTCTCACTTCTAAAATCATAAATAGTGAGCCTTATGTAAACAAAATTTATATTCATTATTTGAAAATCCAAGAGCTGATTCATTCAAATATTGAAGGTCATACTCAAAGTGAGATTTTAGATGAAGTTTTTGAGTAATATGTTGTTTATGATTATACTTATGATTTTGATTATATATTTGAGGAGCTTTCTCATAATGAGTTCACAAAGGATGATGACTTTCAAGATTGTAGGTCAGATCTAATATCCATCTCAATAGGTACTTTCAAAGATTATTTGTTTGAATTAGGTTCTCTTAAATACATGAGTAATAATGGTGAGATTTTAGAAGGTATGTATCATAGGGAAGATTTATTTGTTTATTATGTTTGGGATGTCCCAATGAGTAACCCTAATTTTTTGTTCTACAATATGAGGGAAAGGCTAAACAATTTATTGAATAAATACAAGGATGTCCTTACCTATCTCAGAAATTTAATGGGGGAAACTTTATTATTTCCAAAGAGTGAGAAAAATACCAAACAAATTTTCTAAATTCATCCCCCACCTTGTTTTGGTTTTATTTATAGTAGGATTGGGTTAGGTTTCTTATTTTTTGTCATTTGTTTTCATTAGATTAATCTTTCTTGATTTTAGTATTTTTCTTTCATAGATTAGATTTTAATGATTTATTAGATTAGTTATTCTTTAATTTCTTTATTGATCATAATTATGTGTGCTCTACTATAACTAAGCTAAAAAAATCCAAACCAATTGAGCTTATGACTTGTGTAAAAGGGGAAAATTAAAATCTTGACACTTTGGGACTTGTTTACAGATTAGGTGTATTTATACATTTTTGAGTCTTTAGGATGAAGGTAGGTAATCATAAATTATTATTAATGGTGTCACAAATGAATATTTTTACCAGGCATGCAGAAGTTGCTCTCACATTACTTCATATAAATTTAGAAATTTTTCTTATTTTATTGGATCAAATGCACCTATCACATAAAATACCTATTGGAAGTGATAATTCTAGGTATACGTGTAACTACCAAGGATGCTCTAGTAATGATTTATTTTATAATTATACCGGCTCACTAGGGTTCTAACTCTTCTCTTTTCCATTCAATAACAAAAGAAGAGAAAAACAAAAACAAAAAAAAGGAAAGAACCAATGGATTTGAAAGAGCAAAAGAAAATAAAATTGCTCACATGATTAAATAAGGTCAATGTACCTTTCATCATAATCAAAAGAAAATAATGGAATGAGAAGAGAAGAAGCCCAAGGTATCTCTCTCAAGGCTATAGATGCCTAGATGGAAGCAGAGCAGTGCATGAGCTTTCATTATTTTTTATCTTTAATAGATATTAGAATGAAACCTACATCCCCATCAAAGCCTTTGAAAAACTCATCACATCAGGTGGTTAAATAAACTACACATGTTTGACAGATATAGATCCAAGAAAATTAGAAGGCAAGTATGTTGTGTGAATCTACTTAAGAGTCTATTTCATATTTTTTATTTAAATATTCTTCTATTACACACTTCATGATTAATTTAGTATTGAAAACTAGAGTTTTGGGTTCTTGAATACTCAAGATTATTCCCCTTGCAAGTCACCATTTGTTGTACCCAACACATCCCCTTTTTCCACAGAGAAATGGGGACCCACTTTTTTCAGACTATGGTCTTGACTTTGAGCCCCTCTTCTATATGTTTATGGAAATTCTAGGAAAAGATCATGATTTGGCCTTTTATACTTTAGCAAGATGTAATTGGTATTGTGTTTCCATAGACAAAATATTTTATTTTATCAGATATGTTACTTTAAGTTAATTATTATGGACTTATGTTTTCATAGACTAACCTTATTTAGGAGTTTTTATTGGGATTTATGTTTTTTGAGTTATGTTTTTGGGATTTTCTCTTTAGAAATTTTATTCTACATGAATTGGTCTTCAGGTTTATTGTTTTAGACATTTTTTATGGAACTTGCTCTTTGCTACATTCTCCCTAAAATAATTCTATCAAAATAATTTCCCTGAATTAGATTTATTCTTACGAACAATCTTAATGATACACTTACACTGATAGAATTTCCCTTTGAACCCTTTTAAGCTACCCTTAAAGATTTTTGCATCTTACACTTTAGAAGTTTTGTCAAGGACACATATTCCTTCAAACTTTCTAAACACACCCTTCGACCTTTTGAAAGTGCCCTTTGGGACATTTATGGTTACCCTTATATATTTTTGTAATGACCCTTTTTCCTATGGAACTACCCTTCAAAACTTTCATCTTGGATAATTTTACCCTATGAAGTAGACCCTTTGGCCATTTTTGACATGAAGTATACCCTTAGGACCTTCCACTTACCCTTTGGTAATTTTGTCCTAGATCCTTTGTCCTTTGGGACTTATCCATTGGTATTTTGTTGCAATTCCATTTGATTTTTAAAATGACCCTTAGGCATTTTTTTGTGGCCATTTTGGCCCTTTAGAATTTCCCTTCAAAGATTTTGAAATTTCCTTTGACCTTATGAACCTATCCTTTTGGATTTGTGCAACATGTCCTTCAGCCTTTTTGTTGTTGCCATTTTTCCTGACAGAATTCCTTCAGACCTTTTGCAATTTCCCTTTATCCCATTTGCACCTATTCTTCAAGAATTTTGTCTCATAACTTTTCTTTTTTGAAACATTCCTTTAGACATTTTGTATTAAACTTTTTCCCAAGGCCAATTCCTTTAGACTTATGTCTTAGATATTTTGTCAGACACAAAAGGCTTGAAGTAATTCCCCCAAGGACACATGTCATTCTATCTTACAAAAATGACCCTTTGGCCCTTTTTAAAGTGGCCACATACCATTTAGACATTTTTAAAAATACCCTTTAGACATTTTGAAAATACCCTTCATGATTTTTTAAGTGCCCACTTACCCTTTGAGACTTTATCCTGGGCCCTTTCCCCTCTAATACTTTTCATCTAGGAATTTTGTCTTGAGACTTTGTCCTTTAGCCAATTCCTTCAGGAATTTTGTCTTCAGCATTTTCCCCTTTGACCAATTGTTTCAAAAAATTTATACAAAATGTCATGCCCTTCAACCCTTTTGAGACCATTCCTTTGAACATTCATTCATAAATTTTATCCAATAGAATTAAGTCTTTGAGAGAATTATTGTGGACATTTTGTCCAAAATAATTCCGCTAATGGAATTCCTATGGAATTTATGTCTAATTTTTTTTTCTAATGAAATATAAATACCAAAATAATTACCTACATAAAAATATTTAAATAATTACCTTGAGACCAATACCATATTGCCAAGTGGCACCCTTGATTAGAGAAAATTTTCATTATGTCCGGAGCTTGATTTAAGATTTTAGCCAAGGGTCCCAATCATAATTTTATATGCTAAGTCATAGATATTAAATTCAAGAGCTCTTTTTTATATTCTTAGCCTAGATACAAATAATATTTTACTAATACTAAGACCTTAAGCTAAAATATTTATGAAAGGTGCTTTATAACTATTTCACAAAGTATTATGCTAAGTCATTTTGTGCTTATGTTTGTAGGAGTAGTGAGTCTCAAATAAATAACATGTGTTAAGTTGATGATATTAAATTTGATATTCATACAAACATTAGTTGATGATCATAAGGATGTCATTTGATGGTCGTGTGAATGTCAAATTTAACCTTAGCAATGTGTCAAACTTTTGAGAATAAATTTCGCAGTCAAGTGGACATCATTTGATAGTCACGAGGATGTAATTTGATGGTCACACAAATGTAAAATTTAACCTTGACAATGGATAATCTATGGAATTAAATTTGACATTCATGTGGCCATCATTAACAATCATGATGATGTCATTAATGATCATGAAAATGTCAAATTTAGTCTCATAAATTACCCATTTAGATTCAAATGTTAAGTGGACCTAGCAGATTGATGGTACATATTGATCCATATAATTGATCCAATGGTACGAGATTGATGGAGAATTTTCAAAGTTCCTAGATTAAATAGAGAGTTTCTAAATGGTATATGCACATGATAATAGTATAAGTCAAAGGTTTTAAGCCTAGATCCTATGGTGCACATCTGGTCAGGCCCATTTGATCGATCAATGTAAGAGTGAGTTGAAATGTCAAAGCTCCACAAGAGTGACAAGATTCACCATCATAGGATCTTAGTATATAGATCTAATTACCATGAGAATAATTAGGGATCCTAGTACATAGAACTCAGAATCCCTGAGTAGCTACCAAGTGGTACACATATAAAGCATAGCAAAATAAGGAATGAAAAGTGTCAAGCACATAAGAGTCAATGAGCCAAAAGCACTAAAATCAAATGATCCACATTAAACTAGTGCATAAGGATCAATGATGCAAGTCCTAAGTAGAATTTTCAAAGATCTTGGATTCAATCATATATTGACACATGTCATATTTGAAGGCTAGCAAGGCATTATGGGTAGAATACTTAGATATTTAGACACTTGAGCTATATTTATCAATAGACATTGGGTCTCATAGTTAAGCTATAGTATGAACATGTATGTCTTAATTTGAATGATGAATATAAAAGTGAAGATATAGATTATATAAAAAACATGGGTGAGCATGCAATGTATGGTTTAGATTAGTCATGGTTAACAGTAATACCATTAGTTCTAAAACTTTGGTAAAGCAATTTTTTTCCCTCATGCATATGTTGGAATTCCATTTAAAAGTAGATAATTTGAAAGATCAAAAAGTTATTCTCATAACCTATAAAATGAGGCATGTACGGTTTTGGTAAATGACACATATTCTAAAGTGTGTATACATTTTGAGCTATAATTGTAAAAAATTGCCTATCTTTATAAACATGCACATGTTGCATAGCCTTGGCAAAGTTTATATTAAATTGATAACTACAAGTAGACTCTTATATAGTTTTAGACCATAATTAAAACTACATGTTATAACTATCACATGTAATGACCTTGCATGAACTTGGAGGATAAGATGGCCCCTTACCCAAGTCTGTATAAACAATTATAATCTAAATTAGATTTTGTTAGAGAATTTTTAATACAAGAGCAACATCAGTTTTTATAATTAGTGAATGTGTTTATGTATTTTATTTTTAATTTATATGTAATTAGTTATTACTTTCTTCATTCATATGTTTCAATGATCTTTAGTGTGCAAAAATATATGAATGTATTCTTGATTATTTTGATTGATGTACTAATATGTATATGTGTAACAGTTATTGAAATATTGGTAAATATATTGGTTAAGATAATCAAGTTTAAACTGATTCATAATTATGATTGTACATGAGTGCTTTCTTGAATGTAGTTTTATATGTGTATTCATATAAAATGAAAAAATTGGTAACTTGATCATGACTAAAGACACCTAACCCTTAGGTCCCTCTTGATAGCTCTCTAAACCCTCTTTGGCTTGTTTTCACTGATTCCCAATCATTTGTGGCCTTCCAGACTTAACCCCAACTAAGCTAGGAACCTCTCTTCATGAATAATGTATCCCCCTAGGTCTCATATTCTTAGGACAATAGAACCAAAGTTGGACCATAGGGTGTCCCATTTTTAGCACTCCTATCTAATCACAATTTAAGCCTAGATTACCATTTTTCCCTGATTCCTCTTGTTCATTATGTCAGCCTCATCTGGTTTCATCTAACCCATTACCAATATATCCATATATAATCCCATTAAAATATCATTTGAAAAGGTTTGTAAAATATCACTCAAGCAAGAAAGAATACAAGTAAGACCAGTCAAGCAATCTTCCCTATTCTCTATATACAACTATCCTATATACTTTCAATCCAATTCAAGTCCTTACACCAATCATTGGTCATCTCAAGTTTACCAATTTTTATAATTTATTTTATTTAAATTAAATATTTCATAAATCACTCTTAAAGTGAGAACTACATATGGCTTGATACCTCAGAGTATTGGTATATAGGTAGCGTGCCCACACATGGGGTGTGAAACATGTCAAGTGCATCTTACACACACTAACCCCTTTTCCCCATTTGAAAAAAAATATTTTAATTTCATAGAATATATAATTACATGAATAATAATCTCTACAAGGATATATCTTGATAGAAAGGACCTAAAAATTGGTACACAACCTCACATTGAGTAGGCAAACAAAACCTAGAAAGCTTAAATCCTCAAGAAAATAGCACTGAAGGACTACAGTGCTAGAGCCTAGGGTGTCTAGTTCTGGAACTCCTATCTAATCAAAAAATGAATTTCATGATCCTATTTTTGATAGTAACCTAGTCTTACATACAAATTTCCAAACCCTATCTCAGTCAAAATAGTCTAGAATAAGATAAGTTTAATTTTCTCTCTCTCATTACTATTTTTAGAAAAGGTATAATTATAATTTAATTTCATGAATCAGTAGATTTAATTAGAAGTATTATTTAATAATTTATCCTACTCAAACCTATTTATTTAATATGAATAAAACTCCATTATTCCCAAAAATAACAAATCACTATGTGTGTGCAATAACTATCTCATATACTTCACTAGCTCAAGACATAATCTACTAATTAACGGTGTACAATAGTTACTTTAAAAAGAGTAACCTTTGTTTGAGTCTTGTGGATTTCTTTCATCGTTATCTCCTTATAATTATTATATGTGTCTGACTATGTGTATTTAATTGCTTCTAGCAATAGGCATAGGTTCTGACATCACTTTTCATTTTAGAAACCAACCAAGAAAGTAGTTTCTAAAAACCACAAATGCTCTATTTTATGTCTTACCCTTCCCTCCTTTTTAACTTTATTTTGAGACCTACCCACTTTATATTAAAATATAGCTACACATCCAATTAACATAGAGATTTACAATCCTTCAATAACCACACTTCCATCTAAAAACCTTATCAACAACCTGCATGCCCTACCTGTTATTCCATCAAAAGGTTGTAATAGAACGCATACCTACAAATCATACCCTGGAGTCTAGTTTACCTCCTTTGAGATCTTAAAACATTAGAGGCTACCTTGTTATGGCTATGGTGTATATAAAACCTTCATCAACAAATAGGACCCAATCTTCCTCATGAATTCCTTTTGCTTTTATTGATTTGTTATCTTCTAATAGTTCTTATACCATCTTAGGTTTCTATTTTTTTGAGTTGTAATGTAATACCATGGATATGACCAAGCCTTCCTCACAAATACTATTTTTTTCATTTTATTATCACATGCTTTGTTCACTCTCTTAAATTTTTATTTTGTGAGTTGTAGTGTAAGACCATGAATAAGACCAGGCCCTCCTCACAA
Source organism: Torreya grandis (assembly GCA_037957365.1). Classification (NCBI taxonomy): domain Eukaryota; kingdom Viridiplantae; phylum Streptophyta; class Pinopsida; order Cupressales; family Taxaceae; genus Torreya; species Torreya grandis. The sequence continues at coordinate 2,704,106 of JARHVA010000830.1, forward strand.
ATACCATTTTTGATTTTATTATACCCTCTTGGGTTTTTATTTTTTGATTTGTAGTGTAAGACCATTGATAGGACCAATCTCTCCTCATAAAATCACCATATTATTTTAAAACTACATTCATTAAATAAAGTGTTACTTATATAATATGTTAAGAAATGGCTACAAGTGTGTGATCCCATATTCTTAGATTCAATTTTTATTTCTTTTGTAGATAAAACTTGCACAATAAACTATGCTATCATGTTTCCCTACACTTACAACATTCTTATGATAAGGAATCATACTTACCTATCATTTTATCTCTTCTTATCTTGTCACATAATTTTTTGATTTGAAGTAATCTAGATTATTTCATGTTTTATTCCCCTTGATTTCCTTTCTTTTCATTCCACTTTGGATAAAATAAGTTCAAAGACCAGATCACACTTTTATTTCACATGAATTAACAAGACTCTTAGACACCATGCTCTATAGGTTATATTTCTTAGCAACCAAATCTAAAGTTTTCAAATGATAGTCATTTTTATCACCCATATTTGGTTCTCTAAATCTATATGGAGGAGGAATAAAAAAATACATTAAAAATCAAAATACAAATCATTTGAAACAAAATTCAATGATCAAAAGTCAACATATAAAGCCAAAATTCAAAATCACACCAAAAGACATGATTCTTAACACATATCCTATCTCTAATCAAAGCTCAAAGTCCACAGTTAGACTCATGATAGAAGCAAGGTCCATTAGGGTGTGGTAGGCTGATAAATTGGGATAGGAGAATTCAAAATAAGATATGATGCTACCTACTTTCTTATGCAAGTACCTAATCTTCACAATATACCAATGGATTTATAAGGGGTCCTAAAGAATAAGGAACATGTTTTGGGCAGGTAGATCCATTTTAATTTTCATGCATATAACCTTCACAGGATAATATTCATACTTAATTTGATGACTTAAGATTTGTGTGGATAGGTGATGTTCTTCAGTGTCCTTAATGTCAAAAGTCCTCTTATTTTGAGAAACCTAATTTAAGTGTCTTGAATTTAAGAGAGAGTTTCTCTACCTTGTTTTTCCCTTAATTCACCCCACCATCCATTTCATTTACCCCCTTGATAGGCAAGTTTTATTCTAAATATATTTTCCCACATCTATATTCCTTCTTCTTCAGATATTACAACATGCTAGCACTATTCTATTTCATTTATATCTATATTTATAAAAAAATAGTATGGTTGAGTTACAATAAATTATCTTCTTCACACCATTACTTTACATTTATAGAATTACCTTGGTTAATTTTAAAATTTTCCATTGTTATACTTTTGTTTTAGACAATTGCATTTATTTCTATTTTTTAGTATTCTTTCCATTTTTGAGTGAGGTTGGTTTGTGACTTCTCACTCACCAATGTTTTTTTTTATTATTATGTAATTTGCCATTGATGTTTGAGTAAGTATTGTTACTTATCACTCATTAATGTTGTTTTACCATTGCTTTCCCATCTTTTTTTAATTAAGGATTACTACTAGCCCTTGTAAAAGTAATCATGAATAACATCATGGGTGAGTATTCAAATAGAGGGTAGTACTTTCACATTGATGTTTCATTACCATTTTCACTTGTATATTTAGTTTGGCTTGGTTTATTTGCCTTTCTTACTTAAGGTTTACTTGCTTGATTTCTTTGGTCATTTAGTATCTTTGGATTTTAGTTACCCAATTTACTCTAAATTTTTGTGGTTATTTGGTCCTAACTTAGCATTTATCACCGTAGCTTACCAAATTTCTAAGCATGTCATGACTACACATTTTAGTTATCTTGTTTTTCTTATGTTTATCTTTTTTTCTCTTTAGTTTTTTATCCTTGGGTTTATCTAAATCAGTCTCTACTTCCTCCATGATTAAAACTACAAACACAACATACAACCATATAGTGATAAAGGTAGGTCAAGGTATGAATACATTACTTTTATTTTATATTTATTTCCTCATTCATTTAATTTTATTTATTTTATACTTTAAAATACTACAATTTATTCATCTTTATCATTATGTATTGATATGTTATTTTCCCAAATCACCATCCCATGTTGCACCTACATGACACGTGATGATATTCCAATGGGGAATATGTATATAAATAATATTTTAAACCTTTATCAATTACTGATGCTTTGTTTCCTATAAGATCCCATCGAATCTCAATATTTATTAGTGCACACCTTAAAGGGTACATCAAGAAAGGGGTGGGTACACCATTGGTTCTTCATAGGATTTTTGTCCCCTATACCACCACTTTCTATCAATATAACCTTTTTTTATACACTTACCTAAGCTTTGACACATCTCTTACACACTCCTATAAGAAACTAACCACCTTACTTATCCCCTACCTAAGACTAAAACCCTTTTTGACCTTTATCATATACTATCATCCTTGGTTGGCCTTGCATTTAATTTGATAAAATAATGCTATGGGTCTAAGTCAGCCTTGGCCAACCTAGACTAGGACTGAACTTGTTTTGATCAAATAATGATAAAGATTAGAATTGGATTGGCCCTATTGGCTAAAATTTCAAAAAGTTTTATGATTAGATTAAACTATATATACACATTCTTTTTTCCATTTATTAGAGAGACAATAAAGTTAATTATTCATTTGCACTTCTTTACAATTTGCTCTTCAAACATTTTACTTGAGGAGTTATCACTTAAGGTTTGTACTTAAAAAAATATTATCTTACATAAAAGTCTTAGATACTTAGGTATTTTCTAGTGATCCTTAAAAACCACAAAAACCTCTTGTGAAGCACCTTTTTCCTAGGGAGAGATTGAGTCTCAATGGGTTCATCTTGAAGGTAAGTATCTCTAACCTTACTCCTTTGTTTTAGTAGATATAAGTAACATAAGTAATGTATTTTGAATTTATTTATCTCTTTATGCATTAAGGTTATATCTATACATAGATTATTTAGAATTATTCTATGCGTGTTTACTTTTTATGTTTATTACCCCCACTTTGTGCCACAAACTTTGGTGAGCACTAGATTAGATTTTACTTTAATTGTAATTAGTGAATATGAAAATATAATACCTAGCTATGGTTATTTCATGGTGTTTCTTGACTAGAGGATTTGGAACCCTCTTTAGTAATTTTATTATGGTGAGAGATCCCTTTGTTAGGTCTAGTGGATCCATATTAGTCATGACCTAAATATGTAATGTATCAATAAATGAAAGTGTAAGTAGAATTTATCTTCTTTGAGGTAGGATTAATAGGTCAACTTAATTTTCCTTTATATATACATCCAAAAATAAAACCAAGGTCACATAAAACATAGAATGATATCAAATATCCATAAGGAAAAAAATGGCTAGCCACAAGAAATTAAGTCTATAAAATAAGATACTAAAGTTTCCAAGAAGAATACCAAAACTAAGAGGTACTACCAAATATCCAAAAAAGGAAAAATGTCTGACTATAAGAGTTTATAATAGAAAATACCAATGTGTCCAAAAAGGAGATGAAGGTCACATAAAATTAAGAGGTGTAAAAATGAAAATGGTTGCAAGAAATAATAAGAGGAATTAAAGTAAAAATAAAGAGGATGGATGTATATTAGGATGGATTGGTTGATTCCCCTTGATCTAACCATACAACTCACAAACTTAAAAACTAAGATGTGTAAAAATAAAAAACCAAATACATGTGTTAAGTCTAATGATAAGATACCCATAGGTGTATATATCAAGGCTAAGATGAAACATATAATGTTAAATGAAAACTTATAAAAACTTGTTAACATAAATAATGGATTAAACATCTAAATAAGTAAAAGAATAAAAAGTTTACCCTTAATAATGTATATTTTTAATAATAGAGGATGTGTCTCACGAGATTTATTCAAGTTGAATATGTTTGTCTCTATCATGTTCAAGTTTCTAGATAATTATCTTATTATGATAATGATATGTTTTAAAGGTTGATGAATAATGAGGTTGGGTATCATAATATACCACCAAATCATGCATGAAATAATGATAGGCATAAAAAGATGTCCCAAAGTGTAAAATAGGAGAAATATGGGTATTATAAGACTCCCCAACATGTGAATTAAGAATAAGATGGGTATCATATTATGACCCAACATGTGAGGTATGGTAGGATTTGATTTAATATTGTGATTGATATCAAATTCAATATCAACATAGTGAGTACCCTTTTTGTTATTTTATATGTAAATCTATCTTATAACAAAGAATTTGGAATCTAGGTGTTTAATCCTTTTAGGTTTTGGATAGATAAGAGTTATGTGCTTATAATATCCTAATAAAATATATGAATAAAACTATTATAAAACAATCCAATTAAATTAATTTAGATAAATCAATATACTAAATCTAGAAAATTACCAAATATAAAAAAGAATACTATCATTTGATATTTTGATAGTTAAAACAAGAAGAGATAATGATTAGCTTATTTGTAGATGCATAGGTGGATCTAATATTTAAATATGTAGGATTAGGTAAACTAATGCTTTGTATCCCATCATCATATTATATAAATAATATTTCTTGAGGCCTTGACACTAGTGTTTATACTTCTATTGATGGATCAATGCTTTTATTTTATACAAAATATACATTAGACCTGTTAAGGTTTTTTATTGCCTTATGGTTGATATATATGTATCAATTTTATAAGTTATATGGGATATTATATATTTAAAAACCATATTTCTTCACCTTAGTACATGTCACCTTGCCAAAAATGGGATAGTGGACTCACAAAGCTGATTTGACCTCAAGTAACCCTTTGTCAATGAGCATTACCTAAAAAATAATCTCATCTTAGGGGATAAATACATATGTTTGAGGCCCTATTTGTAGTATAACACACACACACACACACACACACACACACACACACACACACACACACACACACACACACACACACACACACACACACACACACACACACACACACACACACACACAAATGTGTAATATACTATATACAAGGGTTTACAATGATATAGATTGTAACTGGAAAAATAATACTCATGGGATGTTATTTGAATGATTTAGACCTATAATATGATTAATCCTATGACTAATATATAAGTAGGGAAGAATAAGATATTATAACTTAGTTGTGTAATTAATAAAATGAAATTGAGTAGGTATTTTCTAGATGGATAATGAGTAGGATTTGTTTTATATGTATACCACACCTTTTGAATATGTTTCATAGAAGGGTTACATAATAAAAATAGACTAAATCATATGTTTGGAAAGATTTTCAATTTGGATAAATTTTGAGGTAAAGACACTAGATAATTAATTTAGATAGTAGTGTCGATGTTAATATCCCTATATGGATGGTAGTGTCTAGTAGTATAGAAAATTATTGATCATTTATAACTGATCATGAAGGATATAAATCATATTTTAAGATTTTTGTAGTGTATAGGTGATATGGGTCATCAAAAATATAGGGTAGGTCTATAATATAAGCAATTAATCACAATGAGATGATGAATAGGAACCTTTTAATGATAGGAAGGTAAACAACTAAAGGGTAGAACATTGATAGGTATTTTTCAAGTGTAGAATACTAAGATGATATATATAATAATATTTTAGTATCTACATTCTTCCCCCTCACCCTTTCCCTTTTAATCTAGTAATGCATAAGGTTGAAATTACTATGTTAAAGGAAAGAAAGATGTACCTAGGTATGAAAAATACACATTGATTTTAATTGACCCATGGTGAATTTATTGTTGATGTATGACTTGTACCAAGAATATGTTATAATATAAATTAGTACATGTAATATGAAATTGAATAATTGAAATGATTTAAAATTAAAGAGATCAAAGAAGGACTACACATGTGTGTTGATGTAACCATGTTACCCCTTGTACTTTTATTTGGGTAAATATTCTCTCTTATGAATAATTAGAGATAAGAAAGGTTTAAAACTATACCTTGGATATTTTAATTAAAAATGTGGAGGGTAATTATGACCAAAATCTAGTGTAAGAGTGAGTTGTGACATGACCATTGAGATCACTTAATCTCAATCACACAACTCAAGTGAATGTATAATAAATCCAAGTAAAGTGTTATCACCAAATCAAATTGAAAATTGGGATTAGTTCTAGGGCCATTTATGGTAATTAATCTCAATTTAAATACTCAAAAAATCCAACTTATATAGATTTTAAAGGCTCAAAATGGTGCTATTTATAAAAAAAGGTGTTTCTTGGTAAAATGTTTTGAATATGTATTTAAATTTTTTGGTAAACTTGCATGGAATATACACCTATAATGTGTCTCAATATTAAGTATCTATCAAAATCTAACCTTTTATCTATAATTGTGTAATATATACACATATATATACATATACATACATATACATACACACACACACACACACACACATACATATATATATATACATATATATACATATATACATATATATACATATATACATATATATATATACATATATATATATATACATATACATATACATATATATATATACATACATATATATATATATACATACATATATATATATATATATGAATAACTTTATCCAAAATTTGTAAAATATCAATGTTAAATGTATAAGATTCTGACATAAGTATACATCCGAATCATGTAAACTATATAAAATTATGTATATAAATATACATATACATATATATATATATATACATATATATATATATATATACATATATATATATACATACATACATACATACATATATACATACATATATATATATACATACATATATATATATATATATATATATATATATATATATATATATATATATATATGAATAACTTTGTCCAAAATTTGTAAAATATCAATGTTAAATGTATAAGATTCTGACATAAGTATACATATGAATCATGTAAACTATATAAAATTATGCCAACTATATATGTACAAAGTCATGTCTCAATGAAATTCCTCCAATAATATGCACCCCCTTGTTATGCCCCTAACCTATCACATGTATTGGGAAAGGAATAGTTTAGTTTTGGCTTACTTATCCCTCTTTGATGTTATATCACATTTATCTATGCAATCATTTGGTTAGTAGGTTAGCTTATGGAGTAACCATGGCCTAGGTAGACTATAAATAGAAGGTAGTGGGTAGTTTTTTATCATCATATTGTAAAGTTTTCTCTTATTAAATATTTTTAAATTTCCCCCCCTTGAAGCGGCTTTTCTTTTATTCATATATTATGTTATATTTCAATCATATTGTGATCTATTACTATTATTCTACTTTATTGTTGAAGTAATTTCATTACAAGTGGTATCAGATATATGATTTTGTCAATCTTCTGGGTGAAACCCTAATTTTAGAGATTTACTTATATATTTCAATCCATTTCAAAATTTTCATAATGTTTTACTAAAGATGGGTAAAATTCAAGGACATAAAAAAAATTAGCATTCAGAGGACCGTAAATGAGGGGTTGAGGAAAGGGTATTGAAACTCCAAGTAAAACTCCTCAAAAGGAAGAGATAGATTAAGAAATGGGATTTATGATATCCTTTGTAACAAGTTTATATGAGATAGACCAAAAAGTTAGAATGACTATAGTTTTTAATGTATTAAAAATGATATGTAAGGCATACAATCTGATATGAGTCATATAATCTAGTTTAGAAAAATATCATTATGGATTTAAAAAATAATAATCCAAATCAACACAATTCCACTTGAATGGATCTACAAACTACTCTAATCCAAATCTAATTACCTTGATATAAAGGACCCTGTTACTAAAGGTAGATATGCATAAATTTTATGTAAATTATCCACTCAATTAGATCAACCAAATGGAGATTTTTTTTATCTACATTAAATTGTATGTGGATAAAAGGTTACCGTGGCATCCTCTATCTAAATAATGAACAATTCATTTGGTATTAATAGTTTTTTGATAAAAATAAAAATATGATTCTCAAGGTCCCTTGGTTAATTTTTATAGAGGAGCTATAATTACACTATATAAATAGTGTGATAGAGAATTAATTCAACCAATTAGAAAAATTACACTAGACTAGCTTCATTAATGATTATATTCATCATTTTTAGAACTTATATTTATGTGTGGAGATAAATTATGATGATAACATGAATGAATTATTTTTATATGGCCTTTAGGACCACATTCAACATGAGGTACACATGTTTTATCCACTTAAGGTTTCTTATTATATTATCATGGAATGTAGAGGCAAAGAAAAATTCATAGAAAAAAAGAAGCAACCATTCAATCACTTCAAAGATCATAACATATTGACACCATCATTTCCTTCACCTACCAGATTAACCCCTAATAAAATTGAAGATAAGGGTGCAAAATAATATTGTTTGAGCTATGATAGTAAGTGAAGCAAAAAAAATAGATGTGTTGAGAATAAGTTATTCTACATTTAGGGATCTAATGAATATGATTATGCATAAAATGATGATGAAGAAGAAATACAGGAGGTACCTACATATTCCCAACCTATAATCTCTTGTCATGGACTTTTGATTATTAACACTCCTCAAACACTTAATGTTGTGGGTTTCCTCAAGAAATAGAATGTGACAATGTTTATTGACTCAATGAGAACACATAAATTCATCAACCATAAGTTTTCCACTTGATTGAATTGTTTCATTTACCTAACACCATAATTATAGGCTATGATTATAGATGATGGCATAATCAATTGTTTAGGTAAATTCCATAGTATTAATCTTTATATGGGAAAGTAAAATATATATTTTCTTATGTTTTCTATTCCCATGGGTTGTGTATACATAATTTTAGTGTTAAAATGGATCACAACCTTGGGCACAATTGAGATGAACTTCCAAAAACTATTCATGCACTTTCATTCTAAAATAAGGAAAATTGATCTATGTGGATTACAGGAAAAATATCCATAATTAGCTATTAAATATTAGATGATAAATATGTTAAAATTGGGGAATAAGGATTTATATCATGATTATGTTCCATATAAGTTCAACCTACAAAGTCATCTACATGTCTTGATCTACAAATGATTATTGATGACCACCCATCTATTACTGGGGCTATGACAAAAGTATTACCACCAAAAAGAGAGAATGATCATGCCATTAAACTAATTCTAGGGAGTCAACCAATAAATACTATACCATATAGATATCCATATTACAAAAGAGTGAAATAAAAAATGTGGTATATGAGATGATGGATGCAGGGATCATCAAGCACATCTAGAGTGCATATTCATCACCAATGGTCATGGTGCATATTAAGGATGACACATGGATAATGTGCCCAAATTATATGAAAATCAATATGTACACTATCAAATATAATTTTCATATTCCATTAATTGATGATTTACTTGATTAGTTAGATGGTGATATTTATTTTACAAAAGTAGATCTTCATTTAGGGTAACATCAAATTATAATTAGGGATGAATATGTTCATAAAATCACTTTTATAAATTGTGAGGGACATTATGATTTTTTGGTAATTTCATTTTGTCTTAAAAATGCACCATCTACTTTTTAGATCTTGATGAACACTATTTTAAGACCTTTTTTAAGGAAGTTTATGATGGTTTTCTTTGAAGAAATATTTATTTATAGTAAGACATGGGAAACACACTTGTAACATGTGAAATAAGTGTTGATATTTTTGGAGCAACATCAGCTCTATGTGAAGCCATCTATTGAGGTTATATGTTACACCCTAGTTGAGAAGAGAATTGTTCAAGTCCTCTACTCAAACCTACTCCAACATGGGAATAACCTTAGGATGTGGGTCACTAAATACTAGGCCAAACCTCTAAATTTTAAGGAGATATCTCCCCTAATTTACAAATTCAATGCTCTTTCTCTAAAATCAAAACTCTATGGGGGATGGAAATGGGAAATAAGATTGCATAGGAATGAAGATTTACTCTAAAGTGTGGTGATGTACCATGAATTTAACTATCCATTCATAATCTTTCACTCTCAATGTACTAATGTACTAATCAAAACTAAATAGTCATCATCATGAGCCATATGGATAATTGTTTCATATGAAGGTTGTAATATATGGATGGAATACTAGGGTTATGGCTAGTAAGTCTATTAGAAGACTCTCACTAGCCATGTCACACTTCAAGACCATTACCTACATTTCATCACTCCACATGACCTACATAAGACATCAATTTGACATCTAGGTGAGATAGGACTTTCAAGGGAAAGAAAACTATCACATTTACATATAAAAATAGTATGAACACACTAGAATGTCACCATGAAAGAGCTGCAAAAGTCTATTATTTATTCCAAAATAGATGCACAAGTACAATTTTAGTAGAGTCTCCTCATACCAACTTGAAGGATATAATACAAGGCTTAGAATCCTAAATATATAGAAAAATAGGATGAGAGAGAAGGGGAGAATGGGCTATAAGGGTGGATAAGGCACCAATAATGACCACATTCAAGCCAAAATAGAAGTTTCAATAGTTAAAAGCATCTTTTCTAACCCCTTCATGTGTTGAACCTCCTTGAATGCTCCTTGAATGAGGTGTTGGCATTGAAAACTAGGTATGGGAGGCTAATTCAACATTAGTTACACTATATCAAATGTTTTAATATGATTGTAATAGTCCATCATGATCCCCTATGGTAGTTACAACCATGAATTACACCATCATAACCATGTAGTAGCTGACTTTCTTCTTTGTCCAATGTAAAAATCAACAAACTATCTTGTTCTTCCACTAAATCTTATGAAATACACATTTAATTCCATTGAAATATTATTTACCAACATAACATCCCTACATTTACTCATTATATTTTCCTTTTAATGCCAACTTGATCTTCTTGGTGAGAACATAGAACAATCAGGACTATTAGGCCTAATTACCTAAGTATTGATGTACTGGCCTCCATGAAACCTAAAAAAGAGTTTTATAACCTATGTATGAGTTTTTTCCATACCTAAAACATGATTTTTAACCATTACATATGATTATAAAGACATTAGGAACTTGAAAAACTAATTTTCCTTATTAACTAGTTCATCTCTCTTAAGCATGGTAGACTATAACTTTTGGGTGATAATGAAGAGGCATATATAGTTGAAACACTAAGAATTTTAAGCTTTTATGAGTTGAATTAATTCCCAAACTTGAAATTTCAAGAATTGGAATCACCAAGAATTGCCAAACACCCTTCATTCTACTCAAAACCCTTGTAATTTCTTACAATTTTTGTATAATAAGGAGCCATAGGTGGATTCCCATTTTAATTTAATTTACCTTTCATGAGTCCTTTAGATCATTCTAGGATGTTATGTCACTAAATACCAACTTTTCTAAGACTGGGTATGCCTATGATTATAGGGAGGTCTAGGAGTACTCAGGAGTCTTAAGGATGGTTTATATAATAATGACATCCAAGATAAGAATAAATGACATGAATACATATTAAATAAACCTAATAAACTCTATTTAATGGATTATATTCCCATACAATGGATGGACAAAGATATGAGTGCCAAAAGATGACCTTAGGGTAGTTTGCAAGCCATTTTTGACTGCCTAACTCCTTAACATTCATTCATAAAAATAGCCTCCTAATTTAAACCAATATACCATGGATTATTATTTCACAAGGATACATAAAACATACTAGGAAATTTTTTATTAATATATCATGTAATGGAGAGGGTGAGTGCTTGAAGTTGGCACTTAAACTACCTATGTGCATGGTTAGTACTTTGAGCAAAGTTTTGAGATTTTTCTGATCCTTATATAATTTTATCCATATAGAAACTATTATATCATTCCATAATAATATTATTTCTCATGTTCACCTCATAATACAATTCTTTACAATATCTTGAGGGAGCTTAAGGTGGCAGTGTGGCCTGTAATTAGGCCTAAAGCTTTGCTTGTTTGAATTGTCTCCAACGCATTTGCCTATTAATGTGAGTGTTTGCTCTTAGGATTAGGTATAATAACTCTCAAGCATCAAAATAAATTATCTCAAAACTCTTTATATGATGCAAACAATCTTATAGACTCTCTGAACATGATTTTATTTGTTTAGTACCTTAACTACATACCTAGACCTATCTTGATATGGGACAAAAAAGTGGGTATACCCACTATTTTTCTAACCAATAGAAAGGTATGAATGATTTTTAATAATTATAATGTCCCTCCTTTACAAAATCCAATTATTGACTAGGCCTATAAGGCCCTCAAATGACTATTTTATCTCAAAATTACTTTATACTGCCTACAGACTATATGACTATGTTTGAAGTCCTGATGTAACTTCCCCTTCTTGTTCCATTGAGGCTCTCTAAGTATAAATATTATATGATATTCATTGAACATAATTATCATTCCCATTCAGTCCTCCATTCCTTAGATTCATACTTTGTCTATAACTTTTGGTACTCACAATGCATAAGAAGGCTTTCTTAGGGTTAGTTGATTGAGTTCTACTAAAAACCCTATGTTTACCCTTCTCTATCTGCATCTTGACTCATGATGGCTTCAAGTGATGATTTTGATTCATTTTATATTCCTATGATCAATATTAATTTTGGGTTGGATTTTATGCATCAATATTATTGTACTTTCCTTGGATAAATCATCTTACACCTTAAAACTCTATGTTACTCTTTACTCATGATTTTCTTGAAATTATGGTCTTAAGTTGACAAAGATGTAGTTATTTTAACCCTCACCTTGGTTTATGGTCTGAGACCTCACTCATGAATGTAAATTATAAACCAAAATCCTTTTTTTGAATTAATCACTAGGATATTAAAGCAGTCATGATTTCCCCTCTCAAGTCTGCCATGCATGATTGGCTTGTAGGTGTATATGTTTGTTTTCTTGACTAATTTAGGTAGTAAGATATCCATGATATGATTTTATTCTAAATATTTATTTAATGTATGTATTTAAGTTATATATGTTAGCTTAACCACTCATCTAACTACCTTAAGATAGTGATCTTCATCACTTAACACTATTATTATACAAGCCACATAAGTGGTTTTAAGTAGGAAGGCCTTTGGGATACGGATCATCACGATAACATCTTCATCCTTAATGGTGTCATGAGTAAGTATTAACCTTATAACCACCCTTAAATCACTATCAACTAGGACCTTTAACTCAACTAGCTCATGACACATAGTCAGTGATAGGAAAACACAACTATAGATGCTTATTTTCTATATCTCAAACCTAGAATAGGCCCAACTGGAACTTTTATTTATATTATTCATCATGACATTTATCCTTTCAACCTTACCTTAATTACATATTATCTCCAAATTCTATCCTCTATAACCTTTCTCATCATTAACCTTAACATGATAATTGTAGCTTTATTTATGATGTTGTTGTAGGTGTTTATCATGTTGCATTAGGCCATTTTGAGGGGGGGTAAGGTTTGATGATCATGTCTTAGGAATTATTTACATCACTTATTATCTCAATCCCTTATAATTATACCTATATTATCATTAAGTACAACATCCTGCTAAACCTATCTTGCCTATCCTCCATATACTAATTGTAGGCTTGTATGTTCTATTTTGTTAGGCCTCTTTAGAGAGTCAAGGTTCTCATACTTATGTGTATTAGGATTATTGGAATACTTTAACATCTTAGGTTTCCATTAGTATCCTTATAGTCTCATGGAGCACACTAAATTATTAACTTTATCCCTTTGTCAAACCTTAGCTAATAGAGGTGGATGTAAGTGTACTTATGGCCTAATAAGAGGGAGTGGTTTGATGAATCATGGGGTATTGACCCATCCAAATCATCTTTACATGTAGGGGAGACCTATTCACTATTAATCTTTATTCATTCATTATATTTTCTAGCTTAAGGCCCAAACCTTGATTGTCCTCTTAGTACTCAGTTGACTGGGTTTTGTCACCCTATGTATAGACTAAGTAAGTACAATGCTTGATCTGAGATGAATGTTACTTTGACTATTTAGGATGCTTATGGTATTGATTTCTTATTTGAAATAACCAAAATTTGTTTCTTCACTCCATTGCCATGTTTTCCATTAAATGGTCTCAAAATGTCCTTAAATACCCTACTACAGTAGCCCTAAAAGGTTGGCTATAGGGATTAGTTTTTCCTTTGGTTAGGTGTATAACCAAATAGCTCAACACTTCATGGATTCATTTCTTTCAAGAGTTCAAATAAATATGGGGGGTCAATTAGCATGATTTAGGCCCAAGAGGATTGGTAGGTAGAGAGATATGGAGATGGAGTGATAAGGGGATGAGAAGCATGAGAGGGAAAAAATAGGGGTAAACACAATATCAAGATAGTGATGGATAGTGAAATGATAGTGGTGTGGATTGTGACATGAAATGCAGGGTAGGGATCTTCCTAAGACTAGTTAAATTCTCATTGGATAACCTTATACCATACTTAAGACAACATGAATATTTGGAGGGAATAACACAACATATAAAGACTCAATATGAAACTTTAAAAACTCCATGAAACCTTAATTTTTGTAAATAGTCCTTAAACTTTGTTAGAAGAGGAACTATGAGTTAAGATGGAAAAGGTGTGTTTTATAAGCCCTTAAGGATGCCATGGGGGACTAGGTAATTGTGGATAAGGATATGAATATACACTATTATCATTATATCACCTTTTTGTCTACTTATGAGCCTTATTTAAAATTTTGTAGATGTCCTCTTTGGACTGTACATAGTGACTAATTAACAATAGCCTTAAACTATGCATAAGTTCTCTTCTATGAGGCATATTAAGTAACCAAGGCTATAGGAATTTCAAAAATGCATTAAAATCATCTAGAAACCTTTGAAAACTCTCCAACTTAGCTTGCCACTATTGAAAAGAACATGAAACCTTAGCCATTGCATATACTTGTGTTAGAAAATCTAGTATTTACATTGGGTATTTATCATAAAGTAAATAGTACTTAAGGCTAATTAAGTTAGTAAATAATATATTATTGCTATGTAACAATAATATATTTGTTATTATATTGTTATACATGACTTTATTTTTTTAACTAACTCACAAATATAGGAGATTGGGAGATATTATAGGTAGAGAAGATCTCCATGATTATAGGATAGTATCTTATATATTTATATTGTAATATTCAATATGTAAGTGAGTGTAATAAAATAATATTATTGTGATTAAAATATAAATATCTATTGTGTTCAGCTCTTTATTGTTAATTGTATGAGTTAATATTGAATATAAGATCTTTCAATTAATATCATTGGTATCAAAGTAGTCTAATTCAATATGATAGTCTCTAAAGATAGTCATATGACCTACATCTTTATATAATCTTTCATTGTTGAATCCTCATGTTGACTATGGTCTTTGATAGCAAGATACATCATGAACTACCTATACACCTTCTCAGATCTCTATAGTCTCCACTCAGACTGTTCACCTATGTGGCACCATTGAGACCTTACCATATTCATGCATCTAAACATTACAAACTCAAATTCTATGCAATTGCATTCAGTGTAGTTAGGACACCCATTGATGTAATAGTTCTACCATCTCATGACCACCATCTCCACTATAAAATGAATCTCTCTAACCTAACAAGTTAGTTTGAGTTTTTACCCATTTTTCTCTTCCATGCATCGAGGTACCAATCCTACACATAGTTTTATGTCAAGTCTTGTGGTATGTTATAGTGTTTAAGAGTCTATATATATAATAAAATCATAATTTTAGGTGAGTCATGTAAGTTTAATTACATATTTCTAGTTTATAGTCTTTAGAAAGTTTTTGTCTGTGTATTTGTTGAATATGTATGTGTCTTTTAAGTATTTATAAAGTAAAAAAATTGGAGTCAATTTCTATGTTTATAAATTGAGTCATGTCCTTTAGGTTTAATATTAGTTTAGAGTTATTTTGAGTGACTTTTATAAGTCAGGTCTATTTTTTTAAACTTATAAAAGCTCAAAAATCTCATTAAGTCATTAGTAAGTATTGTCTTGTTGAATTTAATAGTTAAGTCATATTGTGTAAAGGATGCATTATCGGTTTAAACTGACATCCTATAAGAGTGTCATAATGTAAAAGTTTGGTCATGTTGAAAATTTTGAGGGAAAATATTTCCACACCTAACAAGAATGAACCTAATTGTTTCTAATCAATAAATACCCATGGGATATTATTTATGACAAAGTGAAAAAACCCAAATATTATTAGATTCAGCAAAGAGATTGAGAAATGTAATTAACTAACATATTAAACAATACATGAGAATCCTATTAAATAGGAAATATATCCACCTAATAAAATAAGATTTAGAAGCAAACACAAGTATAGGGTAACGTAAAATAGCTAATCCCATAAAAACAAACTAACCTATTAACCCAAGTGGTTAAAAAAACTAACCAAGATGCATAGATAATATACCTTAGTCAATAACCAAAGGTATTTAAAATAATATGATAACACCCTCCCATAATGACTAAACAAAAAACAAGACAAAGTTTATCTTTGAATTTTGTGAAATTATCTATACCAAGTCATTTAGTCATTATATCAGCTAGTTACTCTATAGTGGGGTAGTAGAAGAGACTAATGTCTTCATTCGTAACCAACTTTTAGATGTAATGATGGTGAACCTCAATGTGTTTGGTTCTATCATGGAATAATATATTATTCACCATCTTTAGAACACTCTAGTTATCACAAAAAATTAGAATAGGCTTTGATGACTTTAACTAAAGATCCTCCAAGATTTTTATCTACATAATTTCACAACCTATACTGACCAAATCTTTATACTCTACTTCTGTGGAATATAATTCCATTGTATTTTTTTATTTTTCTCTACCATGAGAAAAATATTGAACCAAGAGTGAATACATGCCCTATTTTATATTTTATTTAATCCACTAAACTTTCCCAATTAGAGTCAAAATATCCTGAAAGCTCAAAATCTATAGAATTCTTATATAGTATGTAAAATTCAAGATTACCTTTGACATATATTAATACCCATTTTTTAGATAACTAATATACTTATTTTGGTTTAGACACGAAGTGAGATAGAAAAATCATTGTAAAATAAATATTTGGTCTAGTGGTCGTGAGGTAAATAAGACTACCCACTAGCTATCGATACACTATTTCATTGATCAGTGGTAAAGTAGTGTCAATTGAAATTTTAGCTCTAACTTCCATCAGTGTGAGATTTGTATTACAATCCATCTTTCTAAACCTTTCCAATAATGATTTGGAATACTTATTCTATGGCATGAATATAGCATAATTACCTTCCCAAAACCCTATAACTAAACAATATTTTAGTAGTCCTAAGTTTTTCATGTCAAAAGTACAACAAATATCAACTTTCATCTACTGAATAAGACTATCACTACTCCCATTCATGGCTATAAAATCAACATATATAATGAGAATCTTGATATCATCATGAGACACCTTTGCATAGAGAGTTGGTTCAAAATTACACCTTTGAAAACCAGG
Organism: Torreya grandis; assembly: GCA_037957365.1. Classification (NCBI taxonomy): domain Eukaryota; kingdom Viridiplantae; phylum Streptophyta; class Pinopsida; order Cupressales; family Taxaceae; genus Torreya; species Torreya grandis. Next base: position 2,721,722 of record JARHVA010000830.1, read on the forward strand.
CTATGTAAGGTATGAATCTATCCTCATATACTAGGATAGAAGAGCTCACTTAAGCCCAGAAAAGGAATTAATCAACTTGAAAACTATATGTTCCTTACTAAGTAGTTGAAATCCCTATGGATATGACATGTAGACCTCCTCCTGTAGATCACCATTCAAGAAGGCACTCTTGACATGCATTTGGTACACCTACCATTCAAACTAAGCAACAATAGCAACAATCAAATAAAAAGTTACCATCGTTGTAGTAGGAATAGAAGTATCATCATAATCAATCCCTTCTTCTTATGCATAACCTTTTTCAACAAGTCTAGCTTTGTGTTTGTCCAAGGAACCATCTGCTTTACATTTTACCTTGTAAATCTATTTACAACCAATGGATTTCTTTCCTGGTGGTAGCTTCATGAGCTCCTAATTCTTATTTTTCATCAAGGAATCATATTATTCTTGCATGGTTAATTCCCATTCAAGCTTCCATTTAGCCTCTAAAAAATAATTAGGCTAAAATACATGTGAAATAATAGTTGTTAAACCAAAATTGTCATGCTCACCTTTATTACCAAATTGTTTTCCTAGTCTCAATCTTCTTCCTTCCACACCTTGTGATGAGTCTCCCTCCTTTAGTGTTTCCATAGTGGTAGAATACCTCTTCATCTTCTTTGTTTGTTATATTGTAACCTCATAATGACCTACATTAATTCCCTCCCTAAAATGTTATTCCACTAATGAACTAAAATCCTTCTCAACTTTTAGACCACAACTTATAATAGAATCATTAGAAGAAGGCAATGACTCAATATCTAAAACTATACCAGTTGCTATGAATTATGGAATCCATTCATTTATTATGAGATCTATATATGTATGTTTTTATTTTTGCATCTAAGTTACTTCTCTTTTGACTAGAAATAATTAAAAAATCTACACAACCAAAAATTTGAAAAGCACTAACATGTAGAGTTTGACCTAACCAAGCCTCCTATGGAGTCATATTCTCCTATGATTTTATAGGACTTTTATTAAGTATGTACACTTCTATATTCACTACTTCTACCCAATATCTATATGGGACATTTTTGATTTGGACCATGCAATGAGCCATGTCCATCACCATCCTATTTCACCTTTACACAACTCTATTTTACTATAGAGTGTAAGGGGTAGTATACTATCTATTCACCCCCATTATCTATTCTAAGATATTCCACTAACCTTCCCACCCATTTCTCAACCATAGATTTTAAACTAAAGAAGCTAGAAAAACAATCATATTTATTCACTAGAAAGTATACCTAAATTTTCCTAGAGAAATCATAGACTAGGTATAGAAAATATTGAGATCCAATTAAGGTAGGTGTCAACATTAGACCATGAAAATCTACATGAACAAGTTCGAACACTTCCTTATCCCTCCAAGCTTTACCAACATCAAATGAATGTCTAGCTTATTTTCCCAATTGACATCCAATACATACATGATGAATATCTTGAATAAAAAGAATCCCCTTTACGATCTTAATCTTGCTCAATTTACTCAAATACTAAAAATTAAAATGCCCATACCTTTCATGCCAGAGTGAACTTATGCTAAAAACTAATACAAGTGCACTTTCCTTTGGCTTCTATTAATCTATAAGCTTATAGAAGCCTTTCTCACCAATCCCAACAATAATAATCATGTTATCTATGGTAGTGACTAAACATTGTTGTCCTTAGAACTTTAGAACAAAATAAGATTTTGAAGTGATCTCACTAATGGAAAGCAATTTTTTTTTCGTATCAAGCACATACCTAACATTATTAAATGTATACCAAACTAAACCATTAAAATTGATTTGAACATTACCATATCCTTTCACAAAATGAGTCCTACCATCTCCTAAATATATAGATTAATTATTACTATCATTTCCAACAAAATCCACATACTGGTCCTTATGGCATGTATAATGGTGAGATGCCCCTAAATAAAAGTATCAAGCTCAATCTAATATAGAATTACCACTTGAATCTATGAAATAAAAATTAGGAGATGATTCCTCGCCTTCACCTTCAGCTACATTCACATGATGAGCTTTCTTTTTAGGGTTAGCCATATCTTGTTGTCTTTTCCTACAATCCTTCATAAGGTGACTAGGTTGCTTACAGTAAAAACATTCCCACTTAAATCTCTTATTAGAACCACTTACTTGTGAAGTTTCTATTAGAAAACCAGTGGTTTTACAAAACTACTTACCTTTTCCCTTGATGAAGAATGCACTCTCTATAAAAGTAAATGTAGACAACATTGTCTACTCCTATCATCTTTCCTTCTGTAATAGCAATGTGGACAAATTTTCAAAGTCTAAAGTCTGCATCTTAGGAATCATGTGTAAGGACTCCACAAATGACTGAAATAAAGGTAGAAAATTTTGTATAACTAGAGTAATCAAATCTTGCTCATCAATAGGCTCTTGCATAGCATTCAACTAATCACTAATGTCCTTGATCTACAATAAAAACTCAAAAATGGAGCTACCTTCTTGCATCTTAGTAGAAAACAACAAATTCTTTAAATATAATACCCTACCAGCTTTAGAAGCCTAGTATTTAGAAGTAAGACTAATCCACAAAACTGATATAATGGTCACATTTCCAAAATATTAATATACTATAAAAACTATAATGACTTTACATAAAATTCCTCCTATCCATTGATTCAAATCCTAAACTGGTCAACACCTCCAGTTTTCAATAAAAAACACCACACCCTTTGGGAAATTTTAAAATTTTCATCTTTAAAACACTAAAAAATGGACAAACAATTTTATCTATAGATCTATAATTCTAATTTTAAAAATTCCTTTTTCATCAACATCTAGATTAAAACCCCAAAAAATGGTGAAATGTTCACCTTCCAAAAAATTTCTAAAATAATTAGTCACTAGTAGGTCCCCAATAACCCTTATAAGCTAAAGTTTTGAATTATTTCAATTAGAAAATTAAAATTAATTAAAATAATAAAACTTTAGACTAAAATTTTCATAAAATAATCAACTAATCAAAAAATTGGTTAACTTTTAAAACCTTAGATATATATTCTTGGAGAAATTCTCAACCAAATTGAATTCTGTTAGTTCCTATCATCTCCTCTCAGAAAATAGAAATTTTTAGACCCCTCACTTTCTAAAAAAAGTGCCCAAATGAAAATATGCTCACTTTTCAAATTGAACAAAAATGGCCACCCAAAAAACATAAGAAAAGTAAAAATAGACCTATGAGCCTCTTCTTCTACCTCCTACCACTTTTTTCTAAGATAGGTCTCTTGATGCTTCTCTCTAGATTACTAGCTTTCTCGTTGGTCATAGGAAAAAAATTCTCTTCACAACTCTCCACTTGGTGCTTCATGTTCTTCCCTAACAAGACTACTCCTATCTTGATCCATAGGCTCCCTCCTAAGATTCCCATACCATAATATCTAAGACCATATTAGACTCAGTAAATAGATTGAGAAATGTAATTAACCAACATACTAAAAAATACATGAGAGTCCTATTAAATAGGCAAAAGAGCCACCCAAGAAAATAGGGGGTGGGAGCAACCACAAGCATCAGGTAGCATAAAATATCTAATCCCATAAAAACAAACTAACCTATTAACCCAAGTGGTTAAAACAACTAGCCAAGGTGCATAGATAATATACCTTAGTCAATAACCCAATGTATTTACAATAATATTCTAACAAAGATGTAGATGAAGCATCAAAATGGGAGAGAAAAGATTGAAAAGATACAACAATAATTAGATTGGGGCTCTTTGATACTTATTTACATCATATTGATTTGTATAAATCCTCAAATATAATTTGGCTAGCATTAAACAAATTATTTGGTTCATAAGCTGAAAGTGCATCAATTATATTAAAGCAAAGGTTATTCAATCTTAAAATGGAAGAAGGTGACAACATGGTGGAACACATGAATAAGTTTCATTCCATCTCAAATAAATTATCTAAAATTAAAATTGAGGTACATGATGATGATGCAAAAATAGTTTTATTGAATAATATGCCACCCAATTATTCTAATATAGTTTTTACATTGATTAAAATCAATCTAATTTTAGAATATCTCATTTCTTCTTTACTTGATGAAGAAAAAATAACTATGATTGTTGAACTATATGAAACTACAATGTATGGTAAAAATAAAAAAGATAAGGCATGTAAAAAAAAATTCAAACCTGGAGCAACCTCCAAAGATACAAAAAAATGGCTCACCTATTTCTATTGTAAACAAGTTGTTCACATGTATATGAATTGTAAACAAAAATGGCACAATATTTACTTGATGGAAAACTACAATAAAATACCATGGCCATAGATGAAGAAGAAGAGAATAATGAGCAAACAAATACTGATCACAAAAATATCTACGTTAAAAATACTATGTCTATTAATTGAATGTACTGGAGGTTGAAGGATACATGGAGGATGGATGTCTTTCAATGACCTCTCATTAGTCACCGATGATGGGGTTACACCAATGTTTTGGTGACATTTTATGTGGTGTGTTTTTATATTTTTTGTTGTGTGTTTTTCAAAATAAAAATATTTGTACATGTTCACGTGTGAATAATATTCCCATGTAACTCTTTTTGTATATTTACATTGGAGAATGTTGATCTAAAAATAATTGTAGAAATCATGATGAAAGGTTAGTGGTAAACCTTTGAAAACCATTCTGTAGGGTTAGTGATGAACCTGATAAAAAAAATTTGTAAGGTTAGTGGTGAACTAATGAAAACCATTTTGTAAGGTTAGTGGTGAGCTTGAGAAAACCATGTTGTAAGGTTAGTGGTGAACCTGAGAAAACCCTTTTGTAAGGTTATTGGTGAACTTGTGAAAGCCATTTTGGAAGGTTATTAGTGAACCTGTGAAAACCATTTTGGAAGGTTATTAGTGAACTTGTGAAAACCAATTTTAGATGAGTGTGAAGGAAGAGATATGCAATGACACATGTATGCAGAGAAGATCATGAGCACATGGAGGTGGCAAGCTACAATCAGAAAAAGATATATATTGTACCATGTAAAAAACCATGGGGGTAGAATGTTAGGAAATCTAGTATTTACATTGGGCATTTACCATAAAGTAAATGTTACTTATGGTTATGCAAGTTAGTAAATAATATATTATTGTTATATAACAATAATATATTTGTTATTATATTGTTATACATGAGTAGAGTTGTTTAACCAACTCACAAATATAGGATATTGGAAGATATTATAGGTAGAGAAGATATCCATGATTATAGGATGGTATCCTATATATTTGTCTTGTAATATTCAATATATAAGTGAGTGCAATGGGATAATATCAATGTGATTAAAATATAACTATCTACTATGTTCAGCTTTGTATTGTCAATTGTATGAGAGACAAGATTGGAAATTATCATGGGAGGATCTTAAAATACCTAAGAAAATAATATTAATCATCAAATTAAGTAAACCAAAAATAAATCCATGAAAAGCATTGACTAGAAATTGGCCTATGTAGATGTGAGATGCATAAAGATCCCTCAATTTCTTAAGGAAGGTTTATAAAGTTGGGGAGGCAAATATTATTACAATTTATCATGATGGGAAGCTGTTTGAGTATAATTATCATGCCAAAGAGTTAGGACCTCTCTCTCTCTCTCTCTCTCTCTCTCTCTCTCTCTCTCTCTCTCTCTCTCTCTCTCTCTCTCTCTCTCTCTCTCTCTCTCTCTCTCTCTCTCTTTCTCTCTCTCTCTCTCATATGGTATAAATAAGAACCTAAGGGGTTGTCTAAACTTGAAAAAAAGGATTGAAGATGTGAATAATGGTTTTGAATGGGATCCATCTAACCTAAAACTTTTTATAGACATCAAACATGAGCTCACCTTCATCACCATATCATCTGATGTATGGTATAGTCTGTACAATATGTAGAAAAGTATCAAAAAGAGTGTTTTCTCCACCATTTTATCCTTATTTAGACATTTCAGCACCATTATAGGGTTAGATGGAGGGAAGAATGAGTTTATAATATATCCAAGTAGGATAAAATGTAAGGGGAATTTTAAAATCCACAAAGTAGCATGTGGGACCCACTTGGCTCATGAAAAGGCATAAAAGGGCTTCAAAAGGCTATTAAGTGGCATGAAATACCAAGGGAAGTAATGTGACATGTATATCATGTATTCAAGGCCTCTTTTGACCCCATTTAATTATAATTCATCAAAATATTTTCCCTTTTTCTAAAGTTTTATAAGATAATATAGGCTTATGAAATGGTTAGAGGATGTTTGATGGCTTAGGATGTGTAATGAAGGTGTTATATGACTTATATGAATGTATAATGGAAAATAGACTTTGAACACAATATAATATCCATCTCATATCCTCTAAAATTGATAAAACACCTTTAAACAACCAAAGACTAACATTTTTTACTCATATAAGGCTAAAGCACTCATGAATCTCAAGCCTTTTGACAACCTTCCCTCTCATTTCAAGACACAATGATTCTTAACATATCATAAAAGTACTTCAAGACACTACAACACCATGGATGACATGTGAAATTATGACACATCATGAAACTCTTAATCAAAATCCCAAGACTCTCATTGGGACAAGAATGGCATGACCATGCTAAGAGATACCAAAAGCAAGCTAGGATGGTGGTTACCAAAAAAATTCTATATCAAGGGTTGTCATTTGGCCTATGAGGCCAAAATTTCAACATTTTTGGTGACTCTAAGGGGTGACCAACTTGTTGGTCAAGAGAACTTAGGCATTTTAATGACAAGGTGAATCACACAAAAAAACATAAGATGATGATTCTTTGAACTACCAAACTACTTTGTACTTTTTGACGTCCATTTTGAAATTTTAGCAGCAACAAGACACACACGGACATAATAAGGAAAATAAAATTAACATAAAAACCACACTTAATAACTACGGACAAACAAGGGAAAAAGCTAAAGAAATAAGACACTAACTATAACTTGTGTGACACACTTATTTGGACAAGACAACTAACTACTACAAGACTCACCTAAAATTGTCTTCATTCCACTAAGATCAAATGGGAATGTTTTTTTTTATTACTATAGCACCATGATGTGGATTTTCCATGTGGTAGCTTGAGTTTGGCCATGTACTATGAATCAGAAGGTTCTCACGTATAGATAGGATTAGGTGCATACTCATGGCTTCTCATGACATAATATATATTTCCTTGATATATCTCTTAGTGCCTGGGTTGATTGGGTGACTTGAGCACCCAATCATACTCATTCTGAATTTCTCTCCTTTTCATAAGAAGTGTTAAATTTACCTCAGATATGAGATGCATCTAGTTTTTCATGTGTTCAATATTATGTATCACTATAGTAAACACCTCAACATTATCTCTGACATCTTGTACTTGCTTATATTTTGAAGGACCTTTGATAGGTTCAAGATTTGATGTATCTCCAATGTTTTCTAGATGATGTGTGAGTCCTTAAGAAACTTAATATTCATTACAAATGTTTCTAAACTTATATTAAATGTCTTCATGATCAAATTAGCAATCCATGTAACCATGATCACATTTTAAACTCTCAACCACCAATGGGGTCTCATGCATATCATCAATTTTATCTTGGTAGCAAGGAAGGACATTGGAAACTTTTTTATCACATACCTTCTGTTGAGTTGTAGACCCTTGGAGATTGTTTCCTTGAATTGCAGCTACTTCAAAATGAATATATGTTTCAATCTCCCATTATTTAGTCATGTGATTATAAAGGATGTCTCCCATGTCATGAAGGAGCTATTATTCTTGTTTAATTTATGTGTCTTCCTTTTTTGGCTCACTACACTCCTGTAATTCATTCTCTTATACATCTCTAAAAGTTGATTGGTGTCCTTATTTGCCAAGGGGTGTTCCAAGGACAAGTTCCTCAAATTCATCCAAATAATCATCCTCATATATATATATATATATATATATATATATATATATATATATATATATATATATATATATATATATATATATATAACTTTATTTCATTTTTTTCCTATTCAAGGATGGGTTCTCTCTCTATAAGTGGCATAGAAGATTCTTGGAGTGACTAAAAGAGTGATGAGATGCATACCGCATTCTTTTCATCTAGCTACTTGTCTTCAAAAAATCACCACTTACCCCTTCTTTTGCATATCAATTTGGATGGATATACATGAGGGAAAGGACTTAGATTATTTAGGGAGGGATGGGTATTGAGTAACTTTGGGTTTTCTTGAGTGCATGATTTGACTCCAAGATGGAAATTTAGGCTCATGATTTTCTTGTATAGTGTGTGAATTTTTTCTTGAGGAATGAAAGGAGGTATGTGTAGTTAAGGTGATGTTAATTTTATATATTTTAATGTTTGGTATATATATTTATCTATAGCTTCAATTTTCCTAGAAAGGGAGGCTTAAAAATCAGATCTTGATTGCTCATGATGACTAGCTTTTTCAACACTAACTTTTCCTTCTTCTTGGACTCTTCCTTGGATAGATTTCCATGAAGAGAAGGTTGAGAGAAATTGGGAAGGACCTTGATGACTTTGAAACTCAATTTATGATGGATTAAGAGTGGTTATGATAATCTCAACATGAGGTTAACATGGGGTGAATGAGGGAAGACAAGATAGGTGATGGGGTGTTTGTTATTCTTCATGGGTTACCAACTTCTCCTCAATTTTGGAGATTAGTCTATCTATGTCAAGAATGCCACTAATGTTTCTAGAATATCTCTCCTAATGAAAGTAATCCATTCTTCCTTTGCCTATTTTACTAAGGTTACAAACCATTTAATTACATATTTGGGATCTCTTGCCCATACCCCTTCAACATATCAATGTTTATCATATTCTTCTCTTGGTCCAATGGATCTTGTTTAATGCCAGATATGGAAAGGCTTAGGGTATGATTAGGTTATTGAATAATGTCATGATAATTCCATGACTAACTAAGATAATAATTAAGATACAGAGGGGGTATATGAGACTCATATTAGGGTTGATAGTCCTAGTCATAGGGAAACTCATCATATGATTGATAAGGGGGAATATATGGTTGATATGGAGAAAAATAAGATTTCAAAGGGTCATGATAGAATTAAAAAGATTCATAGGAAAACTAATAAGAGGGTGGATAACATGAATCTACATCATATCCATCTATCCTTAACCATCAAGCACATGAAAATGAATGATAATCTTTCTTACCTCTGAAGTGAAAACTTGTTATATCTCTTGACTGCAAGTGTTGATGTAGTGATTGAAGTTCTCAAATATGGATACAAGGTGTCCTTCCATGTTGTCAACACATGATTTAAGTAAATTTAATCTCATCCCATCAGGTATGCCAAAATTTTTGGTGTTTTAGTTTGTACCTTATCTAATAAGAGAATTATTCAAGTCCTCTACTCAAACCTAGTCCAACATGGGAATGAACTTAGGCCATGAGACACCTAATATTAGGCCAAACCTCTATATTTTAAGGGTATAGCTCCCCTCATTTTCCAATTCAATTCTCTTTAACTAAAATCTATGTCAGATGAAAAGGGGTAAGAAGATTGCATAAGAATGAATATCTAATCTAAATTTTGGAAATTCACCATGAATTTAGTTATCCACTCATAATCTTGCACTCTTAACATACTAATAGACTAATCACAACCAAAAAATCATCTTCATGAGCCATATCCACAAGTTTTTAATATGAAAGTTATACTAGATGGATGGATTACCAAGGTTATGACTAGTAGGTTTGTTATAATATTATCACTAGCCATGTCACACTTCAAGACCATTACCTATGCTTCAATACTCCACATGACCTACATAAGACATCTAGGTGAACTAAGACCTGCAAGGGAAAAAAACATCACATTTTAATATCCAACCAATATGAAAAAACTATAATGTTACAATGAAATATCTATAAAAGTCTATTATTCCATCCAAAATAGATGTATAAGTATAGCTCTAGTAGAGTCTCCTCATACCAGCCTAAGGGATATAATACAAGGCTTAGAGGCCAAAATATATAGAAGAATAGGATGAGAGATAAGGGGATAATGTCATATAAGGTGGATAAGGGGACAATAATTAACACATTCAACCCAAAATATTATTTAAAATAGTTACAAGCATATTCTCTAACCCCTTCATGTATTAGCTCTCCTTGAATGCTCCTTGAATGAGGTGTTAGAATTGGAAATTAGGTATGGGAGGCTGAGTCAACATCAGTTACACTATGTCAAAGTTTATAATATTATTATAATATTACATCACTCTCCCTTATGGTATATACAACCATGAATTACGCCCTCATAACCATGTAATAGCCCACTCTCTTCTTTGTCCAAGTGGCAAAGTCAAGAAACTATCTTATTCTTCCACTACAGCTTGTGAAATACACATAGAATTCCCTTGAAATATTAGTTACCAAAGTAACATCCTTTGATTTACTCATTATATTGTCCTTTCAATTCCAACTTGATCTTCTTGGTCATAATATAGGTCAATTAGGCCTATTAGGCATAATTGTCTAAGTATTGATGTACTGGCCTCCATGAAACCTATAAAAAAAAGTTGTATAACCTATGTACTAGTGTGTTACATACTTAAAACATCATTTTTTACCATTAAATATTCTTTGAAATACATTAAGAACTTGAAAAACCACTTTTCCTTGCTGATTGGTTCATCTCTCTTAAGCATGGTACACTGGCAATTTTGGATTCTCTTATAGAGGGCCTCTATATTTGAAATATTAAACATGTTAATATTTCAAGAGTTGAATTAGGTCCCAAAATTTCCATTTAAATAATTTCAATCATCAATAACTATGAAAAATCCCTCATTATACTCAAAACCCTACAAAATAGCCTATTTTTTAGGATTCCATATAATGTCCATATAATAATGTACCATAGGTGGATTCCCCTTTGAATTTATTTTACCTTCCATGAGTATGTTAGATATTTTTGGGATGCTATGGCATCAAAGTATAAACTTTTTTAAGATTGGGTCTACCTAGGGTTTTAGCAAGGTTTAGGAGTACTCAAGAGTCTTAAGGATGGTTTATATAGTAATGACATCCAATATTAGAATAAATTCCATGAATCCCTAGAGAATATACATACTCAACTCCCCAAAATGTCTTTGACTCACATGTGAAGGATGGACAAAGATATGAGTGCCAAAATATGACCCTAGGGTTGTTTGTAGCCCATTTTTGAGTGCCTAACTCCTTAACATTCATTCATAAAAACTAGACTCCAAATTCCAAAAAATCTACCATGGATTCATATAATAGTGGTACTAAAACATAATATGATATTTTTTTGTAAGAACTCATGTGATGGAGTGGGTGAGTGCTTGAAGTTGGCACTTAAATTGCCTATGTGCATGGTTGACTACTTTGAGAAAAGTTTTGAGGTTTTTCTGATCCTTATACACTTTTTTCCATCTATAAATTCTTATTTAATGTCCCAATAATATTCATTATCCTCTCTACCTAACCATATAATCATATTTAATATCTTGAGGGAGATTAAGGTGGTAGTGTGGCCTACAATTAGGCCTAAAGCCTACTTACTTGTCTTGTCTCCAAAGAATTTGCCTCTGAATGTGAGTGTTTACCATTGGGATGAGTTATTATGACTCTATATCATAATAATACATCATCTAAAAGCTCTCTATAAGCTCCAAACTATCTTGTATACACTCTAAACTTGATTTTACCTATTTAGCACTTTGACTACTTACCTAGACCTATCTTGGTCTAAGATAAAATAGTAGGTATATCCCCTATTTTTATGAAAAATAAAAAGGTATGGATGATTTTAAATAATTATAAGGACCATCCCTTACAAAATACAATACTTTAATAAGCCTATAAGGCCCTTAAATAACTATTTTAGCTCAAAATTTCTCTATACTACCTATAGACTATATGATTGTGTTTGAAGTCCTAATGTAACTTCCCTTTCTTATTCCATAGAGAATATCTATGATTGAATATTATGTGATATTACTTGGAAATAATTATTATTACCCTTTATCATCCCTTCCTTATATTCAACTATGCCAACAACTTTTGGTACTCACAATGCATAAGAAGGTTTTTTAAGGGTTAGTTGATTATGTTTTGCTAGAAACCCTATGTTTACCCTTCTTTGTCTACAAATTGAATCATTATGGATTAAATTTATTATAATTATTAATTTTATATTCCTATGATAATTTATATAAGGAAATTACAATGATGTTGATGTTGATGCAAAAAATTTAACTATTGTAAGATAGTGATATTCATCACTTAGCATTATTCTTATACAAGCCACACAAGTGGTTACAGGTGTGTATGGAAGAAGGTATTTGGGTTATGGCGGGTTTTTATAACATATTAATCCAAAATTGTGTAATTAGGAATTATTAACCTTAAAACCACCCTTAAATCACTATCAAATAGGACCTTTGACTCAACTAGCTCATGGCACACAGTCAATGATAGGAAAACATAGTTGTAGATGCTTATTTTTTGAGTCTCATACCTAGAATATGCCCAAATATACCTTATATTTATATTATTCATCATGAAATTTATCATTTCATCCTTACCTAAAGTAAATTATGGATCCAATTTCTATCCTCTATAACCTTCCTCATTGTTACCCTTAACATGATGACTATAGCTCTGTTTATGACGCTACTATAGGTATCCATCATGTTGCATTAGGCCTATTTGAGGAGGGGTAAAGTTTTATAATCATGTGTTAGGTATTCCTTACATCACTTATTATCTCAATAAATTATAATCAAACATATATTATCATGAAGTGTAACCTCCTACTAAACCTATCTTACCTATCCTCCACATGATGACTATAGGCTTGTATGTTTTTCTATGTTAGGCCTCTTTAGAGAGTCAAGGGTATCATAATTGTGTGTGTTTGGATTCTTGGAATACTTTAAGATCTTATTTTTTCATTAGTATCATTATAATATATTGTATCACACCAAAATCTTAGCTTTCTCCCTTTGTCAAACCTCAGCTAATAGAGGTGGCTATAAGTGTACTTATGGCCTGACAAGAGGGAGTGGTTTGATGAATCATGGGGTAATGACCCATCCTAATAATATTAAAATGTATTAGATACCTCTTCACTATTAATATTTATATTTTCACTATTTTTTATAACTTAATTCCTAGACCTTGATTGTCCTTTCAGTTCTTAGTTGACTGAGTTATATCACCCTATGTACATACTGAGAAAATCCAATGCTTCATATGAGATGAATGTTCCTTTGAATATTCAAGGTTATTATAGTATTTATGACTTGTTTTAAATCATAACAAGATATTTATTCACTCCATCACCATGTTTTCTCTTAAATGGTCTAAAAATATCCTTAAATGCCCTACTATAGTAGCCCTAGAAAGCTGCCTATAGGTCCTAGTTTGTACTTTGGTTAGGTATATGACCAAATAACTCAAAAATTCATGGATTCATTTATTTTGAGAGTTAAAGGGAATATTGGGGGTTAATTATAATGATTTAGGAATATAAGGTAGGATGGTTTGGTAGAGAGAGATGGAGATGGAGTGTTAAGGGGATGACAAGCATGAGAGGGTAAAAATAGGGGTAAACATAGTATCAAGACAATGATGGAGAGTGAAATGATAATGGTGTGGATTATGGCATTCAATGAAGGGTGTCTCTTGTTAATACTAGATACATGATCATTGGAGAAACTTAGACCATAATTAAGATATAATGAAGCTTTAGAGGGCATAACACAATATACAAATCCTCAATATGAAACTTTAAAACTCCATAAAACCTTAATTTTTGCAAAAAATATTTAAACTTTGTTAGAAGAGGGACTATGAGTTAATATGGAAGGGGTATGATTTATAAGCCCTCAAGGATGTCATGAGGGCCTAGGGTTTTGTGAAAAAGGATATTAAGATACTCTATCATCATTATATCACCTATTTTACTTACTTGTGAGCCTCCTTTAAAATTATACAGATGTCCTCTTTGGATTGCACATAGTGACTAATAAACAATGGCCTTGAACTATGCATAAGTTATCTTATTTGAGGAATATTGAGGTAAAAAAGGATATAGGATATTCAATAATTCATTGAAATCATAGATAAATATCTAAAAACTATCCAACTCATCTTACCACTCTTGATAAGAACATGAAACCTTGGCCATTAGGTAGATTTTTCTACAGGTTACACACAATGATTAATCATGAATATTTCCCACTTTTATAGGCTCAAACATGTGATAAAATCTTTTAAATTTCCATGTGAGGATATTTAAATACCTAATAAAATAGGATCAATAATCAAATTAAGCAAACCAAATATAAATCCATGAAAACCATTGAATGAAAATTGCCTTGTGCAAAGTTGAGATGCATACACATCCCTTAACTTCTTAAGGAAGGTTCATAAAGTTTGGGAGGAAATTATTCAAAAAATTACTCATTATGGGAATATATTTTACTCTATTTCTCATGGCCAAGAGTTGGGACCTCTCTCTCTCTCTCTCTCTCTCTCTCTCTCTCTCTCTCTCTCTCTCTCTCTCTCTCTCTCTCTCTCTCTCTCTCTCTCTCTCTCTCTCTCTCTCTCTCTCTCCTGTACAATACAAGCAAGAACTTGAGGGACTATACAAGCTTGCAAAGAAGTAATGAAGATATGAAAAATGATTATAGACATAAATGAGATCCATATAAATTTAAAATTTTCATATACATCACACCTAAGCTCACTTTCATCACCATATCATCTGATGTATGGTATAATCTGTATAGTCTATATAATATGTAGAAAAGTCTCAAAAAGAGTGTTTTCTCCACCATTTTCTCTTTATTTAGACATTTAAAAACCATTATAGGTTCATAATAGGGGGAAAAAAGTTTGTAAACCATTTCCAAGAAGGATAAAATGCAATGGGAAGTGGAAAATCCACAAAGTGGTATGTGGGACCCACTTGGCTCATGGAAAGGCATAAATAGGCTTCAAAAGGTTATTAAGTGACATTAAATGCCAAGGGAAGTAATTTGGAATAGATAAAATGTATTAAAGTTCCTTTTTTAACCCATTTTAATATAATTCATTAAAATATTTACCCTTTTCTTAAAGTTTTATAAGACAATATAGGCTCATGAAGTGGTTAGAGGATGTTTTATGGATTTGAATGTGTAATAAATCTATTATATGATGTATATGAATATATGATGGATAATGGAATTTTAACACAATATAATATCCATATCATAGCCTTTAACATTACGAAAATAAATTCAAACTATAAAATACCAACATTGTTCCTTAGACATGGCTAAGACACTTATGAATCTCAGGCCTTTTGATAGCCTTCCCTCTCATTTTGAGACATAATGAAACTTAACACATCATCACAAAGAATTAAAGACACTATGACACCATGGATCATGCATGAAATTATGACACATCATGATTTTCTTAATCAATATCCCAAGACTCTCATTGGGACAAGAATGAGCTAACCATACTAAGGGATACTAGAAGTAAGCTGGGATGGTGTTCACTAAAAGTTTTCTATCTAAAGGGTTAACATTTGGCCTATGAGGCCAAAATGTCAACACCATCTAAATTTGGTTTTTTAGTATAGGAGGTATAGTTCTTTGGTCACATTGTATCCCTTTAATGTGTCAAAGATGATCATAATATCAAAGCTATGGTGGAATGACCAATGCCCAAAAATCTCAAAAAACTTTGAGGGTTCTTAGGACTAACATGTTACTACTGAAGATTTGTGAAAGGTTATGGAAATATAGTATCTCCACTGACTACATAAAAAAATAAGGTTTCCTTCCAATGGAATGTTTTAAAACCTAAAGCATTTGAGAAACTAAAATTAGATATGTGCACCACCCCTATTTTAGCTACTCTCAACTTCTCAAAGATGTTCATTATTGAATGTGATGCTTTTGAATCAGGTTTGGGAGAAATATTAATGTAGGAAGGAAAACCCCTTGCATTTAAGAGTAATAAATTCAAAGGTAATAATTTACAAAAAGTTTTCTATGAGAAATAAATGATGGTTATTTTCCATGTATTTAAAAAATATAGGCCCTATTCAATGGGTAGACACTTTAAGGTGAAAATGGATCATGAGTCTCAAATGCATTTTTGAGAAAAGATTATCATCTAAGGAACAACATAAGTGGATAAAAAAATGTTGGGTTATTATTTTTAAATCATATATAATAAATGTAAATATAATATAGTAGTAGATGCACTATCTAGATGGGATACATCCAAAGAAGCATTACTTTGTGCAATGTCCATGTTGGAGGTAGATTGGGTGGATGAAGCTAGGTTATAGTGGGATCAAGACAAGGATACACATGTTGTAATTTATAATAACCAACATGGTTCTATATCCTTTAACAAATTTGAATGGAAAGGTAGTGCCCTATGGTATAAGGATAAGTTATACTTTTACAAAGATTCAAAGCTAAAGTTTAAGATTCTTGTAGAGTTGCATGTATCTACAATTGGTGGGCACTGGGTTGTTGAAAACTTATTACAAAATCAAGAGGGAAGTATTTTGGGAAGGACTCAATGGAGATGTTTAAAATTTTGTGGTATAATAATTGGTATGCCAATAGAACAAAGGTGAGATATTTAGGACCTCAGGTATGTTAAAACCTTTAGCAATTCCAAATTAAAGGTGGGAGGAGGTTTCCATCGATATCATCATAGTGTTGTCTTGTTCTAAAGGTAACAATTTTATCTTGGTAATTATGGATAAGCTTACAAATATGCCCATTTTTGTGCCTTCTCATAATTTACAACAAGTATAGTAGTTTATATTTTTTAGAAGTATTTATAAAATTACTTTGAACCCCAAAAATAATTGTAAGTGATCGTGATCCTATTTTCACTAGTAATATTTATACTAAACTATTTTCCTATTTGGGTACTTAGCTATCTCATATTACCACCCCTAATATGATGGATAAATAGAAGTGGTCAACAAATGTTTAGATGGGTATCTTTACTTTTTTGTATTAGATAAGTAAGAATGTTAGGTTAAATGGATACCACTTGTAGAATGGTGGTTAACACATCTTTCCATACCTCTTCTAAAATTTCCACATTTCTATCACTATATGGTTACCATTTGAATTTCATCATTTCTTCTTAAAGGGTGAAAACCAAGGTTCAATATGTGAAGGAGCACATTCAAAATCAATAAGAGGTTTTGGCTAGTTTGAGAGAGAATTTGGCCTTGGAAAAAATAGGATGAAGCAAGAAGAAAATTAACACCATAGTGAGCAACATTTTGACATGGGTGTCTGAGTCATTTTACATTTGTAGATTTATAAGTAGATGTTTTTAAAGCAACATAAAAAGGACAACAAACTTTTTTTAAGGTATTATGGCCCTTATCAAATTCTGTATAAAATCATAAGTGTGGCTTACAAGCTATATTTGCCTCATTCATCTCACATACACCCAATATTTCATGATTATTGTTTGAACAAGGTCATTGGATAAAAAATTTCAGCCCAGACATAGCTGTCAAAACTAGATGAATAAATATGAGTCATTTTTGAACCAAAGAAGATCCTAAAAACACATACTAAGAGGTTGATAACTATAATTATTAAGTAATCCTTGATAAAGTAGAGGAACCTAACTAGTGAGGATATAACTTGGGAGGGTGAAGATTTTTTGCAACAACATCTAGATTTGTTTAATATTGAGGACAACATTGGTTTGAAGCAGAAGGGTATGATCTGACCCTAACCTATCACATGTATTGGGATAATAATAAATTATTTGTGTCTTACTCATCCATATTTGATGTTATATCACATTTATCTACACATTCATTTGTTTAGTAAGCCAGCCTATAGAGTAAACATGGCCTAAGTAGACTATAAATATGAGGTATTTGGTAGTTATTTATCATCATATTATGAATTTTTATCATATTGAAGCTTGTGTAAGTTTCCCCCTCGAAGTGTCTTATCTTTTATTCATTAATGAAATTACTTCAATAATAAAGTAGAATAATAGCAACAGATCACAATATTATGAATTTTGATCATATAGAAGCTTGTGTAAGTTTCCCCCTCGAAGTGTCTTGTCTTTTATTCATATATTATGATATATTCTAGTAATATTGGGATATGTTTCTATTATTCTACTTTATTATTAAAGTAATTTCATTACATCCCCCTAATTTGAGGTGAGGGGTATGGAATATAGTAGTCACCTTACCTTAGAAGGATAATATAACTATATTATGTGTATGTATTATGTAGCATATAAGAGTAACATGTCTAAGTATATATATAAATGAAGCTCACAATATGTGATCACAAAAATCCCTAATATATATGATATAGATCATGGAAGTTTATAAAAATTAAAAATACAATCTCAATAAATAATCAAGCACACACACAAGATCACTCAATGTCACATAAAATGGGGTCTAAGGAGATTACAAACAAGGGGCATGTTCAAATTATGCACACTTGAATGAAGGACATATTTAAATATCCACATGCAATGGCATACAAGCCTAAAATTAAGGAACATACTAAAATGTTACACAAGAAATAAAATATAAAAAACAAATACACTCAAGGAAGTGACAATGTGAATAAATGAAGTATAAACAAACAACATAATCATATCATACTAGTCCATGCATACATGTGTTAGCAAAAAATGTCATGTAACATAACATATAAATTACAAAATGCAAGATGTAGGAATGAGTATATATATGTGTAAATGTTAGTATATAATCTCAACATGATACTATAAAAGTTATCATAAAATAATATAACCTATATTGATCATGATCAAATAGAAGAAAGATGCCCCCAACATAGTGTGTCACATAGGATGAGGAAAGGTCCCACATCTACATGCTAATGTATCATGGATCTAATTTATGCATGTATCACTCTCAATTATGCATGAAACATATGTGTGTATATAAAATAAATGATATGTTATCTACTAAAATAAAGTAAACAATATAGATGCCAAGGAGCTATTAAAAATGTGTATGTTATACACACACACACACACACACACACACACACACACACACACACACACACACACACACACACACACACACACACACACACACACACACACACACACACACACACATGTACATGTATGCTAATGTATCATGAATCTAATGTATGCATGTATCACTCTCAATTATGCATGAAACATATGTGTGTAAATAAAATAAATGATATGTTATCTACAAAAATAAAGTAAACAATATAGATGCCAAGGAGCTATTAAAAATGTGTATGTTAAATATATATATATATATATATATGTATATGCATGCATGTATGTATATACATGTACATGTGTACACACACACACACACACACACACACACACACACATACATACATACATATATACATACATACATATATACATATATATATATATACATATATACATATCTATATATATATATATATACATATATACATATCTATATATAGATATATATATATATATATATATATATATATATATATATATATATATACATATATATATATATACATATATATATACATATATATATATATATATATATGTATATATGTATGTATATATATTTATATATGTACATATGTGTGTGTGTGTGTGTGTGTGTGTGTGTGTGTGTGTGTGTGTGTGTGTGTGTGTGTGTGTGTGTGTGTGTGTGTGTGTGTGTGTATGTATGTATGTATATACATGTATGATTTATTTGAATGTATTTTTAATTTTTTTTGGAATATATATTTTTAATTTTCATAAATTTTTAATATTTAGGTGATAATAAAATAATCTATGTTCAATGGAAAAGTGATACTAAAAGTTAATCATGTCATCAAGGATATGCCTCTCTATAAGACATGTATCATGTGTGTCATAATCATATGTTTCAAAATAAATATCACAAGGATCATACCAATCGTATGTATTATTTGGATCATAATCATCAATGTAATAATTATTAGAGGATACATGTATTTTCATAGGTTTTTTGTATACTTTCGGTATATCATTTAAAACATGTGTATGTAATACACATCGCATCATAGATTTAAATTTGCTTCTTGAAATTTTGATTTTCTTGGTTAAGATCATAATTTTCAAAATGTTGCATCTCATTATGGACTATATATATATATATATATATATATATATATATATATATATATATATATATGTATGTATGTATGTATGTATGTATGTATGTATGTATGTATGTATGTATGTATGTATGTATGTATGTATGTATGCATGCATGCATGCATGCATGCATGCATGTATGTATGTATGTATGTATGTATGTATGTATGTATGCATGCATGCATGCATGCATGCATGTATGTATGTATGTATAAATATACATATATGATTTATTTGAATGTATTTTTAATTTTTTTTGGAATATATATTTTTTATTTTCATAAATTTTTAATATTTAGGTGATAATAAAATAATCTATGTTCAATGGGAAAGTGATACTAAAAGTTAATAATGTCATCAAGGATATGCCTCTCTACAAGACATGTATCACGTGTGTCATAATCATATGTTTCAAAATAAATATCACAAGGATCATACCAATCGTATGTATTATTTGGATCATAATCATCAATGTAATCATTATTAGAGGATACATGTATTTTCATAGGTTTTTCATATACTTTCGGTATATCATTTAAAACATGTGTATGTAATGTAAATAACATCATAGATTGAAATTCTCTTCTTGAAATTTTGATTTTCTTGGTTAAGATCATAATTTTCAAAATGTTGCATCTCATTATGGACTAGAGAAGAGTCATGAATCTTTGTTTGAACACTATGAAAATATGTAATTTGTGCTTTGTCTTCTTGATATTTTTGAAACATATCTTGCTCTAGCTTTTACTTTCGAATCTTTTCTTGCTCTAGGTTTTGAATTTGAAACTATTTTTGTTTTGAATTATCCTTTAGTGCCCATACTTATTTTTTGCACTTTTTATTTAGGAGATGTATTCATAGTGTGAGTGGGTTATTGATTTATGTATCAATGATAGGATCACCATTATCAATTATATTTTGTATTTTTATAAGGAATAAAATAATCTTTATGATGGCCATGTCTTCTATGATATGCCCAATAATATTCTAATATTCTAAGAGGATGTATTTGGTGTGATTTGATCACTTTATTTTGAAGCATTTATCTTAGGATTTCATCTAGACTCTTATTAGCCTTTTTTCACTTTTTAAATGACTAGTTTTAGATAAATTTTCTTTTAGCTTCTTATTTTGATATGAAACCTTGTTGGACACAACATTGCTAGATGAATATGTAAACACATGATTAACACTAGGATATTTTGGATTCTTTGTAAATGTGACATTATTTTCCAATTATTTGATCTTTGAAATGAAATACTAATTTTTATTTTTCAACTCTTCTATAATACTCCCCATAGTGATGATTTGGTCTTTAAAGGCCTCAAAAACACAAATCCTAGGTACTTTAGATTTATTATGCATACACACACCATTTAGAGGGGTTGTGAGATGTGGAGGGGTTTGAAGAAGGATATGTACAATAATATTTTCCAAATTACCCCTTGGAGTAGTGATAACATAGACATGGTTAGAGGGATGGTAACTATCACCCTACTTAGGGTTAGGATGAGGAAGAGGTTAATTTTTATCCATTTTAAATGTTATAAACATTAATTTGAGAATATGAAAAGAGAGACATACAAATGCTAGAAAATATTCCAACATGATAATGAAATTAGAACTAAAAAATTAATTACAATAATCATAAATCATAAAACCCTAGGGCAAGTTAGGGTTTTCATAAAAATACTTTGAGGTTGGGTTCAGCAAATGTTCAAGAAATTTAGGTTTTAGATAGATAAGGGTTAATGGGTTAGAGTATCCTAATAAAATGGATGAATAAAACTATTATAAATTGGGTTAATTAAATTAACTCAGCTAACACAAGATAATGAATATAGATAATTACCAAATATATAAATTACTATGCTAATTTATATTTTAATAATTGGAAAAAAAGATAATACTTACCTTGTTTTCATATGCACAGGTGGATCTAAGATGTACATATGTAGGAACATTCTTAATGATGATCAAGATCTCATTATCAGATTATGTAAATATTCTTTCAATTGTCATAGACACTGCTATTGACTTGTGGACACTATATTCAATCCTTTTATCTATGGATTAATGCTTCTATCATGTATAAAATATTCATGATATTTATAAGTGACCACTTAGACTTGTTAAGGTTTCCTATCACCTTTTTATTGATATATTTATATTGTGTGCATAAGCTCTATATGAATGTATATAATTTAAACCCTGGGTTTTCACCTTAGGTTGTGTCAACTTTCCAAAAATAGGATAATGGGCTCACAAATTCAAGTTAGCATCAAGGAACCCTTTGTCAAAGCGTGTTGCCTACATAGTCACTAATTTGAATGGGGACCTCAAACATTAGCATTTTTCCTCTAATCATGGGTTTATGTGCACACACAAGGGTGAAATATGATATATTTAAGGGAATGAAATGATTTAGCTTTTAATTTTAAAAATACTACTCATGGGATTTTATTTGAATGCTTCAAACTTGTATTATGACCAATCTTATGACTGACATATAAATAAGGAAGAATATATTAGTAAAACATATTTGTAAACTTGATTGAATGAGCTTGAATAAGTGTTTTATTGGTATTTTTTAGATGGATAATGAGTAGGATTTGATTTGTATTTACACACCTTTTGAAAATATATCATATAAGTGTTAGATAATATAAATAGGCTAACCCATATGTTTTGAAATATTTGTAATTTGGATGAATTTTAAGATAAAAACACTAGATAAAGAATACAGACATGAGCATCGATGCTAATGTCCCTATATGGATGGTAGTGTCTGACATGATAAAAATTTATTGAAGGTTTTAACTGATAGAGAAGGATATAAATCATATTTTAATCTTGACATAGTGTAAAAGTGATTTGGATAATTATAATGGTAGGGTTAGTTGATAATATAATTAGTTAATCATAGTGAGATGGTGATTATGGGCCTTTTGATGATATGAAGGCTTAGAAATGAAGGGTAGATCCTTGATTGGTATTTTTCAATTATAAAATAATGGGATGTTATCTATAATTATATATTAGTATTTATACCAGGGCATTTTATATATCATTGGGAGGTGTGTCATAAATTTTATTTATAGTATCATCCAAGTTGATATAGTTGAGTTTGACTATTTTAGATATATTAAAACTTTAGATACAATTATGTTCATGTAAGGTAAATATGACTATATTGTAACTATGAATACAATTTAAGATAATAGAGATATTTTGACTAATACGTAGAGTTTTTTAGATTTTATTATAAATTCCTATGTTCTTGTTGATATACTTGGTTAATATAGGAAGTGTTACTAATATTATATTGAAACTTTTTGTGGCATGGCTTGTATACTTTACTTTGACAAGAAGCAAACATAAGAATGTATTGGCCCTTTCCATGTATTTTAAAATATAGTTATATGTATTAGGAAGTGAATTCATAACTATATTAACACATTCATGTTTTTTTCCAATGTAATTATTTTATATAATAAGTTTATTGATAATTTTATTGACATATTATGGGTTATGCTTGATGTAGTTTTTGAATATAGGAAAGTGGTGTAGAACTATGTTATCATTGTCAATTATTTTTTTCATTTTTTTTATTTTTTATATGTTGATGGTTTAAATGTATTTAAAATTAAAATTTGACCTATAAGAGAGGATTTAATAGTCTTATAATCTCTATGATAAGAATCACCATGACCTATAATGAGTTTTGGAATACACATGTGAATTGAGTATTTTGATTGAGTTAATGAGTTGAAAAATGTTGGTTGTAGATGGTAGTGTTGAATGTGAGTTGAGTTTTGATGACACATCCATATAGGGAATTCCAAGGGTTGGAAAAAATTAATGAAAATATAATCATCATTACATGAGTTATAGTGAGGGATGTTATAAATGGGATATTCATAAAAAAATGCTCATCCATATCATAAAATTAATTAATGGGAGGACCTTTGTCTTCACCTCCATTATAAAAGTCATCATCATATATGAGAAATGAATTTTATTCATTTTTAACCACGTTATAAGTGTGAAAAATAGGAAATTATTCATAGGTATTCTAAACCCTGTCATAAATGTCATAAATGGAAGGATCTTCTTTTTCATCCCTACCATAGGAATCATCATCATGTATGGGATAATCATTAAATTTATTTTATTCTATGTGATAAGTGTAATAAAATGGATTATATATCATTCTATAATCATCATAAATGGGAAAACATTATTTTATGGGATCTTTGGTCATGCTATAAGTGTTGAATATGGGAGGGTATTCATATTTTCCCATATTATAAGGATTTTCATAGGGATCATTATGAATGGGAATATCATCATGTGGATATTTGGCCATGCGAAATGAGGAATAAATTCACCATAAATATTTAATTTAAATAATAAAAATATATGGTATAAAAGAGTGATCTAGGAAAATAGGAATAGATTGGGGCCCTCTAGGAAAACCCTAATACAAGACATAATTGAAAAATGATGGAAAATTTATAAAGCTAAAAAATTGGAGACAACCCAACCAACTATGGGATATGATTCATGAAGGGTTAACCCCAATATATTCATTGGCTAGGATGAAAAATAAAAATTATATTTCTCTATATTGATTAGGATACAAACAAGATATCAAACTAGAGCTTATGTATACTTGAAGATAGTGATATAACCTAGTTTTAGGTATAGATATAATAGATGTATTTCAAACTCAGTATTTAAGGTGTATTATTATAAATACTATGCATAAAATATGGGATATGGGGCCTAATAATGACTCAAGATAAAATCAATGATGTATAGAAATAACTAAAAAAATAGGGTATCAAGGATATATTAAGGAAACCACTTGCATGTAACTAACGGAAAATTATGTCCAAATCTTCCCATGTGCTAAAGGTTTTTTTATAGCAAAGTTCCTCTGCTCCAATGACAGGAAGATTATTTTGTGCCACAATAATTTTTCTTGGCAGGGCAGATATCCACTAATGGCCAAACCGTGGCATATGGATTTTGATCCTCTCTCGAAATCATTTAATAAGTTCCCTATATGGGTTTGGCTCCCTAATCTTCCAATACATCTTTGGCATAATTCAGTTTTTGAAACTATTGGAAATGCTATTGGGGATTTCTTATTTGTGGATGCAGACACTTCAGATATTCTCCATTCAACCTGTGCACGCTTTCTGGTAGATCTGGATGTTTCTAAGGGCCTTCCTGAGGCAATTTGCTTGGATTCCCCAAGGGGTAATTGGACACAAATGTTGGATTTTGAGGGTATCCCTTTTCATTGCAGAAAGTGCTACCTAATGGGTCATATTACTGCTCATTGTGCTATTGGGAAAACCAAGTCTAGATGACCACCTTCTTGGTGGTCTGGGATGTCCTTAAAAGCTCTGGTTGTTCTTGAGACAGAGGATAGTGTTCACTTCGAGCCGGTGGTTGCGGAGGTTCCTTTGGTGAAACATTCCCTTGAAGCTCCTACAAAGGCTGTGGTTAGTGATATTTTTGAGCCAGTGATTGAGGAGGCATTAGTCACTTCCCCTATTCTGGAGGATACTCATAAGAGCTAGACTTTGTCTATTTCTCACAAGGAGTTTGTTGAGGCATCTATGTCCCCTAGGTTCCATGGATCTTTGTCTTCTGAGGCATGGGTTGCCATGGTAGAAAAGTTAGAGGATGGATGGACAGCAGTTAAGAAGAAGTCTAAGCCTTTGGTCCCCCCTCTAGATAAGAATCTTTGATCGTGTAAAAAAACCTCAATTCAAAAGGTAAGTTCCCTTTTGCTGACTGGTTGTTTTGGGGTTAGTAAACTAGTTGTTTCACTGGTTTGTTGGTTACTGGTTCAGGAGGTTTTTTAGGTTGCTATTCCAGTCTGTTAACTTTACTTCCAGTGTTTTGATGGGAGTTTTATCTAGTCACATATGTTGGTAACAGTTCCCTGTAAAACCTGGTTTTGTTGTTTTTTACTAGTTTCAGGTTCTTTTAACCTGGTTGTGCTTACTGGCTTATCTTTCTTTTTGATGTACTAGGTTTTAGGGTTCCATCAAAACCTGCTTTTACCTCAATCTAAAACTAATGGAAAAGTATGACTTAGATCCAATATATAAAGTAACACTAAAATATATATATATATATATATATATATATATATATATATATATATATATATATACCACAAGGGATATTTGTAATTTAGTATAATAAAATGTTTCCAAAACTAGGTCCTAAACTATGGTTGTAATAATAATCCTAAGATCCCTATACTATACTGACTTATTTAGTATAAGGATAAAATAGGCAAGGACAAAAACATGCATGCTAGTATAATAATAATATCATATTTATCTACTAATTAAATACAATGAAATTGAATATGTATAAATATACTTATCTTGGATTGACTTATCAACATTCCACCTTGTATATAGTGGAATTTTACAAGAGATATTATAGATGAAGACCTTAAATGGAAAGTGTGAAGTCTTAGACATCCCTGGTTGAATAATAAAAATACTATGGGGTAATTTCCTTATTAAAATATTCCTATTAAACTTAAAATACCTTTATAAATACCTGACCTTCATAATAATATCAAGGCTTTGTCTTTTAACTCATTATTTTACTAATTAAGTGTAGTAATGTGAGCATAAGTAGAGTGTATGAGTGTTGTGTTTTTTGGGAATGATATTAGCCCTATATGCATGGTATAAACCCAAAATCAATTATTGTTCCAAGTCACTAATAGAAATTTTTATCAATACAAGACAAAAAAATTGAATGACCAAATATTGTATCAAAGTACATATATAATAAAAAAAGCATAAATAGTCTCATAGTTTTATTGGCTATGGAAATACAATATAAGGATAAACATGAAAGAAAGAAATTATATTAATTGGGATAATGTATTAGTAAATATAGGGTTAATATTGTATACACATAATATTTTTCACTTTGTCATTTACTAACACTTTGTCTTATAGTGACTTGTCAAACATTGGTCTCTCTGAGTGTACACCTTAAAAGGTGCATCAAGAAAGGGGTGGGATTGATCATGGTGATTTATGAGAGACATTGATATTATATCATGATTACACCATTCATAATATTAATCTATATTATTAAGAATGTCTTTCCATTTAACTCTTCCATATTATCCTTAGGTGGTTGTGCAAGTTTCCCTTATATCCTATGACATTGGCCATGTTGATACCATTTGTCTAATGAGTTTTCCCTTCTCTTATTGTATCATCAATATTTATGTAGTTATGAGCCTATCTCTTGACATATTTACTATATTGGCCTAGCCAATACCATTATCTGTCAACCAAATTAATTCAATTTTACTAGTTAGGATGATGGCATTGACTTAGAATTTAGGTTAGGTTTTGGTTATTTGATCAAAACACACACACACACACACACACACACACACACACACACACACACACACACACACACACACACACACACACACACACACACACACACACACACACACCTATATGTATGTGTGTGTGTGTGTGTGTGTGTGGATTATATTTAATTCCAAAATATCTATATACATTATATTTTATTTGACTTCACTTGATTTTTTTACATAAGTTATGTTTGGAGGATTTTTTAGTATAGAACCTTATCTTGATTAAGCTTGTGTTGTGACCAACATATCCATTTTCATAAAAGAAAAGGGGACCTATACATCACCAAAAATATGAAATTTTTTAGCACTATAATTTAGCATTATCTTATCATTTTTCAAGAATAAATGTTGATTCCAATTCAATATCCATCGATAAAATATTATTCCACACCATTAATAGTTATTTATTATGTTTAAAGATTTTTCACAACTATTCACATCCTAAAATAGTAGGTCCATTTACATTATTTAAGTGTTTTCATACTTAGTTTTATTTGGGAAAACTAATTATTATTTGTAACAAATCATGTGTAGGCTTCTCTCAGAGTCTCAATCAAAGAGTCATAGTCTAGGAGTCCAAACTAGCACTCTTTTGAAATTTTTTTGGTTGACATGTGAATGTCCATTTGATTACAAGGCTATTTTAAATTACTTAGATTTTTTAATTTTGAAGGTCTTGGAGGTGTCACAGATATTAGAGCCCAAGAAATTATTATTGAATGAGAAAGATCCATGTGTCTCCTGACACTTAGAGGTATCAGATTTGTTAGAACCTCAGGAGGCTTGATTGAATGAGAAATATCTAGTTTCTCCTAACACCCAAAGGCATTAGAATTATCAAATCCCTGGGAGGCATAATTGAATGAGAAAGAGAAACATATATCATGACACCCAAGGTATTTACAAAAATATTTCATTAGTATTTTTAATTTATTAACTGAGAGGTGTTAGATCTATTAGATCCTCGACATGACAAAGAGAATTTAGAAAATGATATAGGTCAGACCTTGACCTAATCGTATAATACTATGTGTACTTTTATACACTCAAGTAGCCAACTTATACCATAAAAATCATAAAAATAAAGAGCTCTGACTATAATTAGTTAGCATATTACTTAGTGTCCCCACCACTCTCCAATAAACACATGGCTAACTCTAGGGGTGATCCTAGTGCCATGAGGGATATAATATGTAGGTGCATATCACACTCCTAGATTTTATCTATCTTATAAAAATATAAATTATTCTAATCTCTAAACCTTAATTTCCTTCTAGATCCTAGAATACAATCCTAATTGATTTTTTTCATGAATAAGAAGAAATCCAATAATGATAGCTCAAATTCAAACCTTATACCATAGCAATGGCTCTAGGACACCATGTTATTTTAGGGGATCACAAGTGAAAAGAATTACAATGAAATATTCAAAACCATTGAAGACACACAACTACCTAGTAGTGATGATGAACTAGAGGATGACGATGTAGATTTCACCACCAAATTATTATCTCTTAGGGAATCGAGATTGCATATGGAAACTTTTAAGATAGAATTATTCCAATGTGTAGACCTTATTTAAAACTTATTTCTCTCTTATAGGTATAGGATGAACATTGTGTGCTCATGAAACACTAGATTCAAGATTGTAAAAATATTTGGGCCATTGTTAATATAATATTATAACTTCCTATAGTACAACACCACTTATGACAAAGAGATCATTTTTATTTGGTTTGATCAAAAAAGTCAAGGGAGATCTAGCATGATTATTTGTAACTCTCAACATGGTGACTAAGTATTTGTCAAAGAGTGATGTGTTATTTTAAAGAGTATAAAAATATCTAGAGAGAATCATAAAGGTGGAAAATAAGTGAAAAAATATGGTAGTGGTCATCAATAAGGGGTTGGTTCCAAAACTCAGATTCATTCCTCTCACTAATTTGAATCACTACCAAACCTTTTTAGGAACCATGAGGACTTCACTCAAATATTGGGTCAAGGAAATCAAGGTTACAATTGGTCCCTTAGAGAATAATGAGGAAAAGATCCTTTCATACTTCAAAGAGGTCAGCATCATAATTTTATTCCACCTAGATGGCACATTTCTTAGATCTAACAATTTTAGGGTCCACTTAAGCCATTTCAAGGAAATAAAGAAGAGAAAAGTTCCATAGGCTAATAAGGATCAATCCAAGATGATCTTTGTTCTTTCCATGGAATCCACCACCAATATTAGGTAGGTTAATGAGGTGAAAGTCTAATTAGAATCCCATCAAAGTTCATGATAGGCTACTAACTCATGCAAATGTTCTCTTTTGAGAACAACCTATAAATGTACCTAATCTAGACCAATAGGGAAAATTGGTTGTGTGGGAAATTATAGCACAATAAGATGCCCCAAAGTAGTTAGTAAGTGGTCCCCTATCAGGTTTAAACTAAATATCCTGGTGGTCCTAAAGAGGAGTGTGTTTTCAAACTCTGGGTCTCTTTGTTTCATCCTTGTCTTTTTTGGGACTATGATTTTAATCATTGGGTTTGTAACTATTTTTGTTTGTGATCTATTAGAATGGGATTCTATGATATTTAGAGGTGGTTTCTTATATATGATACTATCTATTTACTAGTTATGGTCAAAACTTTTATAATTAAACATGTTCAACATTAATACAAGTCTTTATTTTTTTTGCTTATATGGTTTTAGTTTGATGGGTGTATTCCAAATATTCTAGTTTAATGTTTAATGTTAATGTTAAATTATAAAATCATGTGTTTTCTATAGTATTATGTATTAATTGGAATTATCTCTGGGCTATTCTAGTTTATTTAATGAATTATTTTCCACTCTTATTCAAACCCTTATAAGTCTATGCGTGATTAAAAATAGAGATATTATGTGTTTTATTATAGAAATTATTATAGGAATTAATCATTTTTCATATCCCTTAGACTCCATTATTTGTGTGGCTATAGCTTAAGCTCTCATGAAACTTGACATACATCGCTAAAACTAAAGTTGGACATGTCCTTGATTCTTAAGTATTGATGTTGTTGTTAGATCCAAATAGCTTCCTTTTATTCCATACCCTCCTTCCATTTTTATGTTTATTTTTTTTCAAGTGATATTCCCCTTCATGTATAAACTATGAAGTGAAGTACAAGGGGATAGACTAGTTGAATTATATTAACTAATGTTAAGAGGTTTTGTATGAAGTGGAAAACAAGAATTGAATATATGGTGATAACACTACATCTAATGGAAATATATTTAAATAAATATATTAAATGGATACCAATACCTATAAATCATGCCTTGGATTATTTTAAAAATAATCCCAAAATGAGAGGATGAAAATCCTTTATTATATCCTAAGCTTTGCTTAGTGCACTTAACTCAATAGGTGTTTTTAAGAGCATGAAACATCGGGTTGAATAATAGTTGGTGACAAAAGGATGGAACCTTATATACATATGATAAAAATTCATTATAATATAATTTTTGTATAAGATAAATATGGATCCTCTTATATGGATAACTAGATATAGGTCTAGTCTCGGCCAATTATTAATCTCACCTCTGTAATTTAATAGAAAGGCTAGATCTAACAGAGGGAGATAGAGAACCTTGATTGTATCATCTAGTTAATCCAACTATACCATCCAAAAAATCTTATCCCTATGCATAAATTGATGAAATGGATAGTTGGTTTTTCTATTAATGTTCATGTATTCATTCATGATTTAACCTAAAACCTATAAAGGTACCTTCCTTAGTTCACATTTAATGGGGGATGCACTATTGAGGAACATGTGAATTATTATAAGATAGTCCTCAGACTCTTAAAATTTTATCATGAATATGTGTATTTTTAATATTCCATTTTACTTTGATGAATGTATCCTATGTCTAGTTTTTGAACATACCTAAAGATTCCATCATAACATGTGAGATGTTTAGAAACACCTTCTTAGCTCAGTTTGTACAAGTCATTAATCTTAGTGTCCTATATCAGTAATTTTATAACATCAAGAGAGAAGTAAATTATACCATTATGACATTAAATATTAGGATCCATAAGATGTAAATTAGGGTCACTATGTTATATAGGCATGATGCCTAACTAGCTCTATAAATGTATAAGCATGACATAGACCTTTACTCTAGAATGTTATTATACAAAAATACCCTCATTATGGATTTAATAATAGAATAAAATAAGGTGATAAAAATAGTCAAATAAATGAACCATCAAGGAAAAATAGCACCAATCATCCCAAATATAGTACCAAATCTACCTATCATGAAACTTATTTTTAATGCTAATCATAATGTGCCAATGCCACAGCATGTGCCCATGGTAAACAAACTTACCTTAATGCATGTTATGCCTAATAAACACTTGGTTATCCTTATCCTAGTTAATAATTTAGTGAATCAAGATCACAATCAAACATTGGTACCTACCATGAATAATGTCTAGATCATACCCATAAAATATACCAAGAATGAGCTAGATGCCATACAACATATGGTATAGAAACTCAACAACAAATTATTAGGTCTTTAAAGGGAAGTTATAAATAATGGTGGAGATATTTTAGATAGTGATTTCACCTATAATAGGTTTTACCACCCATATAATCATTCTAGTAACTAACCAAAGTTCTCAACTAATAAGCTACCCAAGATTAACATTTATGAGTTGGTACTGCCAAGCTAGTGCTAGGTGAATAACACATTCCAACATAGTGAGTTGGAATGATTCAGTTTTGTAGTGAATTTTACATCTTCCAAAGATAAATGGAAGAATACAAGGTGGTTTTAATCCATTCCCATGTCACAAATCAACTTGATTCTCCTAGTTCTTTAATATCTTTGAGCATTGTTATGGTATTAAAGACCTTGGAGTTCCCTAGACAAGAGGATAATAAACTATAAGAGACCACCAATGAGGTGAATTATTTAAAACACTACTAGTGATAAATATTCCCTCAGTAATTATACATAGTATCAACAACTTACTACATCCACTCCTCCTAATAATGGTGTAAACCCTCTTGATCCTAGATTAATAAAGATCCTCCACCTCTGAAAGCCAATAAATCCAAATACCCTAAAGAGATCTAACCTAATCATATAAATACTATATATAACATAGCATAAGACATGAATAAGATCAAGGTGAACATCACATTACATGATCTTACCTATATTACTAAGCACAAGTACCTCTTCCTATAATCCCTAATAGATAAACCAACTTACCCTAAGCCTAAGACTATGCATACCAATTTAATCTTACATTAGAATAAGTTTGAGGTCATACTTTCCTCCTTATAGTCTAAATATTTTTGAATAATCTACATAATTATCTAGTCCACTTGGGAAGCCTTGATATGTCATGCATGCCATTTGTCAAAGGTTAAGGATAACACATAGTTGATTAGACAAAATAATGGTTCAAATTGACAAGTATAAGGTCAAGGTGGTAGGTGAGATCTTAAATAGACATATTTAATTAGAATCTAAACCCAAATTACAATAGTTCATATACATTCAAGTGGTGGAGATCTTGAAAGCTTTTATGATGTTGCTTAGTAGAGATTGGTGAAAAACCTAAATGAATATATGGATAAATAATTCTCCCATATGTGGATACTTTAGAGATGTGTATCCAATCAAATCCATGTTGATAAATATCTTAGGATAAAACCCATGATCATGGAATATAATGCAATCAATTACAAGATTAATATAGTTTCCTCTTACCTAGGCATTTATACCCTGTCTACAAAGAGAGCAAAAGATAGAGGACAATATTTTGCAATCGTCAAGGTTATGGTCCTTATAATTATATGTGAAATATTAAAAACAAGGTTATGGTATTGGGATCTTAATATTAACCCATAAGGAAAATTACACTTAGTAACCTATAGTTTATAATTACCATGCATGAATAAACTTGTTGGGTATAAAGCCTTGATCCTAGGTCTATAGGTTTCCATAAAGTATAATGTCAAAGAGCTAAAATAATTTGGGGATTATAAATTAGTATTCTATCAGGTTATAAGTAGTTTCTAGTGTAATCTATATTACTTAATAAAATATAAACATAGAGCATGGGACTTAATAGAGACATTTGATGAATTCAAGTTCATTCATATCCATAGAGAAGAGAACCAAGTCGTAGATTATTTAAAAATCTTTGGCTATGAATTTATCCCCTTTGGAAGATTCATAACTATAACACTTCTATATATAAATTTTATCCTACTTTTTAGTCCCAAAAAATGTTGAGAACTTCAAATTTTGTGATGATGATTACCATATATTGGATTTATTGAACATATTTTGGATCTTTAGTGCTAAGATCATAAACAATAGATATAAAGACAATCCACCTATTGAGGAATTTTATTAATATGGTGTTATGAAATTAATATAAAATCACATACTGAAAGGCATAATATCATTAGATAGAGTGTTCAATCTGGGTAGATCTACATGTAGACCAGAGAGAGTAACCTATACTAACTAGTAGTCACTCACCATCACTTTGGATGAATTGACCAACCCAAAAACATTCATATTGTTTTTAAATATACATTAGATTAAATAGTATAGTTTATGAGATATTTTTTGGTGTGGATATGTCATTGATGAGACATATAAGGATCTTAAGGTCTTTGACCCTAATAAGATAACACAAACTATCCCATCCAAGCAAGGGAAAAATCTATACAAGAAAAGATAGTGATATGTGAGCCTAATATTAGAGGCTCTTATTCAAAAAGAAGTTCATACACTCTTCTTGACTGGGACTATCTTACCAATTAGATATTTCATGTTGATTGGAAACATAGTGCCCATTCATAAAAAAGTATAAATTTGATTGTATGTCAACTTTAAGAACTTGAACCAAGCTTATGATAATGATGATTATCCTTTACCCTCTTTATATGAAGTAATTTATATGGTAGGTGGATCTTAGATGATGTCATATTGGATAGATTCTTAGGATATAACTAGGTTTTGGTAAACCTTGAAGATAGAGTGAAAACTACGTTCATAATAAAATGGGGAATCATTGCTTACAATAAGATGTATTTTGGTCTCATTAATGTAGTATCTAATTTTTGAAGAGCCATAAGCATTGCCTTTGAGAGTTTTATCATTAAATTCATAACTATTTATATGGATGACTTAACCATTTTCTTAAAGTACATGTATGATCATAACCACCACCTATAGAAGATATTAAAAAGGTGTAAAAGGTATAGTATTTCCATCAATATAAATAAAAACATATTTGATGTCAAATAAGGTAATATCCTTGGCCATGTTATCACCAAGAAATGTATTTATATCAACCCCAAGCATGCTAATGTAATTTATAAAATACCTCTCTCTAATGAAAATATTTAAATTCATTATTTGGCAAGATTAACTTTATGTGAAAATTTATATCTAGTTTTTTGAAATTTTAAGCCATTTAATGCAGTCTTGAAACATGGAGCTAAAGTATATTGGGACCCTTAAATTATTAAATCTTTATAAGAAATCAAGGATACCATCATGTAAGAACTGGTCTTAGTTAGCTTGGACTATATGAAGGAATTATAGCTCCACTCATTTACTTTAGATCACACCATAATTATAGTGCTCATTCAGAAGCTAGATGAAAATGAGCACATGATTTCCTTCATGAGCATAAAACTAAAGGATATATATTTTAATTAATCCACCTTGGATAAAAATTCATACACTTTGGTAAAGGATGTTAATAAATTATACCACTATATCCTTAGGAACAAGGTGCATGATATTGTTCGAGACCCATCCACAAAGGTCATGCTTGGTTAAAATGAGTTAGGAAAAGATATAGGTCGGTGGATGGATAAGTTTTAAGAATATAACCTATAATTAAAATTTATGAAGTTAGTGAGAGGCTAGGTTCTTACCTAGATAATTTATAAAATTGATCTAAGGATCATTGCGATGTAGCTCAACTAGTCATAAATAGCTCATTAGGATTGGTATGATCCAATTATCCATTTCCTTCTTGATGGAAGCCCTCCTCTAGGATTAAACCAAATGTAAAATAGATTCCTTAGGATGAAATCAACCCATTACATGCTCAAACAAGGATTGCTCTACTAGAATAATTATGAAGGCATATACCTTAAGTGCTTATTAGAAGAGGAATCAAAAGAAATCATGGACAATTTTCATAATAAATTAGGTTGTGATCACCCTTTGATAATGATAACAACACATAATATCCTTCAAGTTATATATTACTTTCCCACCATCTTCAAGGACACCAATGCTCACACCTAACATGAGTGTCACACATTCACCAAGATGGAAGTTCATGTAGTAATTTACCTCTAACTTGTAATAAAGGAGTTTCATTTTTTTCTATGGGGACTCAACTTTATAGGAGTCATCAAACCAAATTAATCATTGATACATAGGTTTATACTTATAGCCACTGATTACTTCACTAGATTGATGGAGGAAATATTGACCAAAAATATCACAACTAAAATTGTGATCAATTTTCTTGAGGAAAGTATAAATAAGAGGGTTGACACCCTAACCTCACTAGCTTATGATAATGGTACCACATTTTAAACATTTGAATTCACTAAATGGGATTATGATAATGGAATCATCTTGAAATTATAATAAAAATACTATCTATAAGGTAATGTCCAAGATAAGTTGACCAATAAGAACTCGATAGATATAATAAATAAATTTACAAAAAATTACCTAAGGAATAACATTCATTGTTGAAATATGTACTCTGGATTGATCACATTAGGTATAAGTAGGATCTCAATATTTAACCTTTCCTATTGGTATATGGTCTAAAACCCATATTCCCAATGACTCTCAAGATGCCTACATATAAGTTCATTCAAGAATACATTAAGGATAATGGGAAGGAAAAATCAAGGCTACTCAACATTTTTCAAATGGAATATGCATGAGAAGAAGCCTTATGAAAATTCATTGGGAAAAATACACTATCAAAAGATGGTTTGAAAAGAAATCAAAGTTGAAATCCTTTCAGCTATAAGACTTGGTTTTGCTATGTGATAAATCACATAAGAAGAAATGGAAAAATTATAAATTAGACCCACTCTAGATTGCCCCTCACCATATTTCTGAGTTTCTTGGATAGAATGACTTAAGACTAAAGGATATATAAGGAAGTGATCTAATTATTCTTATTAATGGATATTTATTGAAGCACTACTTCTCAGCTATGCCATCCATGGTGATCTTAGAGTAGTCTCATGGATGAAGGCTAGTAATGTAAATATAGATTAGAGTTAGCTTTATCTTTAGTTTAGTTTAATTCTATTATGTGTTTGATTTTATTGTGTGTTTCCTTCTTATTCATTCTCATTTTTTATTTTGGTTATGTTTAATTTATCTCATATGTTCACATCTCATTTATGATCCATGAAATAGTATATTCTTGTACCCTAGAAGTATAAACATGTTCCCATAATGAGATTAAGAAAAATAGTTAGTGTCAAGAATTGGTCCATATATCCTTTAATTTGATCCTTTCATAGGTTGAAAAAAACTTCAAAATAAGGTTTACGAAGTTTAAATACAAAAAATAGATTTACATTATTGAACAATATGATAGATAGAGTATTATCTTTCATAATAACTAGTAAAAAAGAGGCCATTGATTCTAAATTGAGTTGATTAATTGAGAAAAGTTCTATTTCTAACAAGAGGTCATCACTACACTTAAAACAAAATCAAAAGATCACTGTGAATCCACTAAATAAGCAAAGAGTCACCTTTAGTGATGAATAACTCATTGGACCAACCACTTACCTTGGATACATTAGTTATCAACCCTCATAGATTATAAATAAAGATAATATCAAAACTGAAAGAAGTTTGAATTTCAATAAAATATCAAAGTCTCTTCCTAAGAAAGGATTATTTGGGGAACCTCCATCACATGATTTTTAGCTTGGTTGGCAATGGAGAGAGGCCTAGAGTAAAACCAAAGGTATCTATAATAGGGGTAGAATAAGATCACAGAGAAATTTGTTTCATGTATTTGAGACATTAAAAAAATGACAAAGCATAAATAACTAGAATGCTATGTCTATTCCCATGAATGGCATGAATCAATGGAGTCAAGATACTTAGACAAGAAAACAAGGACAATTCCTTTCCTAAGTGGCTCTCCTCAAAGATCAGTCCATTAATTATGTTTATTTCTTGTTATGGTGATCTAAGTATTTATCAATGTGGTAGTACAAGTGTATCCCCACATTTGTCCTTGGACCAATGGTTTTGTCTCTTTCTTTGATCAATTTTGAAAGGATAAGTGAAGCTCTCTAGAGATATTTTTTCATAGTTTTTATACAAAAAAAAGAGATTAAATTTTATGTCCATGGATCATGTATGTATAGGTTTTCCAAAATGAAAAAACTGATTTGTGGCTCTCCTTCTCAAGATAAATATGGAAGGTCACAAATCCATTCAAATTTGGAGGGACATAAAATAAATATGGACATAAATATTTAGAATAATGGAGATAAGGCATGGGTAGCATTAATCTTGATATTTATCTCTATTAATGATTTATGGATGACACCTTTATGATGATGTCATGGTCCAAATATTTTGAATTATGAATTTCCAATAATAGATATTCAATAACTTTTTAAGATTTCTCTCATAAGATCTTAATCTAATTTGCTTTACTTAATGGTTTTACTTAGTATTTTTGAAATTCTTGGAAATTGGTCACTTGTTTAATTAAAATGGTCAAAAATCTTAATTTACTTAGTCATAATTTGACTGGATTTGAATTAGAAGAAGGTATTAATTGTATATAGGGTAAAAACACTATTAAGGAAATATAGATGTGAATTGACACATTCATGT
Source organism: Torreya grandis (assembly GCA_037957365.1). Lineage (NCBI taxonomy): Eukaryota > Viridiplantae > Streptophyta > Pinopsida > Cupressales > Taxaceae > Torreya > Torreya grandis. Next base: position 2,760,412 of record JARHVA010000830.1, read on the forward strand.
AATGTGTGTGGAAGAATTAGAGGATTTAAGTGGTATAGAAAATTATTTTACTTGGTCATAATTTGACTTGAAGTGAATTAGGAGAATTTATGAATTCTATAAAATGCATTACCCCAATCAAGGATACATGGACATGAATAAAAACATGTAGTAACGTGTGTAGATAAATTAGAGTATTTTGGTGATTTTAGTCTAGTTTGTGTGCTCTTGTATAAATTCATTCAGACTTACAATCTCAACATGATAGTGATAGGAATTGGATGTCTACATTTTCCCCTATTTTAGAAGGTGTGGTGAGACATTTGTTCTAAAACATGATTTTTGAAAGAATAAAAAGGTTGTTTAAATGATCATAGTTATAAAAAAAATAATTCCTACCTTCTATTAAATTTGACATGAGATGCAGAAAAATGAGGTTACAAAAATGACCCAAATAGTGTTTGGGTGACCCATGATGCCCCCTCAAGGGGAGAATGGATTTTTTTTTAAATTTTGATAGGTTGGACCTTGATCAAAATAAAGGAACATTTATTTCAACAAAAGAGGCCAAAAAATAGAATAATTAGAATAAAATGACTTGAAAATGGATAAACAAGGTGAAAAAGAGCCTCCTATGAAGAATTATGTTAATAATAGGTCTGAGGGTATTAGATCAAAATATGGTGATGGATGTGCATTTATTTTACATGATTTTATTATCTTCCATGTTTATCATTTGGATTTGTTATTGTTATGATATGATAATGTGTGTGAATGTTAGGACATGCACATCCTTAACTAACATATGGATTGTTTATTTATCCTTATTTATGATTGGTGTATAACTAGATACTATTTATTAGTTTAGGATATGCATGTCCTAAATCAATATAGGAGTAGCCACAAATTTTAGGTAAATTAATAGATAACATTACTTTATATGTAAGCTAGGAGATGTGTGTCCTAAAGTAGAAAAGAGAGCTATGCTTGTTTTTAATGTTTGGATAATTATTGGAGGATGATATCCTAGTTAGGTAGTGGATATGTAGGATAGTGATTTTAAATATATATGATCTATGCCACATTTTTTTAAGATGAGATCCCTTGGTGTTTAATATGGAAAATGAAATTATACATCATAAGTATGAAAAACTTATAATAACACTGGATCTCGAATATTGAATGGACCAATTCAAACATGAATATTAACAACTCAAAATAATGATATAAATACCAACACCTAAGTTGAAAACATTTATGCTTGAACATAAATTAAAAATAAATAACTAAAAATTAAATAAAAAATGTAACCAACTTAAGATAAAGATATGAATTATAAATACTTAAGTGGAAACAAGAATATATAAAGCATAAAAGTTTAATACAATAATATAAATACACAAGTAAACAAATCAGTCTTGAGTTAAGACAAGACTCAAGTGGTTTTCAAAATGTATGTAGGCATGACACTCAAAATAAATAAGCACACAAACTTATCAACAAAAGACATAGAACATAATGCAATGAAGATAAAGAGACTCAATGTAAGGAATCAATAATTATCCATGTGTAGTAAATAAGGTGATAATATTAGATTATGAATAGGTTTATTGAAGCAAGGGGAATGGAAGAATTATTAAGGGTTGGTTGAGATGCCCCCAAGTGCTCCTGGAAAATGGGTGCTACCTATATGCAATTAGAAATGCATCAATTCTATAAATCAATCCTAGATCCAAGAAGATAGATCCTACTCACACTTCTAATTGGGGACACATTAGATAATCAAGAACATGACCAATATATGGATTTGTTAGACCCAATTAGGGGATCTCTTATCATAAATAATATCACTAAGGAGGGTTTCAAAGCCTCTATTCAAACAAAACCACAAAATAACCCTAACTAAGTCTTATGTTTTCATATTCACTAAACTAATAACAAGTAGATAAAAATATAATCTAGTGCTCACCAAAGCTTGTGGCACAAAGTGGGGGTAATAAAAAATAAAATTAAACATGCATAGGAGACATATACTCATGTCAATGTATATAAAATCATAATGAATGGATGAAAAGTGAAAATTCATATCTATCTATTCTTACAAAGGAGGAACAAAGTTAGGAATACTTATCTTTGAAGATGAACCCACATAGCCTCAATCTCTCCCTTGGCCAAGGTGTTTTGCAATAGGTTTTTGTGGTATGTAAGGATGATAAGGATAAATCAGCTTTAGGTTTTACAACTTATAAATGCATCTAAAAACTTCTCAACAAGATAAGATCCATATCTCCAAAGAAAGTATGAAACCCTAAGCTTGCTCCTCAAGTAGAATGGTGGATAAGTATATGTGTAATAGATTTTACTTCTTCTTCTCTTCTTTAAATAATGGTGAAATAATCTTATAAATATAGGCAAATTTAACCCTAAGTGCTTGCAAAAGTTTTGGTAGACAAGGTCAACCTAGTCAACCTAGTATCATTATTGACAAAAACTCACTAGGTTATGGGCTATGTCAGCTAAGAGCCAACCTAGACCTTAGATGAGTTTCACAAATAAGAGTACAAGATCAACCTAGTTGACCTATTCATGTAAACCATTGAAAGGGGTTTTAGATTAGGAAAAGGGGTACTGAAAGTGGTAAATAACTAGAGTGTACAAGAGATAAGAACAATATTAGGTCAATGGTTTTTAAGAGACAATTCTATAGATAACAAGTTTTAAAATGTATAATAATCTGATGAAGCACCAATGTTTTGGCTATCCCTTTCCCGGTGCACCCCTTAAGGCATGCACTCAAAGATTGAGAATCAATGGGTTCATATAAGATATAAAGCATCAGTAATTGATAAAAGTTTAAAAATATTATGTGTATACATATGTCCCACTCAAAGCTTATCATTTGTTATGTAAGTGTAACACAAGATGGTGCTTTAGGAATATAACATGATGACACATAATGATGATGCTAATTAAAATGCAATAAGGAGAAAATAAGATAAATAGAAGGAGATAATTGAAAGACACATACCTTTACTTACCTTAGTGTTGTATCTAAATAAGGATACTATGAGATATGTAAATGCATCCAATGTGAGGAACATTAAGTGAACCTATAGATATTAGTGCAAAAAAGAGTGAACATTTGAAATTTTTGTAATATAGGCATAAATAGTGGAAAATATTCTCTACACATTAAGATTTTAGAACTTTTATGGTTCAAAAATTGAGTTAGTAAAAATAAAAATATGATAAAAATAAGGAATTTGATGATAAATTATTTGAAAGGTAGAATACTATGAGACCAATGGTGTTATTAAGCACATAAATACATGAGAGGTTCATGATGTACCAGCTAGTTTGGTTTTCCCATGTGGTTGATGACTAGTTGCCTCAAGTTTTGAGATGGAGATAGGATCAGGTGGTGTAGTCCATGCCCCACACATTATTCTATTAATGGTCACATGACTAAAGATCATGTGAAATCCTTATGCATAATTTATGACTATTTATTTGAGTTGTGTGATGGTGGCACCAAGTTAGCATGAGTGTAGATCACAAGCTACTACACTTGGTGGGTAGAACCGCATATAGTGGAACATTTGTTACGATAGTTTATAATCCCTCACCTAGTGGCTCCTTTAGTGGTACCTACATTTTGGGCTAGGAATGTGAGGGATCCAAGGGGGAAAGGAGGAGGAGGACCACTAATCATGAGACTAGAGATTAGGCCATGGTGTTAGAGACCATAGATAAGTTGAGCATGATGGCCATCATCTATATATGACATAGATGTGGATGTAGGAGTACCAAAAGTACCAAAATTAACACCGTAATAAGAGCAAAAACCACCTTGATTGCACCACTAATAGAAATTTCAATGATGAGAGAGAGCATAGAGGGTGGTCATCTAGGATGACCCATTAGTCGGCCTAGGGTAGAGTTTGTCTATAGAGGCATCACTAAGGCTAGGATTGAGATGTGCATGGGTGGTGACCCCAAGGTTTAATTTGATTGAGAGGCATCCCATGGATGAGGTACTTAGAGGATGGGCCAATGGAGAGATCATGTTTAGTGATTGAGTAGATGAGGAGACAGTGGTTAGTAATAATCAAATAGGTAATGAATGGTTGTAATTTGTGTAAGATTTGATATAATACTAGTTATATAAGATTATTTTGATAGATTATAGAGAGATATATTTTGATATATATATATATATATATATATATATATATATATATGATATAAAAAATATTGGGTTTGAATTTTGTAGATACTATAAATGAGGAGGAGACCATTTAGGGATCCTTAGTGAGGGGAACATTCCATGATATTTTCAATGAGGTGTTGATGCCATACAAACCTACCACACTAGATGGTCTCATGGTACCATCTACCCTAGCTCAGGTGAGCTAGTTCAAACTAGCAAGAGAGGTTATGAGGTGATTACAGGAACATAAAGATGGGCTAAATCCATCGCTAGGGATGGGATCGAGAGAGGCATATACATGGTAGGCCTTGGCTTAGGAGAGAGCCATGTATTTTGATACCATGATTTAGATAAGATAGGTATATGCCTAGGTGGACAACCTATAGGGACTAATAGTAGGCTTAAGATCTTTAACATACTCTTTAAAGCATAATATTTAGAGGGGATTGTCTAAGGCATCAATGGGCAACATGGCTAGGCCACGAGATAGACATGATAGAGCCCAACGTTAGAAATGGAATAATGTATTTTTATATTTTCTATAAAAAACACATGATATATGTAGATATCTTATTTTAATAGTTGGATGTTGATCTTATGTGTTTGTATTATGGTTGTGTTTTTGAATGAATGGATATATTTCTCTCTATCACATGTAGTTTTATTTTATTGTAAATGATATATGAAATATATGTGTTGTGTTTTCTTTTCTAACATCATGTATTACACATGCATGGTTAAAAATAAATAGGCAAAAAATACTTGGCAAAGTATAATTAATCAAAAAATGTATTACACACTATTTCACATTGGGAAATATGAAATAGCAAAAATAATGACTAAGTATAAGAAAAAAAGAGTGGTAAAAAGGAGGGTAGAAAGGTGTTTTCAAATCATGAGAAATATTTGGCACCAAATTAAAACAAGTAGAATCATACTAAGTCACATTAGGAAGTATGAAAATAATTTAATAAAATGAAAAGCATTTAAAAGAGAAATGGTATAAAAAAAAAATCAATTAAGTTAATCAATCATACTAAATCAAGTTAGGAAGTATAAAAGATAAATAAAATTGGCAAAAATGGTCTTAAATTAATCACACTAATTCAAGTTGGGAAGTATGAAAAACTTAAGAAAAATGGTCAGATTCTTACATGCAATTGAAAAATAAGAAGATAAAAGTGAAATATTAAGGAAGTAAGTATAAAACATACTAAATCAAGGTGGAAATCAAGTTAATTATGTGTAACTCATAATAAATCACATCTTATCTCATATTTGACACATTTAATTTTTGTTGTGACTTGGATATTGGAAAATTTTGTGAGGAAAGCAAGGTCCTATCCATGGTATTATACTAAAACTAACAAAGGGAACACTAATGAGTTAGAAATAATTTGAAAATATGGTCAAAGGGGATGTTTGGAATGGTAATGTGAAAAGTGTGGTAATTCATGAGGAAGCCCAGGTCCTATTCACAGTCGTGCAATGAAAATCACAAATGAAATCCCTAAGGGAGTAATTAGTGAAACAAAAATCTCAAGGGGAAATATTAGGGTTGTAGGGAGTGAGAAAGAGAATGTAAAAATCATAACATAGGTGTCATATTAGAAGACCTTAGGAGACACGAGTCACATTAAGGACATGAGTAGACACTATTTGACTAATGGCCATCAATATATAGAGGACACCTATTGGTTATAAACATAAATCTTTGTAGGCACTTAAATGTGCTACTAAGATCAACTCATGTAGATAATTTTTAAAAAGTAAAATTAAAATGGAACTTCCTTCCCACAATGTGTTCCCCTTTCCTCAAGACCCCTTATAGAGTTGTCTATCGACTAAAAAGATTAAGTACTTGTGTGAGAAAGTAGGTAGAACTAAAAGACTTTTTTTTGTTATCCTTTTATAATGTATTGGCCTACCACACCCCAATGAACCTTGACTATATTATGAGTCCTACTATAGAGTTTGAGCTTTGATTATATGAAGGAGATGTGATTAGAATCACATCTTTTAGTGTGATTTGACTTTTGAAAATTTTTGAATGTTGCATTTTAGATCATTTCTTTTGTTAAATGATTTGGATTTTAAATGTTTTTAAGGATCTTAATATTAATCCTCCATATGGATTTGGAATGACTAATCATTAGAGATAGAATGATACACACAAATGAGATTTTAGTATTTTGGCTTAAGGAAGCTAAGTAACCAAAGACAAGACTGACTAGAACACTTAGGCTTAACTATGAACCAACATGTTATCTCAAGTCTCAACCATGTATATGATTAGTTTTCAAAATGGAATAAAGGGGATTAAAGGGAGATCCAAATTGGATCAATAAAAGATTTATAATGAGATAAAATGTTTGCTAATTGATCATATGGTAAAGAAGGAATGACTAAAGGGAGCAAGGTTAGTATAACGAAGTCAAAATAATTATTATCTACGTGCATAGAGATAAGAGAGAAAATAATCATGAAAAATAACAAGGTAATCATAAGAAAATGAACTCAAAAATAAAAGAGAATTCAATGAGAAAAAATAAATCTATAAGAGAACATAATGATAACATAATCAATATAAAAGTGTGAAAACAAAGTCACCCTTAAGATAGATAAGAATTTGACATAATTTTAAATGATATAAAATAGATAAATGTAAAGTTGTAGAACATGTCCAATAAAAATTAAAATGTAATAACACCATGCATGTGTTCATAAGTATTGATATATTTTTCCACACACATTATCCATAATATCTAATAAGTCTCTATGTAGTTGAATGTGAATTACAACTAATGTCTCATTGATCTTCATCAAATGTTGAAAAAATACTTCACATTGAATCTCCTCGATGGAAAATGTAGGAATGCTTGAAAAATCATGCTGATGAGGGATATAATGTATAGGATTCTCAAGAGAATGCATTAGAGTGGTTTTTATGGGAGAGGAAGGGGTCACTAGTGGGGAAGGTTTCATGGGTGAGGGACTCATAGGTAGAGAAGGATCCATGGGTGAGGGAAAGTTCATGTGTGAGGGACTCATGAGTGGAGGAATTGTAGGTGGAGAAGGGACCACAAGAGGATATGGAACCATGGGGGAAGAAGAGGGGTATTTCTTATGAGAATGACCTGTGGGAGGAATGGTCGAAGGTGTAGGAAGAGTTAGGGAGTGATTCATGAGATGTTATTGAAGGATGTAGAAATAATCAGTATGATATATTCCATATTAGTGTCAGAGACAATATACCTCTCCATACTTAGGAAGATACTTAGGTAATACTTTTAGGGAGGTATATCCTTATCTAAGATATGAGGAATGGTGTGATGTGAAAGTGTCGATATATTGTTATAGTTTACAATAATGTCGAGATAAATGGTTATATGTGTCATGGAAGAAATAAATATGCATATAAGTGGTATTGGTAGGTGTACTCATAGGAGGAGGTGTAATAGAAGATGAGGTAGCTTGGTATAAGGAAAAATCTCTAGTCTAGTGACCAAAACCTTTATGAATATCACAATAAGGCTAATTGGCCCATTTTATGGGTGAAGGATCTAGTTGTGTTAAAGAAAGTAAACCATCACCAAGAGAAGGTGGGGATGGTGGAGAGATTAGACAAGGCTCAATTGAAATAAAAATAGGATCAAAAAGAGGAAGAGACTTAGCTATAAAGGGAGTGGGAATGGGATCTGAACTAGGCTCTACTGAGGGAAGAGTGGGGTCTATCTAAGGATGAAGGATAATCAGACGCATCTCAAGGATAAGTAAGCTAGAGGGGTCATGGTATCTTTAAAATTGATAGGGATGAGTCATAGCATGATTCATGAGCATATGAGGTTATTAAAAAATTAGAGGAGTTTTCACCACTCTACCCTATGATAAAGAGGAAAATACTAAAATTGGGAAAATTATAGGATATAATATGAGAATATATACTAAAAGACTAAATCAAAAAGGAAGAATAATTAATAATTTTATAATCTTAGCCTGAATAATACCTCTTAAGAATGGATCATCTAAGGTATAAACATAATCATAATCATGTGTATGAAGATCAATGACATAGGTCTAGATGACCTTGTCATCCAATGTGTATGATGAATGGAATGCCAAGTCTTAGTAAAGACAATGAAGATGTCATCGCAAGGTGTTTTATGAGAATGAGGTTATAAATAAGTAGGAAGCTGAGAGATGAGATGAGGTGAGGGATTGGAATTTTTAATCTTGAGATTGATCTCATTAGGCTCATTATCATCAAAATTGAAGAGGTTAAGGGGTATATTCCCAATGTGTTTGGGATGAACATTGTAACCTCACGTGGAATTGATAGGAAATTTAAATTTTTGAGATTCATGAAATGGAATTATTGGTAAGGGTTCAAGGGTAGGACTATTGAATACACCACGGTCTTGGAAATATTAAAAATTTAAAGGATTGGTTTCATCTTGAATCTTATAGATAGCTCCATAATGAGGAAATTTGATGTATTATCAAACAAAAAAGGTAATTTCCATCATGCGATGAGTCCATGGCCTATCAAGAAAAATGGTACATGATAGAAGAAAATTTAAGATCATCACCTTCACATTAATGATGATAGGTGGGATGGTAATGGGGAGCCACACATAGGATAAAGGAAGAATTTACCTTCAGTCATAGACTTGACATGTGTTGCATGTGGATTTAATATTGAATTTGGAATATCTAAGGGCTTTGATAAAATTGAGAGAGGTAATACAAGTACCAAAACCCTCATCAATCAAAGCACATTTGACTAGATATCACCAATTTGGGCACTGATGAATAGAGAAGGATCATTTGCATAAAGAAAAATCTCATTGGGGATCATGGAAACAATGGGAAATTTGAGGGAAAGATAAGTGTTCATTATTTCATCAACATATATGGACATCTCTTTACATTATTATAAAATGATATCTTCTGATCCAAATAAGGTGGCTTCATGTCCTACTAGGGAAGGATGATGGATATTCATTTCAAACAAAAGCTACATAATATGGTTATGCTAACATGGATAAGCCCTCATAAGTTTAAGAAATGGGATTTGGGATGTGATATTAGTGAGTTATGTGACAGGATCTCTCTCATCATAACCCATAGGAATATTGTTGGAAAAAGGTGCATAGAGTTGAAAGAGGTCCTCAAAATGAAGATTAAAAGTACATGTGAATTTATGTTGATAAGAGATATAAGGTTTAATAGGAGGAAAATTTTGTATATTATGTTGATAATATGGAGTAGTTGATGCAGGTGTGGTTTGAGAATTGATAGAAGAAGTGTTGATAGGAGTTTGAGTATCATTAGTGATAGGTAAATAAGATGGAGGGATGGTATAAATAGTATGATAAGTGTTATATAATGGAGGTGTTGGAATTGGTTCATCAAAATATATAAGGTCATCTTGCCCCAAATAGTTTAAGTGATTAGGAGAAGAATCTTGGATAACACAAAATGTGCAAGATAATGGAGGTGTGTAGATGGGTTGATGATCAATGAAAGTACCACCTTTCACATATTAGTCATGTTGACCACATTCTCTTCAGTATTTAGGCCAAGAATAATGTCAACATTATTGGTATAAGGGGTTGTATTTTCTTGGTTATCTTGGTGATTTGAAAGAGGATCTTTATAGATGGTTAAATGAACATTAGCTTGGTTCAAAACTTGAGATTTAGTTTGTGTCTCATGGGCTTTGAAACCAATGTCATAGGCTTGTTATCATTAATGAATGATAGAATTATGGTCAAAATTGGGACCAAGAAGGAAATACATATACAAGTTACAAATTTTCTTATAGGTCTCATAAGAATGACCTCAAATGGTGTGAAACCTATGATCTAGGATTTTAACTTAAAGGAGGAGGTAAGTATAGAGTTAGTCTCAAAAATAATGAAAGATGAACTCACTAACAATCTAACATACTTTGGGCCTAATCATGGGGGGATCATAATGAATAAACCAAATTAGAACTCAACAAAACATGGAAGGGATTGAGAAATATAAACATAAAAACACAAATTCCTTACCAAAACCTTGATAAATCCAAATGGTAATTTGATTGCCTTGCTTAGTTTATGCATAAGAAGTCTTCATCAATGACATATGGCTAAAATCATCTTCTCTTTGCACCATTTTTTAATTCTTGGCTTGATTTATATGGCTTGGCTTAATTTTAGAAGGATTTTGGCATTACAACTTTGTTATTTACTTTATGGCCAAAATAACACTACTTTGATTGAGATCCCTAAATGAAGAGCTATAGGCTTGATTTTAAAGTATTTCAAATCCCTTGGAATGGGTTAAATCTGACCATGGTTGAATTTATTAACCTTGGTTAATTTTGGCATATTCTTAAGATATTCTTTTAGATCTTTTCCAATAGTGACAACTCAGAAAGGTAATGTGTGTGTTCTAGGATGTTCTTTGATTTTTGAATATGCTTTATTGATAATTAAATTAATGACTCATGGGTGAAATCAATTAATATTTTAAATTGATTTAACTTTATAAATAATTTTGATTAGGATGTGCAAGTTAATTAATTATTTTTAGGCATTTGGTCATTTGTTTGATTTTGATTAATTCAATGTATGTATTTTCCCTATTTAATTGATTTTATAGGTTAAATTGATTTAATTTAAGGTTATGAAACCAAATTCAAGACTAATATAAATTATTAGGTTAAATGTTTGATGGCTAGTAAGAATTAGTCTAATAGTCTGATGTAAAGTCATTGGTGGTTAGTTTTACATGTCTATATTTTACCCCTATTTGGGAAGATGATGTAAGTTGTAAGCATAGTAGCATATTTTCAAAGAATAAAATGGTTATTTATACTTATGATTGTAATGGTAATGACTAAATTGTAGTTATCCCCTTGAGGGTACAACTAGCAAGTGGGTTGGAAAATGGTCCCTTGAAAGAAAGAAGCAAAATGAGGAGACCAAATAAATGAATATGATGGGGTGATAACACAATGATTCATCCAAATTTGGGAAAAATCACTAATAAATTCAATTGGGATAGTGTACAATGGTTTTTCCAAAGGTGGTTATAATAATTATACCCCAATAGTGGCAACATGGTATGATAACACAATGATTTTCCCCATAAGGTGATAAAATCATTAAGAAGATGGAGTTACCCCAGTTAGGATAGAAAAACAAGAAAGGAGATTGTTGATAACATAATGATCTTCCCTAGTAGGAGATATAATCATTGAAAATGCATGTGGGATGGTGTATAATGTTGATGCAACATACCCTAATTATGAAAAACATGATTGATGGTTAATGAGTGATAACTTGATATAGAGGATAAAGATGAATTGGGATAACATACTAGTAGCGATATGATCATCTAAAATAATAAAGGTTTAAATTCTTTCATTTCTTAATTAATCTATTTGGGATATGAGTGGGATTGGATTGAGATTTATGTTGATGTTGATGTTGAGGAGATGGTGATGTTGAATTGATGTTGTAGATATCTCAAAGTTTATTTTTACTGTAGAATTTGATGGTAGGACTCATGATAGAACACCACGGGGGCTTAACCAAAATATGCATAAGGACTAACTCTTGATATCTAATACTCTATGTAAAACAATCACACCAATGATAAAAACTATGATGATAATGTAGATGTTTGAATATAGATAGATTCAAGAATAATGTGTAATGAATCACCCAATGAACACACATAGAATAAATCAAGGCCCCAATGTTAAAATAAAAAAATAAGAACATAAACAAATAAACAAAAAACACAAACAAAAAACAAACAAGATAAAGAAAGAAACAAGTGTTAGTCCCTATGTTAGTATAAACAACATGATGAACATTGCCCCTAGAAACTAGATGATAAATAAAAAATAAATAAGTTGGGGGAATAGAAGAAAATGAAGTGGGTTCGAGCTATCTCCATATGTTCTAGGCAAGTGGATGCTACCTACATAATTCCATGGATATGATGATCCAATGAAACTTTAGGACAAATGTAGTTATCCCAATAAATGGGAAGAAAATGGTGATTGATAAAAGACATGATGGATGTAATATAAGAATAGGGATGAACTCAAAAAATAGTGATAACATAGGATAAAAGGCCAAAAATGATGGGGAAACTAAGGAAAAAGTGATTTATTTGTGACTTGGTGAGGGTTCCCATAATCCTTAAGGCAAAGAAGTGGTCAGTGTTTTTTGGTTTTTCTAAATGATTTTCAAATTTTTTTAGAATTTTCAAAGCATCTCAACTCAAGAGAGAATGATGAAACACTAAAATGGTCCAATATTGAAAAATGGTGAGAGCATTATAACTTGAAATGATGATCCCAAAATGGTGAGACCATGCGATAAAAGGCCAAAAAGGATGGGTAAATTAAGGAATAAGTGATTTGTTTGTGACTTGGTGAGGGTTCCCAAAATCCTTAAGGCAAAGAATTGGTTAATGGATTTTGGTTTTTCTAATCAATTTTCAATTTTTTTTTTGAAATTTTGAAGCATCTCAACTCAATAAATAATTAAGAGACACTAAAATGGTCCAATCTCACAAAGTGGTGAGAGTGTTATAACTTGAAATGATGCTCACAAGATGGTGAGATCATAGCTAAAGTTGCTCATAAAATAGTGAGAGTGTGGCTAAAAGGGGATTGAGCTGACCTCAATATGAATCAAATTCAACCCACATAATCTAAAAATGGCTTTAGTTCATAGTAGTTCACCTCACAATGGAAGAATTTGACTAGTATAGTAGCCAATTCAAATAAAATAAGCATAGTTGGTATGATGTCATAGTAAAACAAAGGAATGGCTAGGTGATATGTCAAGGTACAATAAACAAATGTTACCCTAAGTTTTCCCATGGGTAGTTATAACTAGGATACAAATTATAGAACAATGATACTAATTTACCCTAGCAGGTGAAATAAATAGTATCAGGACCGGTGAACATTGATTTTCCCCAGCAAGTGATATAATCAAGCTCACATAAGCAAACTTAATAAGAAGGGAATAAGAAATGAAGGATTCAACTACCAAAACTTCTATCATACTATTCCAAAATACTATCTATAGTTGAAATGATTGAAATAACTACTAAAACTAATCTAATTTTATATGCTAAAAATGTGAAACTAATGGATGAACCAAGGTCAAACAGGCTAGGTTGATGGGATTCAAAACATGTTTGGTCAAGTAGGAATGGAATGGTTGGACAATTTGGTTGGAATGTCAAAATATGAGGATGGTAGAACAAATAGTTTAATACTGATATAAAGAAGAATATTGATAATATGGTACAACTTGAAACAATCCTTATAGACAATACATCAAATTACTCAAGCATAGTACTACTTGAGGTGAATAATGTTCATCAGATCATCAAGTTCAGTTTCATCTGGTGTGGAAAGCCTATATGCTCTAGCACCATAGTCTGTAGTGATGATGAAAAGACCCACCCAATTGGGTTTGAACTTTCCTTTATGTTTCTTTTCTGCCATGGTATTTTTTTGGTTCTCTTTTAAGACATCACCAATTTCAAATGTTCTATGTTTTACACACTTATTGTATTAACTCCAAAGTTAATTCTTATAGGCATAAAATTTTTTCATAGTGTCCTTTTTCTTCTCATCAATTAAATCCATCTCTTGTAGGTGAGCTACTCAATATTTTTTTATCATCGAGAACATGCTTAAAAGATATGTGTAATGAAGGCATCTCAACCTCAATGGGAAGTATGGATTTAGTGCAATAAAAAAGTGAGTATGGAGTGGCTCCTATAGGTGTGTGATGATTGGTACATTATTTCGAAAGGGCACAAAATATTTGAAGGTACCAATCATGATCGACATTATTGATAATATTTTTGAGAATTTTTACAATGCTTTTGTTTGATGCTTCGGCCTAGCCATTACCTTGAGGGTAATATGTCATTAAAAAGTGTTGCATGATATTATATTTAGAACATAGATTTTTGACATACTTGTTCCTAAATGATCATCCATTATCATATATAATGTCATAAGGGATATCATAGTGGTAGTTGATATGTTTAGGGATTAATTTAGAAATATAGCTTCCATTCATATAAGTGAGGGGTATAGCTTTGACCCACTTAGTGAAATATTCAGTGGAAGTGAGAATGTTTTTATAGCCATTTGATGAGGTGGGGTTTATCTTCCCTATGATGTCAAGGCCCCATGTAGCAAATGGCCATGTTGTTAGCATTGGTTTTAAGGTCTTGGTGAGTGCATGAATCAAATTAGCATGCCATTGACACTTTTCATGTTTCTTGACATATGCAGATACATCTACATCTATTATTGGCCAATAGAAACCAATATGTAAAAAAAAATTTAGATAGGACTACCCCATTGTTGTGGGCTCCACATACTCCATGAAATTCCCATAATTCTAGTATAGATTCTATCAAAGCTAAAAAATAAAGCATAGTTACATCAAAAGTATGATGGTATAGGGTTGGTCCGAGTAGATTGTAACATTGGGCATTGTGGATGAAAGCTTTGGTTTATTTTTGGGATGGTGGGAGGATTTTCTCCTATAAATAGGCATATAGTTCTAAGCACCAATTAGAGATGGGACCAATAATGTCACATATTATTGCAATAATTGAAGGTTCATGATCTAGTACTATTAGATTTTCTATAAAAAAATGATACTCACTAGCTGTGTCTGCATGATGAATCAATGATCTAATGATAGCCATAATATCTATTATTTTGTTTATTTCTCTTTGGATATGTTCAAATTGAATGTTTTCAATCTATTGCTTGAGAGTTTCAAGCATTTCCTTAAATGGAATCAACTTATCATCTTTTGGAAGTGGTTTATAACTTGCTTGATGACTAATTGAGAATGACCATAAATTATTAAATGGCATGTTCCATTATACTACCTGTCAAAGCCATAAAACAAGTGCTTAATATTTAGCCATGTTATTGGTACAAGGAAAGCTGATTCTGAATGACTTGGAGATTAGATCCCCCGTAGGCATTATGAATAAAATTCTTGAACCCAATCCATGTGTAGTGAATGATCCATCAAAATATAGCTTCTAGGGATGCTCCT
The DNA here is from genome assembly GCA_037957365.1 of Torreya grandis. Classification (NCBI taxonomy): domain Eukaryota; kingdom Viridiplantae; phylum Streptophyta; class Pinopsida; order Cupressales; family Taxaceae; genus Torreya; species Torreya grandis. The sequence goes on from JARHVA010000830.1 coordinate 2,775,718, forward strand.
TAATTGGTGTTTTAATTATGGTCATGATGGATTCTTAAGGAAATTGGAATGTTAATGGCTTTTTATCTTTAAGAGGTGCTTCAACAAGCTAATCTATGAGAACTTGCCCCTTGATTACTTTCTATTTTACATACTCTATCTCAAACTCACTGAGTAGCATGATCCATATGGTGATACAACCTTGTAAATATGTTTTTTATAATAGATACTCAAGAGGATCTACTTTGGAAATAAGCATGGTCTTATTGTTCAACATGTAGTGTAATAGTTTTTTAGCTACAAATACCATAGTGAGACAAGATTTTTTTATGGGTGTATATTTGTGCTCATATGAAACTAGTCTATGGCTTATATAATACACTACATGATATTTTCCCTTGTCATCATGTTGAGCTAGAAATACCCCCAAATCATTATTAGTAGTTGAAAGATATAAAAAGAATTATTTCCTTGGCATTAGAGGCAATAGAAATGGGGGATTCATGAGATAGTTATTTAACTAATGAAAAGACTTTTGATAGTCATTATCCTAATGAAATGTGACACCTTTTTTTAGTAGGTGTGTAAATGGATGGCACTTATTTTCCAATTGAGATATGAAGCATCAAATGGACTAGATCTTGCCCTACAAACTATGGAGCTACTTTAGATTGATTAGTGGTGGCATATTTGTTATGGATCTTACTTTATCTAGATTAAATTAAATGCCCCTATAAGACATGATGAAACCCAATAATTTATCGGATGTGACTCTAAACACAAACTTCTTGGGGTTGATCCTAATTTTTTATTCTCGTAGTCACTCAAATATCCTCCTTAATATTATTGAATGGTCAACCCTAGTTTTATATTTGCTTAGTATGTTTTTGATGTAGTATTCAACAATGCCATGTATCATATCATGAAATATGACTGTCATAGCTCTTTGATAATTGTCCCCTATGTTCTTAAGGCCAAACAACATGACCTGATAACATAATGTTCCCCATAAAGTGGTGAACATTATTTTGTACTATTTTTTTGGTGTTATTATGATTTGATTGTAACCTAAGAATCCATTCATTAGTGAAAGTATCTCATAACCCATTATGGATTCGACTATCATGTCAATGTTAGGTAGTTGAAAGTCGTCTTTAGGGCATGATTTGTTAATGTCATAAAAATTGGTATAGATTCTAATTCCCTATGGTTTATTACTAATAGGTACTATGTTGGAAATCCATTTAGAGTAGTCAATTAGTCTAATACATCCTGCTTCTAAGAGTTTCTCCAACTCTTTATTCACTAATACATCAATACAAGGATGCATCTTATATAGCTTTTTTTTACTAGTTTTACATCAAGATTGATCACAAGGTCGTGCAAAACCAAGGCAGGGTCTAAACCTAGCATGTTATAATATGCCCATACAAGTATATCTACAAATTCCTCAAAATGGTTGTAAGGACTTCACACTCCTTCTTAGTAAGGGATGCACCCAGCTCGATCCACTTTGGGTCATCTAGGGACCTGATGTTAACCTCTATTATATCTTTGACTAGAAGAGTTGAGCCATCATCAAGGATAATTGGTAATTATTTGAACTGATTGGTAACATTAGAGTCTTATATTAGGATTGCTTCCTTGAAAATATCTCCAAGACATGATGAATCAGGATCTCCTAATGGGAAATCAAGCCATGTGAAAAAGACAATAAAAAATGATTGTATGATTTGATCAAAGGATTTCTACCTTTCTAAATTGAAATTAGAGCATTAACATGCTCATTATTAGCATCCTCTTGAATGATTTGATCAAAATCCTATTACTTTTCAAGGATGAACTCAGATCCATAGTGAACTTCATCATTGTTAGTTTATTGCATGATTTTATAAAAAATTTGATGCTCTTCAATACTAAATTTATACCCATAGACAAGTTCATCATTGGTGGTCTCATGGTCTATACATGAAGAAGGTTGCACACCCCCATTTAGTGGTGCCTAAAATAGGTTTTTGGCACCATACTAGCCTTTATGTTTTCTATTTCCCTAGTCAAAAAGAGCCTTAAAGAGGTTTTAACTTTGAGACCTCAATGTTTTATTTATTTTCTTTTGGTTAAGGGTGTTCAGTTGTTCTCCAAAATAGTATTTATGATCCAATTTGATTGAGAATCTTGATTGATGATAACCCAATAGAACATTAACCCTAAGGAATAAAAAATCATAGAATGCTTCATCATTTTAAAACTCAGCAATTGGCATGTGTGGCTCTTTTTGGTCCCAATATATTAGTTGGGAATAAAATAATGGTAGGGGATTGTTATGAATGATTGGGTGAAGGGTAAAAATGGTGTGATTACCAAACAAGTTAGTCTAGGCTAAGTCATCAAATAAGTTATGATTGGACTCTACTTCACTATCAACATCCTCATCATTAGTTGATGGTGATGGAATAGTATTAAGGTATATGGGATCAACCCTAGGTGGTTTAGATCAAAGTCCATAGCGTCCTTCATATTTGGTCAGGGAAATTAGTTTGAGTGTGCCTTGTTGATCTGGTCCTAGGCCTTTTCCTTCATGGTCTTGATTATTCATGATCCTAATTGGAATATGAGACTTCAAGTTCTTATAAAAATCATCCAAATTATCATTATACAATCATGACTTGTCTCCTTTGAAAGGGTCTTATTCTAGGCCAAAAGCTGGAATGAAACTGACTAGTCTTAGATTATAAATGTGGCCTTTTCCCTTTCTTTTCCAGTACATGAATGGCATAGATTTAGGTATTCCAAAGGCTTTTGGGTTATGAGGAATATTTATGATGTGAAAGGTATCATGATTCAAGTAATCTCCTTGGCCATTAGCTGAGATGGTAAAATGATTGGATACTTTAGGAAGCAACATGTGACTGAGAGAATCAAGGGTATTAGGATTAATGCAATTGTCCTCTAGAAATTTGAGGAGTATTACCTTCCCCTTATCTTGTTTATTAGATGTATTCATGCTAAAATGGGATTTTTAACTTTGGAACTTATCTTCTAAATGTTTACAATGCTCATATGGATGTAAATCTCCTAGAATATTAACCTCCATCCCTGAATGGAAAAACATGAGACATTGGTGCAATGTTGATGTGATTGTATTAATATCATGTAAAAAAGGTCTACCTAGAAACATAGTGTATGAAAAGTCAATATAAATCACATGGCAAAGTTTATCATGGGTCAAGGTCCCAATGATAACTAGTACGATAATAGTGCCTTGTGATTCTTATTCTTGATTGTCTTAGGCTTTGATGGTGATTATTTATGCTTGATGATTTATCATTGTGTATCCAAGAATCAAGATAAGCTTTAAAGACTCTATATTCAAACCTAATCCATTTTTATAAGGACACATTTCACTTTGTTACAAATTATATATACTTCAATGTATAATGGATTATTATGCAGTGGGACAAGAGGTGACATATTTCTTTAGTTGAATGTGACTTGTTGGGTTGGAGCTAGGTGTCCAACCAAAGCTTAAAATCGATTAGGGGATATGTCATTAGAAATAGTGTATTATCTAAGGTATTCATTCAAGATTTTATTATGTATTATTGACGTGCACAATAAATCTAAAATGGAGATTTGTGATGGCATATTTTGAAATTGTTCCACTATATCAAATGTCTTTTCTTGAACAACATTAAATAGATTATTATGAGGCTAAATAATGGGTTGGATGATGGGTGAAGTGGTAGGTGTTTGTGGGCTTGTTATGGTAAATGTAGGCCATTGAGTTGTGATTGCACAGTTAGGATTAGATATAGGACTATCATTACTAATTGATGATGGTGGAGGGGGGCCAGATAAGAGAAGTCTTGGTCATTGATGTACTTGAGGATAGTCATGGGTGAATGATGAGTTATCAGTATAAAGTATTAACATGGGAATCCTTACTTTTTGGTTCTCTTATGTGTCATCTGAAGTCAAAGAAGGGTTACCAAAATGATTATATTGGTTTTGTATGATTAGCAATGGTCTTGTCTGATTAAAATTTGGTCTAAGATTGATGAAAATGGTGTTAATTATACCTCCTAAGATATGAAATACAATTGAGTTATAGTCATGTGCAATGGCATGGTAGGTTTGTTGGTTGTGGCCACTATTCTAGCCTTGGTTCTATCTATTATTTTGGATTTGTTAGTTCTACTATTGGTTATATTGATTTTTCCTTTGTTATTATTATTTTTATTATTTCATAGGTTGATTATTGTGTTGATGAAATGGGTTTTGATAGATACCCAGATTCTAATTGGATGTGGAAGCTCCATTATCCAATGTTATCTTACGATTCTCCAACATATTTTGAATGACACATCTAATTTTCACACAAAATTGTAAATTATGGCCTTGAACCCTATGAAACTCATATAATTATTTTATTTTTTACCAATATGGCATTTATGTACCCTCATGATATTACTCTTTTAGAATAGGGTATCTGATTAGGTTAGCTACTACAAGTTTTTGAGAGACTACTTTGATGTGTTCTCCATGTTTGGTAAAATCATGATGATTAGGTGTTTTTCTCCTTCAATTAGGTTGGTTTTGTAAAGTCAAAGGCTACTATAGTTGTATTTTTTACACTAGCCTAGGTTGTGCTTGTTGTTCATGTTATGGATGTTAAAGACGTTATTGGTAGGATTAAGATGGAAAGGTGGCACTGGCTAAGAAAAATGTGTTTACACCATTTATATGTGGAATTAATCTATTATTCCATTCCCTATAACATTATTATTTTAGTTAAATTGTTTTGGCCTATCATTTTTATTAACCTGCATCAATTATAATGCTTGCATTTGGACTGGATATTAATGATGATAATTGGTCTAATTTTAGTTTTAGCCATTATTCTCATTGGATGAGTTTAGTTTTGTCACTTCGATTTACACCCTTTGAGGAGATGGAAAAACTCTCCTCATCCAAGTGGCACAATGGAAACACCTCTAGGCTTATGGTTAGCCTAAGGATGAGGTGGATCTCTAGATGGGGATATCTTCCTTGATGTACCACTTTGGATTAAAACTACACTTAAACTTTTGGAGGTGAAAAGGGAGAGAGATAAATAAAATAAAACTAGCCTAAGAGAGGTGATATACCAAAATATATTATGACTTCTAAGTAGCAACATGTTACATAAGAAATCAATAGACAAACTAAACATACACTTCTCCAATCTTCATCTTCTCACATCAATGTTACATTGTGAGGTTATGGATGAATGTGAAAATATAGGAAGACTATACAAGAGGGATATGATGGAACTAATGAATATAATAACTCACTCAATCCTTGATATTTCCTAAAATAATTCACATGCCCACAAGAAAATTTTTTTCAACTGTAAATACGATGTAAGAATGAGACAACATGCTAAGGAATCCATAATCTTCACTAAGAAAGATCCAATATTAAATTAAAAAACACTAATAATAGTCATAAAGAGGTAAAATTAGTATTATTATCAATCAAATGGTATGAATTTGAGTAGGGATTCACCATATACAAGTGGAACATCCATAACAATGGCTAAAATTACTAGTGCTCATAGAACTTGAGAGAGAGAGGACAAAAAAAGAAGTTAAATGGTCACACAAACACTTGTTATGATGATAAAATTAGTTGATCATTCATGATAATATTATATGGTATGAACCATGTAATGTTATAAATTTTGAGTGTAAATTCAAGTCATAAACTTCATGAAAAGTGGCATAAAACTCCTTGTCTTGGCTCACAAAAACTACTTTCATGATTGGCCTCCTTTTAATGCCTTATAACTAACTAGGACCAGGTAAAATTATTTTAAATAAATATAATGGTATTGGTAATTCCTATCCATGCATTGGTTTCATGCGTGGTCCTCTAAAATCACCTAAAAGGAGCTCTCATCATCTATAGTCCGAAAAACTCTTCCTTCATGCACCTTGCACACTTGGCCTCAAATTTGGATTCATTTTCTCATGAAAATTTGTGGGAGTGAGTGTATGAAACATTTAAATACACTCCATGTCCTTATAATCATCAAGGACACCTCAAAATGAGCTCACTTGAAGTTTTCCACCCTTCTCACTTGTTTGTCCAATATGCCAGTTTTGACTAGCTAAAATGAGAGCTATTTTTAAAACCATTATATGTTTTTTCAATCCATTAAATGACCATATGAAGTTATAAAAAGTATAAATATTCCATCCAAACTTTATTTCATTTTCAAAATCCTCTTGTGACCTTCAAAACATAAAAAATGGTAAAAAATATTATATTTTGTACCTTATTCATATAGGTCCATACAACCAAAAATCATGAGAGGGAGATTTAGTGAGTCATATACAATTTAAAATATGTTTAATTGTCACAATATTCCATTATAATGCATATCTAGCTTCATTTTTCTAGACTGGTCCTTTAAAGGGTTTTAGAGGGTTTCTGAGTAGTTTTGACCTTTAGTGATGTTTCATAAAGGTCTAAAATCCAAATCTCAAAATAATTAGATAAAATTTATTTTTATGACCCTATATAACTCCTCAAAACTTATTTGGTTCCCATGCATATCCTCCAAGAAGATACGAATGACCTTAAAGCCCAAAATTGTCCCTTTCATCAAGTATTATATAAACCAATGGATAAAAAAAATTATGTGGTCCCAAAAAAAAATTCCATAGGATATGAATCACTCCTAGGGATAGAAGTGAAATTGACCTATTGTTTGGGCTCTAGGCCAAAATCTTGCTCAAGGGTCATGATTACAACTTTAAGAATGTAGGGTACCCTATTGAGTTAAATCCCAATTTATATATTATACTATTTTTATATTTATATTTATTAAATATACAAACCTTCCTAAATTTTTCTAACCATCTCCTAAGATTACCCTTTCATCTTTTTTCTCCAAACTGTAGGGTTTATGCATGGGGAAAGTACCTCCTGTCTGAGACAAAACATGGGTGCTTCCTCTATTTTATCAAGAAATATGAAGGTTTGAGAAGGTTATCCAAGTTATTGATACCATCTCTAATAATTTTTATCCTTTTATCAATCTATTTTCCTCCCAAAATCCTTATATTTTCAAGGTAGACTATTAAGAGGTAGACTATACACAGGCTTCTCCCAATTTAACTATATTTTGCATTTTTTTTGAGCCCTTAATTTGATCCATATCCATTTTAATAGGTATATGTATTTTTTAATAATCACATTATAGTTTTTATAATAAAAATTCTCACGCTTTGAACCCTTTATACACCCTTTTTAGTCTTGAATTCACAAGATGGTGTTACTCTGCCTAACTATGTTACTCCTTTAGAACCCTACTTGTAGGTGATTTTACACTATTTAAACCTTGGTATGATTCTAAAACTTCATTTAAGTTATGAATAACTTTTTTATATTATTCATATCTAATTTATTCATGTTTATTTCTTACCCACCTCAAGAACTCAGCTTATTTGTTCCTTGCCCCTCCTCACAATCATCTACAGTTGACTGTGGGGCTTGTAAGTGCACATTTGTTTCTTTGAGACATATTCATAGTGTTTAAAACCATATTATAGTCCCATAATACCACTTTTTACTATCTTGGATCAGTTTTTTCATTTATTTTAGTCTAGACCATTTTTTAATACCTCATGCCTACTCACTGCCACCATATAATCACCTACAATTGACTATAGGGAGTTTTTAAGGTGGTTTATATCATAAAACTCATGCCAAATATCACTTATAAACTCCTTAGGATTATTTTTATTTAATTAATTATTTTTGGACTGATTTTAAATCTTTTTTGTGTTATATTCTCCTCAAGAGTTCAAACCTCTTGCTCTCTACCTACTCAATCAACACAATCAACTGTGTTGAGAAGGATAAAACTCTATAGGTGTTGTTTAGAATTTATTATGAGGTAATGAGAGTCACTAGTATAAAATAATATTTTGGATCTACCTTATCTTCCCTAAGAACCATTATACATCAATTTTATGTTCAATGTTTGTTTGTTTGTTAGAGGTGCCTATTTTCCTTGTGAAGGACACCTATAAGTATGTGTGGAGGTCCAAAACATAGCTTATCAACATTGTATTAACAATATTTATACTCATGGTGTGATTTTCACTTCAAAAATACATTCAAATCACATAAGTATGCCTCATCAACACTTTGAAGTGATAAAGTCATCTAATACCTTTAAAACCTATAGATTCAATTGTCTAGATTTAGTGATTCTAGGGGCATATTTAAACCTCTTAATCACCATTCTCTATTGATCCTCTAACCTTAAATATTTGTAAGGCTTTCATCCATGCTATAAGATACAATTTTGGGTTATAAATATGCACAAAATGAAGTGGGGACCTTATTAAAATATATCAATAAAACCTCAAAGATCTCTATTTTCCCTTTTTAGGGATTTAGTCTCAAAACTCAGACATTTTCCATTAGAAGTGGATCTCAAATTTTTTTAGCCATATATTACTCCAAATATGTGTGTTATTCTTCCTTAAACTTTTGATGACTTGAAAATGGATCTCATTCCTTGTTTCAACACCACATAAAGACTCTCAACCTCTCTAATCATGTCACAAGTAGGTGACTATTTGCAAATATAGATAGAAAATGCAACATGTAGGCAATGAGTGCATTCACATACTTATGATAAAATTTAGGACATAATAAAAATATAAAATTGATGTTTTATAGACTTAAAATACCTCAACCCTACACCAAACCTTCTTTCCACATGTTTTTCTTCTTCCAAGCACCTGTAAGTGAGTATGTTCGTGGTTACCTAACTGACAAAGTTATATATGACTATATTTTCACTTTTCTTGCACTAATAGAAAATTTATCACCTATTTATGATAATAAATGATAAAACAAGACTTAAAAACCTTAAACATACCTTTTTAGATATCCTAAAAATCTTTACAAGTCATAACTAGGGTTGAATAATAGATGGGACCTGACTGAGTATGATCATGAACTAAAAATTAGATCCAAGCATGATGATATAATAATAATCATGAATTAAAGGTGATAAATATATCATTGATACATATAAAACACCATTTACTATTCAAATTAAATCCCCTATAGATAATTTAACCTTATACAAGTGGAGAATTGACTGGGACTACACATGGTGGTCTCTTCTTACAACAAGTGATCTATTTAGACTATAAAATAAAATTGAAACATGAAGAAAATAATAGAGATAATTATATAATGAGGAAAGAATCATATAGAAACAACCTCAATAATTTTTTAATATGAAATTTCCAAAAATTGAGTAAAACCTATAAGGTACATAGATTAGTGGGTGGAAAAATATAGTTAACTTAATGGGGATGGTTCATGAAGCACAAGCCACCATTATTCAAAATTATTATATTTAAATTAAGATATATGGGTTTAATTTAACCTCCCCATAGTGTTTTATTTGGAATCTCTTGATTTTTCCATACTAAGCACAAACTTGAAGGTCACTTTTGCTTGCCAATAAGACTAAAAAAAGAGTAGAATAGTTTTGGGCCAAAAATGGCACTTCCAGAGCAAACCAAATTGAGATAAATTATGAATATTTCACCTTTTTTTTTTCTTATGTTAATTTTACCAATGAAATATCATGCTCAAGATTGTATGAGAAGTGTTGAACAAACTTATCTGATAGATCATCGAAGTCAAAAACTAAGTTCTTTGGTAGTTTTATAAATCATTCCAAGGCCTATCTATCTAAACTCCTTGGAAATAAAAAAAATAGATAGATGTCACTATATGCCATTGGATGACATGCAATAAAGAACTCAGTTAGTTGTGATTTGGGATCACCATTCCCTTTGTATTTTTTAAACTTGGGTGGCTCATATCCTAGAGGGAATGGAATATGTAAGTACTCCATATTAAAAGGATATAAACACACATCATATAATTTGAACCTTTAAACCTATTTCCCATCTTGGATGGCAGAAATTGCATCCTTCATTTTTTGAATTTTTTTCTCAAAGAAACTTATTGGAATATTATCCTATGTTGATGGTTGGGTATTCACATGTGATGACTTAGACTGGGATATGATGGAATAATTTTATAGAGTAGGTTGTATTGGTTAGGGAATGATCCAAGAGTGAGCATGCATGTATTAGGGTTAAATTTTTTAAATTATACCTATGGTGGTGTGACATTCTAGTTGGGGTTAGATATGTATAACTGATTTTGTGGATATTGAGGTTAGGATGGAGGGATATAATCATATTTTTCATGTTTTGGTTAAATAGGGACTTATTATAAACTATTATAACCTTACTATTGAGTGGGAACTTGTGAGATAAGACCTTGTCTCTGAACCTATGGTGTGTTCTACACAAAAATCTAATTTCTACCTAAAAGTTAATTAAGGAACATTGGAACCTCTTTGTTGCATGAATACCTATTTAGAAGTGGATGTATGTTGGAGATTTGGTACCTATCACTGACCAATATGAATACAATATTGATTAGACATCATTTTATTTTGGATTGGTATATTGACCTACAAGGGAAGAGGTATGTTCATTGATACCTAGCAAGGTGGAAAATTGGTTGCCCCCTATTGAGGTGGTAATATGTTTAGCCTCTATTACATCTAGATACTTGATTTTGCCTACTATCATAGAATACTACTTATCACATTTTGGGAAGTATGATTCAACACATTTCATTATGGTACGGTATTTCTTGTTAGATGGATACTTAAGTCTAATGGTTGTGTGCTTGAAGAAGCAGTTGGTTGAGGATTAGAAGTAGTTGGTTGAGGTTGGGACCTAGAATCTCCTACTCCTTGATTTTGAAAACCACTAATGGTGATAGATGAAGTCATGTTTTGTTGTTGATTAATTGTTTATGTGCCAACACTACTTTGGTTTAAATTAGACATTACTTATGCATTATCCCCTATGTTTTTCTCAGTATCATATATAGAAATCAAAGATGTTTCCTCTATAATTGGTGTATTGAACATGGTTTCTACTAGTGTTTTACATAAATGTGTCTAAAACATGATTGTCTTGACCTATCAACTATGTTAAAACTCTTATTCAAGGAGCGAGATTAATAAGAGGTGCATTTGATAAGGCCATATTTGTGAGGTTACATGATAAATAAAGATATGTCTAGTATTTTTGATGCATTTGATCAAAGTGGTCATCCATGGGACCTCTTTGTGGGATAAGCACATGGGGTTTTTGATAAGGTATTGGTATAATGGCATTAGGATTGCTAAAAGAGAATTGTTCGTGAGTATGATTGTAAAACATTTTGGAAATCCCTCTTTCTAAATTTTTTAAGTTTTCATACCCTACATTTGTGGTTATATTTGGATGATAGATTGATGGAATTATGATGTGATAAGGTTGTTTTTTATTACTTTATATAACAAATGGTATGCTAGATAAATATTGGGCCATTATCTCTTGATCTAACTCCATATATAAATATGTACTAACCAAATAGTTGGACAAAGTATCTTGACTTTGTCCCCCTAGTTGAATACTTTAGGGTAGATAAGAATCTATTTCCCAAATGACATTATCTTTAGTAGGGTTTTTTTATAAAGTTCCCTTGTGTGAAATTATTTCCATATCCTAAATTCTACATAGTTCCATTAATGGTATAGTGAGCCATGTTCAAATTAAATGACAAATATTTCACAATAAGAAAAGGGATTAGAGTTCTATAAACTATGGAAAATCTATGCCTTTTAGAAAGATAAAGGTTTTAAACATGATCTAGCTTGGTTGAAGGTATAACTAAATATCCCATAAAATTCTATGGAAAGACTTGATAAAACTAGTATAACATCAAAAGATGAATGTTAAGTGTTTGATACACACAAAGTTCAAGTAAGATGACCTAAAAGAAAAATTCTAAACTCTAATTTCTAAAAATGTTCCAAGTAGGTTCTGAACTAAGAAAGGGAAATATTTCTAGGTATTTTTTCCAAACATGGAGTCAAAATCTATGCTTAAATAGGATATACGAGGACTATTGGACAAATGGTACCAAAAACTCAACTTAAAAAGGATGATTAATTAGTCTAACAAACTTAGAACAATTTGGCATAGACAAAGCACACATTTCTAGGTATAAAATGTGATTTTATTGGTATAATATAAAAAATACAATATTTTTGATGATAGACTAATTTGATTAAATAAAAGGCACAAATAAATAAATTTTCCAAATTTGAGTGATGAATTAGCCCAAGTTATAAAGCTCAAAAGATAAATATCTAGGTATCAACCCCATGAATTGAGGCCTAAAACAAAATCAACTAATGGTTGAACTTGAACTTGAAAAGGATAATCAAAGACTCAACTAAGGTAAACTAGTATTTTATGAAAAATAAGATATAAAATATTGAAAAACGTGACTAGGTTTAGATAAAGATCTAATAAGGCTCAAATGATTGGTTGTAATAATTATAGTTTGGATGTAAGACAAGATAAGTCTTTTAAAAAACATTGGGTAGTGTAACAGTGTTAGCACTCTAGAAAGATGATGTGACAAATGGTTTATGTTTCAAGACTTTAAAGACACAAGATTTTGAAATGATTTGGGTAGTGTAAGTTTGCCCTCCTCAATCAAGTGTTATTCTCAATATTTTGACACAAAAAAGGAAATGTTTTCTAAGTTAAATCAAAGTTTCATACGAATGGTGTATTGCCTCCTCAAATAGTGAAGTGATGTGGACTCATGACTCATCAAATTAAATGGTTTGAATAATACAAGTATTATTCTAACACACCAAGGAAAAATGACCAAAATAAACTAAGTATATTAGTCCAAATCTTAGTAAGGGTATGGCAATGTGGGGTTAACTAAACTAATTGTTTTTTTAATGTTATAAATGGATCAAATGCACAAGACTTTCATGTCTAATGTTCTAAGATAATCTCACATAATTTAGGTCCATGACACTTGGCTTGTTGTAAAAAGGTCTTGCCCTTTTTACAACCACTACATCTATCATTCACTCAATGTAGTGTGATTTCCAATGTGTTCATACATCCTGTGATTAGCCCCAGTGATAGGATAAGGTTTAACTACTCAAACCTCCAATCCTAGTGGGGTGATCTAAATTTATATACCCCCCCCCCATAGAAAGAGGTTGAAGATGATGCTGAGAGATGAAACCCTGGGCCAAATCTTTCTTAAAGAACTCATGGGAGGTACTGAAGTCCCCTTCACAAAATAAGATTCAATAAAAGTAAAAAATTAAGTAAAATATATTTAAAGTTTATTTCTAGATCACCCAAGCCATGCGGGTCTTGGGGATGGCATTGAAAACTTCTATCTTATGCCTTTGGATTAAGGCACTTTGTAATGAAGTTGGTGATTTTGATCTCAAAAGCTCCTTAAAGGAGATGGATAGGAAAGCATACATGCACAACTCCTTATTCTATCAAACAAATATAATATATTCAAATAATGATAAAAATTTTACTTTAAAAACTTGAAGTGTTTTCAATTTTAAATCACTAAATGAAATGTGTGGTGATATTGTTTAGCCCCTTGGCTTTAAGTTATGAAATTTGAAATAACAATCAAAACATTTAACATAAACATGCACAACTTTTTTTTTTAAACCCAAAGTGAAATGCCTAAATAATTTTTAAAATCCTAAAATAAGTGTGAAAGAACTAATTAAGATTATTTTGAGGATTTTTAAAGTTTTTTTCTAGATCACCCACTGGGTGTGCCATTTATGATCTAGGATTTTAACTTAAAGGAGGAGGTTAATATAGATTTAGTCTCAAAAACAATGAAAGACTAACTCACTAATAATCTAACATCCTTTAGACCTAATCATGTGGGGAGCATAATGAATAAACCAAATTAAAACTCAAATAAAACATGAAAGGAAATGAGAAATATAAACATAAAAACACAAATTCCTTACCAAATCTTTGATAGCTCCAAATGGTAATTGTGTTGGCTTGCTCAATCTATGCATAATAAGCCTTCATCAATGACATATGACTAACATCATCTCTTCTTTTCACCATTTTTTAATTCTTGGCATGATTGATATGGCTTGGCTTAATTTTGGAAGTATTTTGGCTTTATAACTTTTCTATTTGCTTTATGACCAAATTCTAGCATAATAACACTACTTTGATTGAGCTTCCTAAATGAAGATCTCTAGGATTTATTTTATAGGATTTTAAATCCCTTAGAATGGGTTAAATCTAACCATGGTTTAGTTTATTAGTCTTGGTTGAGCTTGGCATATTCCTAGGATAATCTTTTAGATATTTTCCAAAAGTGACAACTCACAAAGGTAATGAGTGTGTTCTAGGATGTTCTTTTATTTTTGAATATCATTTATTAATAATTAAATTAATGACTCATGGGTGAAATCAATTAGGATTTGAAATTTATTTAACTTTCTAATTTATTTTGTTTAGGATGTGTAAGTAAATTAATTATTTATAGGCATTTGGTCATTTGTTTGATTTTGATTAATTCAATATGTCTATTTGCCTTGTTTAATTTATTTAATAGGACAAATTGATTTAATGCAAGTTTATGAATCCAAATTAGATAATAATAGAAATTCTTAGGTTAAATGTTTGATGATTGGTAAGAACTAGTCTAATAGTCAGATGGAAAGCCATTGGTGGCTAGTTTTACATGTCTACAAAACTAATAAAATTTATTGGAATCATACTAGGATTTCATGTGATGATTGGGATCAATATCTCAAGGGAGAGGCCTTGGTAACCACTTTTTTAATTATTTAAGGGATAAATTTTTATGAACATTTATGTTATTGTTTGAATATAAAAGAGGATTGGTGATGTGGTTAAGAGGGGAAGCTTATTCTAAAGTTTGGTTGGGAACAACAACTTTAATAGTGTGAATGGTATCATAAGAGTATATGACACCATCATTGGTAGCATGACGATTATTATTCTTGAGTAAAATGAAAGTACCCATAAAAGGTTATGTTGGCTTTAATTGATTCATAAGTAAATATATATGCTTAGCTTGGTCAATAGCCTCTTCTAAAGTATGTGGAGAGAGAGTCTGGACCTGATATTACAACTTGATAAAAATAACATTGGTAAAGATATGGAAAATATTATCATTTTCCATATTATGTTTTCATTTTTTAGACAAGGGCTTCCATAATTTAATGAAATATGATGCAATTTATATCTCAAGTTTCTTATAATTGATAAAATGGGCCAATGTATTCTTAGGGAGATCACTAGTTTTGAACTCTTGGACTAGAGCATTAACTAAATTTTCAAAACTAGTAATAGAGTGAGATTTGAGTTGGTTATACCAATCTAAAGCATCATCCATGATATTTTTGGCTAATAGATTTGTATTGGTAAAGGTATTTAATTTGACCTAGTCTTTGTATAGATTTCCAAATGTTTTTAAATGAAGAGTAGGATTAGTTGACCCATTATAAAAAATGGTAGGGGTGATACATCCTATATTGATATTAGCAATTTGAGAGGTAAGAGGCTCATTTTGAATATTCTTGATTGTTTTATTAATAATTGGAGGTTGAGGGATAATATTACCATGGGAATATGAAAGAGGAGGTCAGGGAAAAATTTGGTTATGCATTCCCCATGGCATCTATTAAGGGTGGGTTTGAAGATGGATAAGGTGATTTTGCATTTACATAATTTGATTTGCATTGTTAGCTTGAAAATCATTCATTTGATTAAGAGTTTATAATAAGAGTTGATGGGTTTGAGTTTCATAGTTTTTTGAAGTATTGGATTTGGTAGTAGTGGCTTGGGAACCACTATGAGTGTTAATAGGAGTTTGAGAAGAACTATTAGTAAGTGAAGCACTAAAGGCATAATTTGATTATGTGGCAAAAGATGGACTAGTAGAGGGATGAGAAGGAATATCACTAGATGCGTGATTATTATGGGTAGTAAATGATGAACTCATGGAATAATTGAGAAGATTGGGTCTTGGAAGAGGCCCACTAGATGTAGAACTAGCCATATTAGTAGAAATACTAGACATGGAGGTAGAGGAAATCAAAAAATAATAAGTTATAGTATAATAAGGGGTCAAAATAGAGGGAAGAAGCTAAGAAGCAAAGAATCTAGTATCCCCAAATCCATGTGAGAATGTGGGAGAAGGTGAATGTGGTTCCTCAACTTGACCACTTATCATGAGATGTTAAATATTATAAAGATTCTTTCCTCAATGTTGAGTAAACTCATTGATGAAGAAGAGCATTTCTGATGTATACTCTAATTTGGGTAGATCTTCAAGTTACAAGAGAGGATTAAAAAGTTAAGTTTAATGAGGAGGGGTCCCATAGTTTGTAGTGCAAGGGGATATATGAACATTACTTTCATCTAGAATAGGAGCCATAAGATGCTTATGGGAGAGACTATTAGGGTTGGTAAGACTCAACATATCCATTGAATTCAACTTAGTATTGTATTAAAATCAGAATTTATTGATGAAGGATAGAGATTAGGTAAGGAAAATTTGATGCAAAAGCAAGGAGATAGGAAGGGATAGATAAGAGTACATATTCAACTAGGTCAACCTATTACTAGAAATAGGGTTTGAAAACTAAGTTAATAAGGATACAAAGTTGATAGAGAAGACCTAGTACTATAACTTGAGATAGAATAAATTGATAAGGATATATAGTTGATATGATCAACCTGGTATTATAACCTAAGGGGTAGAAATGAATACTAGGTTGACTAGGTCAACTCAATACTATAGGGAGGGGAAACAAATAGTTTGTAAGAGACTGTGTTGAATAAAATGATAGTGTATTGAAAACATAGAAATTTTTTGCAATGTAATTTGAAAGAAAGAAATGGAAGTAATCACATAATCAATTAGGTCAATGAGAATGATCCAATTAAGGCACACAACACAAAACCTTACACCAACACTAGCCAATGCAAGTTTTTACAATACAAAATACAATGACCAAAGAGCAGGTAGTCAGCTTTAAAATTAAATACTAACTAAGTGGTCATCCTAAATGTTTTTAGATTAATTAGAAAGTGTTATTTTAAGTGTGATAGGGAATTTGGCTGAAAGTAGGAAACTAGAAAGCAATCTATGGATGGTTTTTAAATGTTTGGGATGAAAGGGCTCTATGTTGGTAATGGTACTATCTTGGTATTGGGGCCTACCCCCTCACTTCATAATCCCACAATGATAAGGGTGTCAGGTGGTTTACAAATATATACCATTAACCACATGTTTATAATTGTCTATAAAACCAAGTTAGCTTCCCCTTTCTATGGTGAAATCCAAGTAGGTAGGCCTTGGGTAGACATATGTTTAAATGCATTTTGAAATTATGTGATTTTTTATTGTGTGTAAGAAAGAGAAAAATAGTGTAAATAAATGGTATATTGAAAAAAACCACCTAATTAGACTATGTGATATATTCTAAGCATGCAAATAACTAAAATTGAAAGTGTGAAGTAATTACTAGCATATAATTATTAATTTCTAATTTAAAACATAATATAGAGTTGGTTTAGATGATAGTGTATGAAAAAAATATAGAACAGAGTTGACAGTGTTGTTATTATACTATAGAAGCAAGGATCCTTAATAATTAAGTCAACTAGGTCAACCTAGTCTTTAAGTCAGAAGACATAATATAGAAATAGGTCAACCAAGTTGACCTAGTTTTTTATATGATTGCAATTTTAAAGACTACAAATTTTGCAAAATATGAATGTAAGGAAGAAATAAATTAAAAGAGAGAAATAAAAGAACCTTGGTGGGTCAGAAGATGTTGAGGACTATGATATTTTTGTTGAATTTCCTTGAATGTTATTTTCAAATTATACCAATTATGTCAACTGGGTTATCCTAGTTCTACAATTCCATATTTGATGAATTCTGTTAAGTTGACTATACTAGCTTGGTAGACCTAGTATGTTATATGGAAGCTATCTGGAATAATATGTTGATTTGTTCAACTTAGTTTTCTATCTAAAAGTGAATAAGATTAATATGTTGACCTAATTGATCTAGTATCTTGTATCTGATGAAGACTTGCACAAAAATAATAGAGTCATTTTTTATATGATTATATGTTAAACCCGCACATAAAAGTTAGAAACTATACTAGCCCTATCAACCTAGTATCACAAATATATAAAAATAATAAAATGGTATAAATGAAAAAGTGTGAAAGAAAACCTAAAAGGGTTAGATTCACATTGGGTTTACTAGAATGTATGCAATCAGAAATGTATCATATCTATAAATCAATCCTATCTTGGAGAAGATAGATCCTACTTATAATTTTGATTAGGGATACATTAGGTAATTGGGAACATGAAAAATATGTGGATTTACTAGACCTAATTAGGGGTTCTCTTATCAAAAATAATATCACTGAGGAGGGTTCCAAAGCCTCCAGTCAATCAAAACCATGTAATAACCCTAATTAGGTCTTATTTTTTCATGTTCACTAAACTAATAATAAGTAAATCAAATTCTAATTTAGTGCTCACCAAAGCTTATGGCACAAAGTGGGGTAATAAATAATAAAATTAAACATGCATAAGAGACATATACTCATGTCAATTTATACATAATATTAATGCATAGAAGAGAAGTTTAAATGCATATCTATCTACTCTTATAAAGGAGGAACAAATTTATGAATACTTAACTTTGAAGATGAACCCATCGAGCCTCAATCTCTCCTTTGGCCAAGGTACTTCATAAGAGGTTGTTGTGGTATGTAAGGATGACAAGGATAAATAATATCTAGGCTACACAACTTATCAATGCATCCAAAATACTTTTCCATAAGACAAGATCTATATCTTCAAAGATAGTATGAAACCCTAATCTTGTTTCTTAAGTAGAATGGTGGATAAATAGATGTGCAATATCTCTTACTTCTTATTCTCTTCTTTAAATAATTGAAAAATGACATTGTATATATAAGCATATTTAACCCTAATCCCTTCCAAAATG
Source organism: Torreya grandis (assembly GCA_037957365.1). Lineage (NCBI taxonomy): Eukaryota > Viridiplantae > Streptophyta > Pinopsida > Cupressales > Taxaceae > Torreya > Torreya grandis. The sequence goes on from JARHVA010000830.1 coordinate 2,794,732, forward strand.
TTTTAGCTAACAGGGTCAAATCAGTTGACCTAGTATCATTATTGAAAAAACTCACTAGGTTATGGTCTAGGTCAGCCAAGAGCCAACCTAGACCCTAAATGAGTTTCACCAATAAAACTACAATGTTGACCTAGTAGACCTAGTCATGTAAACTATTGAAATGGGTTTTAGGTTAGGAAAAGGGGTAATGAAATTGGAAAATGACTAGAGGAGTGTATATTAGATAAAAATAATCTTATGGGAATGTTTTTTAGGAGATAAGTGTGTATATAGCAAGTGGTAAAAGGGACAACAATTATATGAAGCACTAATGATTAGCCTGTCCCTTTCTTAGTACACCCCTTAAGGAGTGCACTCAGAGATATTAAGACTCAATGGGTTCCTACAAAATAAAGAGCATCATTAATTGATAAAATTTTTAAAATATTATGTGTATACACTACCTATATAGTCTAAAGAGACCTTAGGCTAATGTAGTTCTCTTAGGAATCTAGATAGAAGAAATGTGATGATAAGCAATGAATAAATGATTAATAGAAGAAAATAAGATTGAGATATCAAAATGGAGAGAGCATATAGGTACAAAATTAATCATAAAATAATTATAGTGTAAATGTATAAGGTATAATAACATAGAAACAAGAGTGACTAAGATGACCTGAGATGCCCCATGCATCCAAGTACTGCCTACATAGTCTATGTGGAACTTAGCCTGATATAGTTCTCCCATAAAAGGGAGTTTAATTAAAGAAAAAAATGATGAATAAAATAAAATGAGAAACCCACCCATAATATGACATGGATTTATAACTCTCATGGATATTTTAATCCCACCTTCTTTAACTAATAATGCTTTTGGTATTTTGTTTGGTGTTTTTTAATGTTTTTGGGTTTTGTGGAATAATTAAAGAAACATAATATGTTTAAATGTATAATGAACCATCTAAAAAAGGACCTTAACCCTCAAGTAGAAGCTCAAACAATAGCTAAACTGATTTCAATGGTGTTCCTATGAACCAAAAATTAAATTTGAGGCCTAAGTTAATACCATACAAAAAATAGGAACAAAACAACATAATGTATAAATAATAAGAGTAGGAGTAATTATAATGATTATGAAGGAATTACCACACAAGTGGAACCATATGTCAACATACCCTGAGATAATGACCTAGAAAATAAGTGATTGATGTAGATGTTGATATTGATGTGTCGATTTTGATGCCAATATTGATCACTCAAGAAATAACTCTAAAATATTCATTGAAAATGTTTGCATAATTGTTGGTTGATAATCAAGATCATGACTGGTAATAATATTAGAACAACCCAAAATAATAGGTAATGGAAAGCATGAATGATATAGTGAAAATAAAATTCTTGTCCTGACATAATTAGAATAGTTTAGGTAACAATAGTATGGTCTAGGTAACAATATAATGGTCTAAGTGGTACAATATAAATGATATAGGTAACAATATAGGAATGATTAAGTTAACAAGGTATAAATGGTCTAACTAATGATATGCAACAATAACCCCCAGATTAAGGGCTCTTATAGATAATGGAACAAAATAAAATTCAAGCATGAAAATGGTTGAGGTGAAATATGTTCATGGGTTCCTCAAAATTTTGTCCATATGGAGTAGCTAGCCTATATTCCCTAGAACCATAATTTATAGTGACAACAAAAGGACCCAACCAATTAGCTTTAAATTTACTTTTATTTTTATGCTTGGTGTTGGTGTTCTTTTTTATTTTATTTTATATCTAAGCCACCAACTTCAAATTATCTAGGGAGAATGTGTTTCTTATAGATACAACATAACCTATTTTGATAATCTTGTAAATAGTCTAAGATGGTGCAACATTTTTCATATAGAATATCCAACTCTTACAATCTAAAAACTATATATTCTTCATCATAAATAATTTACTATATCAAGACATTAAATGATGATAATTTGATATTGATAGGAATAATGTCCTCTGAACCAGAGACTAAGGATTACAATGTAGCGCCCATAGAGTTTTGATGACTAGTTCTATAAGCACAGAGGGTAGGGAACAATTGCAAGTGCTAATTATAGTTAATGTCATTAACAAGATTCTTAAGGATTAAAATAATGGTCTTGTTATATTCCTCAACTTAACCATTTCATTAAGGTTTATATGGCATGGAACATTTATGTTTGATCTTAAATTGGGTAAAAAGGGTTTTGACATCCTTGTTCTATAAAGAACCAACATTTTCAGAGATGATTTTGGAGGGAATACTATAGTAGCATATAATATGAAAATAAATGAACTTGGATATCTATTTGTCAGTTATATAATTTATGGGTATGGCCTCTATCCACTTAGTGAAATACTCTGTAGTAGTAAGGATGTGCTTATGTCCATCAAAAGAAGTAGGGTTTATTTTCCTAACAAGAATGAGTCCCCAAGTTAAAAATGGCCATGACATAGTAATTAGCTATAGTAGTAGTGAAGGTACATGTATCAAATTAATATGATTCTAACAATAAACACACTTATTGACATAGTTACAAGCACATTTCTCCATTTTGGGCCAATAATATCTTGTGTAGAGGAGTTTCTTATCCAATACCATGCCACTGCTGTGGGCCACACAAATTATTTTTGGATATATTTAAGTGCATATGTATATTCTCCCAAAGATAAACATATAAGAAACATTCCATCATAGCCTCTATGATATAACATGTTTCCAAGGATGGTATAATGGGATGCTTGATGAAGGAATAGTTCTATTTGGTTCTTTGAAAGTTTTAGTAGAAGGGTTTATTCTTGGAGATAAGTATACAAGTCTTGGTATCAATATGGATTGGGACCAGTAATATTACATACTCTCTATAAATTTAGTATCACATGAGATAGTTTTAAAATATTATCGATGAGGAAATAATACTCTTTGGCATCAATGGAAACTTGTATCATAGACCCAATGGTAGTCATGGCATCTACCACTCGATTCTTAACCTATGTTATTTGTTCAAACTAAAGAAACTGAAAGTGTTGTTTAATATTTTCCACTATACACTTGTAATTTAAAATAATCTTATGTCCTATTTTTTACTATTTTGTGTTTTAATTTATAATTAGTTAGGAATATCCATATACCATCAGTTACTTGATATCCCACTATATTGCAAGATGAAATCCAATAATTAGGGTTTCATATTTGGCCATATTATTGGTACAATAGAAGCTAATGTGAAATACCTTGGGAATAAGATACCTTTGTAATGTGACCATTAAAATACTAGCTCTATATCCACATGATGTGAATGAAATGTTAAAGTATAGAGTACACTATTGGGACTCAATAATTACCTCATCTAGGGTCATAATTGATTCATCTAGAAAATAAAATGAAAGAGGCTTGGTGTTGATCAAAATAGATATCACTAAGATCTTATTCCATGACCTTAATCTTGATGGACTTCTAATTATGGAATTCCATGTCAAATAACCCATTTGGCCATGTGGCATATGAGAGTTGTCTTTGAGAATTAGTACTTAAGTGGGTCAATCTTTGTTATGATAATGGTTTTGTTATTCAACATATAGTGTCATATATTTTGGGAAGTAAATACCATTTTAAGATAAGAATATATAGGTGTATAGCTATGATCATAAGTTACTAATGTCTGAATAGATAATATACTAAATTCTCTTTACCCTATTCATCATGTTGAGATAAATTACTCCCAATGCATGTTCTGTTGCTAAAATGTACAAAAGAAATGGTTTCACTAGTATAGGTAGAGTCAATACTGGAAGATTATCCAAGTAGGTCTTCAATTCAATAAATGCATGTTAATAATCCATATGCCATTGAAATGTGACACCTTTCATAAAAATATATGTAAATAGATGATAACTATTAGCTAACTATGATATGAAATGGCATATATATTGAATTTTGCCTTGTAATCTACATAGCTATTTTAAATTAGATAGAGGAGGAATTTTAAAAATAGCCTTTACCTTCATTAGATCTACCTTAATACCTCTTTATGACATAATTAAGACTAGTAGTTTCCCTGATGTAATGCCAAAGATGCACTTCTCAGGATTGAGATGTACCTTGAATTTATAAATCCTCTCAAATATTTTCCATAGAATATCGAGGTGGCCTAAATGTTTTCTTGATTTAGCTAAGATATCATCCACATAGTCTTTAATTATGTCATTAATCATGTCATGGAAGATAATAGTCATGGCACACTAATAGGTTGCACCTACATTCTTCAATCCAAAGGACATGACTTCATAAAAAAATGTTCCTCATGGAGTGGTGAATGTGGTCTTATGCTAATATTTTGGTGTAATATTAATATAGTTATACCCTCAAAAACCATCCATGAGAGTCAAAAATTCATATCATGTTGTTAAATTGACTATCATGTCAATATTAGGTAGTGGAAAATCATCTTTAGGGTATGCCTTGTTAATGTCTTTGAAGTTTATATATAGGCAGATGACTTGTGGATTTTTGTTGACTAGGATGATGTTAAATATATAATTAGAATAGTTGAGTGGTTAAATGAATCATGTATCTAGTAAATTTTATAAAAAAAATTTGACCAGGATGGCTATGTGTGAATGCATTTTCTATAAATTTTATTTGACTAGTTTGGCATCTAGATGGACAACCAAGTGATGTACCACAAATGAATGATCAAGTCTAGGCATGTCTGAGTAGGACCATGAAAATATATCAATAAAGTATTTCATAATGGTAAAAATGAATTCCTGCTTCTTGTTAGTGAGGGATGTTCTTAGATAAACCATCTTGGGATCATCATGTGTACCAATGTTAACATCCATAGTATCTTCAACTAGTAATGTTGAGTCATATTCAAGAATAGTAGGAAAGGAAAAGAAAGGATATTATTCAGCTACTTATCGATCACAATCTTTGCCCTAGTAGAAGGAATCTGAATCAACCATACTAGGTAATGGCTAGTTAGTAAATACTTTAGGAAAATATTAAGGCGCTAAAAACATGTTTTTTAGAACTAATGCCAAAACCAATGGTAATATTTGGGATAGGTGGACAATACACTTCCTATGGAGAGATGTGAAATTCCCATAAAAGAACACCTAATATAGGTGTTCACTCATGGACTTTACTTTATATTTACTATTTCCCTAACCCAAGGGCACCTCAAAGAGTTTTTTACTTGAGGATATCAATGTTTTAATTTTATCATGACCAAGGAATTTTGTTGCTTTTACATCTAAATGTAAATAGAAGCCTTATTTGTGATCACCAACTATCAATGCATCTTAAAGGCCCATGAATTAAATAATATATTTTTCATTCTAAAATTCATCTAGTAGTATAAATTCAATTTTGTTGATCCCAATTGACTAAGTCAAGGTGATGAAAGGTAAGTGGATAATGGGATGTAATGGTCATGATGGTATTAGAATCAAATAAATTAGTATCCACTAGTTCATCATAGGTACTATAATGGGATGTTATGTCACTTTTAGGAGTTTTTTTATCATTCAATTAAGTAGAATCACTCTTGAAATTAATAGGGTCACCCCCAAGTGATGTAAATCTAAGACCTCAATTCTTTGTAGGTCTAGTAGTTGAAATAGGTTCAATAATTCCTTGTGCATTAGATCTAAATCATCTCCCTATATATTCTAGGTTATCCATGATTCTATTCGATATAATTTACTTGGAACTCTAGAAATAATTGGTAAAACTATCACTATATAACCAACCTCCCTACTGGTGGCTTGATCCTGATTGGGTGATGTATTAGGTACAAATATGAGTGGCTCCTATAGAGTGTATTTGGATTTATTTTTCCAAATCATGTTGGGCCTTATAATATTTTTAGAAGGTTTAAGATGACCATAGGACTTATGAGGATTAGGAAATTTTCTAATGTGGAATGCATCGTGAAAGATATATGTTGAAATACTATCATCTTGAACAGTGAAATGGGTGGGCATGGTAGTGGGAAAAAAATTAGTAGATGTGGAAGTGAGGTCACTAGGGTTGATATAATTTGACTTAAGAGGTTTAAAAACTACCCCCTTAACTTTATTTCCTACCAATGTTGTATTTTGGCTCAAAATTAGTGTTGGAAGAAGGCAAAGGGCCATGGAGGACAACTTTTAGCTATGTAGTTATGACAATGTAATTTTGAGTTGGGAGGGAGTTATTATAATTATAAGAATAAGGAGGTCCAATAATGGTAACCCAAAAAAATTGAGGTGAAACTAAAGTAATGGATCCTGGTGTGGAATTACCTAAAATAGAGGATGGTGATCCTAAAATAGAGGGACCGACATTTTGAGCAATGTTTGATGGTACACATGGATTGATCTTAATGGTAGAGATTTGATTACTAGTAATATTCCCTATGATGTTATTATATTCAAATGACATATCATGATACTTGATTTGATTTTTTTGAGCATCATGATCTTATTTATGGTTATTGTTTATATTTTATATTTGATTGTAACCCTAATTCTACTATTAATTACACTCTTAGACTTGGTTCTGATTCCTCCTCAATTGGTCATTATGCTTAGGATAGGGATATTTGTAGATACTCATATTTTTATTGGTGTTAGGAGGTCTATGGTTCAACTCAATTTCTCTATTTTCTTGCAATTTTTAAATAAGGTGCCTTAATTATAAACACTTGTAAAATGTATGGACAACAACACAATGAAAATCATAAAATTCATCTTCATGATACTAATCAAGCTTAGGCTAATCCTCAGTAAATAATTTTGGCAAAGGACAAATTATCATATTGGCAAGAAATAATTTCTTAAACACTAACTCAATGGGCTCCCATAGGTAATTTAATGGCCTACATCGAGGAAATCCTCTACATGACAAATTTCTTTATAGTGTGAGTGGTGGATTTGGTGGTATATTATAAATAAGTGTTGCTTGCACTATTTTCACATGTAATGATTTAGTATCCCCATTATATACCATTTTATTATTCTTGTTAAAGGTATTAGGCTTCTCAATGATATTGGTTTGAATAGATGTTTTGGATTGATGTGAATTTTGAGCTTATGAATAAATTTTGACCAAGCCTTTAGAAATAAGTGCATTATCAAACTATACACCCTTGTTAATGATTTAATAAAACTGTGTTGCAATAGGAAATTCTCAAATTATGAGTTGACTTAGAGTTTAGGTTCTATATGAAGATATAAGTTAGCTATCTATTTGGTAGACTATGTTAGAATCCATTAACTAGTCCTCTCCACCATTGTATATAGGATGTAAATATTTATCCATCCATCTATTTTAATTTACGTAAGTCCACCATTTTTATCTCATGCTTGATGTAATAAAAGTGGTTAGTGATTGTTTTGATAAATCATTGAAAGTAATTATCAATCCTTTAGTTAATTTGAAAATCCACTCTAAGGCTTGTCTACCTAATCTATGTGGAAATAAGTGCAACAAATACACACTATTTTAGGATACTTCTTAGCATGAAATAAATATAGCTTGTATATGCTCTCTAGGATCACCCTTCCATTTATATTTATAAAATTTGGGTAACTCAAAATTAGGTGGTAAGGGTACTTGGAGAATGCTCATGTCAAATAGATAAGCACATATCTCATCAAACTTGTACTTTTTAGTTTGGTTACCTATTTGAATCCTTGAAACTACCTCCTTCATTGTGTTCCACTCTTGTATATTTGAGTAGTTTATGGTAGAAGGAGATAGTTATTATATTTATTCATATAATGATAGGTTTGGTTAGGGTTAGCATGGGTAGGAATGAATCCTCTTTGCATATTCCTATTGGAAATGTGCACCTTATTTTATAAGTTATGCATTTGGTTTAGTGTTTATTACTAGTTATGAGGAACATAAGAATAGGTATGATGTTGTTGATTCAAAGTGTTATGTTATTTATCCCTAGGTATTTGATGCTAATTTTTAATGCTATATTATTATGAGTTATAGGGAATCTGCTAATTTTGAGGGACCTAATGCTAATTTATAAGATTTTATCATTTCTATTTTTTACGTGGAACTTATTTTTTTGAATTATAAGAAGTTGGTATTGCATTCTAAAAATTATCCACCATTTGTTGAGGTGGTATATTATTAACATATAATTATTGGGAGTGATTTGACACTTATTGAGAAGTATCAAGTACACATCATGCATTGGAAATGGTTTCTTGATGGTGAATAACATGTACCATGTGTCAAGTGGAACTTGGTGTGAAACACTCATTAACACAAATTATTCAAGAGGAACTAAAGGATATATATCATGGTTAGGTTTAGGTTGGTCTATTTTTAATTTTTCATGTAATTTATTTTTTTGCGTAAACATGATATTGTTAAATGAGGTCACAAACAAATAATTCATCAAGTCAGTGACAAGTTGATTTGTATAATGTTGACTAATTTCCTATGTTATAGATGCAATAATATGACCCATTTAGGAAGAATCTACCAATGTAACCTTTGTTTTGTTATAAAAAGTAATGGTTGGTCTAGGTACTTGAGTGTGAGGTTGTTATTATTCAATAATTGGTTTGTACTGTTACTTTTATATTCAAATGAGGGTATACAATTATTCTTTTAGAAAATTTGAAGTGTGTCTAGCTCCTAATTTTATCAATATTAAGAGAGCCTTATCTTGGTTTTCAAGTAGCTAATTGTCAATGTACTGACCTTGGTTTGATCCCATAATGAGAAGGATTTATTTTTACATGATCAAATGTTCTTCTCCACCATAAAATTTATCTTCATAATAACTAGGTCAATAAGATACCCCACTATAAGTGTACCTTTTCATGGCCAAAATAGTACCCAATTTTTGAATAATGTTTCAAATGTGGCTTTAGTTCAATTTAGATTTTGAAAATGCTATATAAAATGTTCCTTGGAAACATTAGAATTATCTTTGACAATGTATCAATACAGAATGATAAGAAACAAAGTCATTAGAATGGTTGACCTTGGTAGGTGAAATTAGTAAATTAGAAGAAGGTAGAACAATCTTAGAACTTAGAGTGTAGGATAACACAAGGAAACCTAAGTACAAAATGTGTTGGTACTATATAAAAGGATAATGAGACCTTGTTTGGTCTTTATCATTAAATTAGAGGAAGATCAAATGATACAAGAATGCAGAGCATATGGTGAATGCAATAAAATCTAAGTTTAAACTTTAAAATAAAATGGGTAGTGTAGCATCACATAATATAAAATTAAGTTTAACAGTCTAATAACTTAATGTGTAGGTTAATACAAGAAAACATAATTTTTAAATTTAAAATAAATGAGTAGCATAACAATACTAAGGGAGACAAAGGTAATTTTTTTCCAATTATAGATGTAATATTAAAAGAAATGGCCAAGTGTCAAATGGTAATGCCAATAGTATGACACCTCAATGTGTAAATGGAAGAGAATGTGTAAAATATGGGAACAAGAATCACACTTAGGTAAGTATCTAAAATCAAATCAAAATTAATCCAAGTTATGTGACCCAAACACAAAGATTAAAACACTCAAGCCCAAGTGATAAGCAAGACTCATGAGCAAACTAGTTATCCTTATATTGAATAATTGAAAATGGATTATGAATTTGGTTTGAGAGGATTTAGGACCTAATTTTATTTGTGATAACTAATAATTTATACTCAAAATACAAGTAAATAATAAAAAACACCTTGGTGCTCGATCCTAAACTAAACTAACATAAGGTGTATATAGTATCCACCAAAGCTTCCACCGATATATCAATGTTAAAAAGAATTAATTATTAATCCAAAAATGAAGAGTGCATGCAAGTAGAGTTTTTTAATCCCCCATCCATCTCTTAGGAGCTAATACATGGAAAGGAAATTAGAGAATCAAATTAACTTGACATTTGGTAGGATAATTTTCAGCAAATGGGGTCAATTAGTCTAAAATTTTGACTTGGATTATCTCGATGGTATACAAGTGACTATAAATACTTGGGAACAAAAATCATGTCAATTTGATCCAAAATGTCTATATTTTTATGTAATGGTATTTTACCTCACACAAGAACTTCAACCATGTACTAATTAATGAAGTGTGATGTCTAGACTCTCGCATGGTTTGAGAATCCATTGGACTTATTTGGCTAACTACTCATCCATTATTTAATCCAATAGTATGCCTAATTTATATCCTCAATAAAAAGTGGGGTTAAAATAATTTTGGGATATGAAACCCTATGTCAACACCCACCTAAATAAATCATGAAGAGGTGATGAACTCCTATTTATAAGCTAAAAAATAAAATAAAAAGAAAAATCAAGTGATTTCTGAGACACCCAAGTCCCTAGAAACAAGGGGAAAGCATACATTACATATATTTAGGTTTTAATAAAAAATAATAATAAATTTTTGGTTACCTATATTCCCTAAAGGGGATAATGGGAGAGCATACACGCAAGGCTTTAGTAAAATGAAACTAAGTGTTTTACAAAAAGTGAAGAATAAAAATCAAAGTGCTCTTAGGAGCTTTAAGTATAAATGTGATTGTTATTTTAAAACACTTATGGAAATGTTATTTAAATTGGCTTTTTTTTATAACTTTAAAATGCAAAAGAAAATAAATTTCTTTGCACAAGTTTTTAAAGCACCTAAATACAATGTGAACTAGTTTCACTAATGTGTTAAAATATTTTTATTTTACTTAATTTATTGAAAGAATCATTAAAAGAATAATTTTTGCTTGATTAGATAATGAAGTCTACCTATAAATCATCTCAAAATAATGAAAATATACCTTCTATAATGATTTCACAATTACACAATCAAGTGTAAACTATGAAATTGTAGGTCAATGAAAAATAAAAAAAATAAAAAGCACAAAAAACCTAAAAGAATAATTTCAAAATTACCTAGATAATTTCTCAACTCACCTCATCAATTTTGCTACTCATTTAGACAATTTTGTAGTTCCATACTACAATTTCATAGTTCTCTAAAGAATACATAGTTATGAATTTGTATAATTTCACAATCTATATAAAACCTATAGATAGCACATAAACAAAGTAAAATAATTTCATGATTTTATGGCATGATTTTGTAGTTTTCCAACGGACTCATATTTGAGAATTAGTTAGATTTTACACTTATGTATTGAGATATCATAATATATAGAAAACCTGAAAAAATAATATGTACCATAGAATAAAATAATTTCCAGATTATAGCTAGCGATTCTGTAGTTATATGCTTCAAATTTGCAAATATACAAAAAGTTTAGAAAGTAAAAAGTATGGGATGATTTCATAGTTTACCCTAATGAATTCTCAAAACAACACTACAAGTTTATAGTTATATATAGGAGCTCTAAAACAATGATGAATTCATACTTTTCTACATCAATTACATATTTTTATAACATGATATTACTATATATGTCTATGAATTTATAGATATGCAACATATGAATTTTCATTTCCACAAGCAACAGATCAAGAATGAAAAATATTCAAATTTTTAGCTAATTTAAACAAATTATTAGCAATAAAATTTGAAAAAATAAGATGATAGAAAGTAATTAGAATTTTTTTTGGGTAGTGGTTCCACTAGGCATGCCAAAATATAGAATAGGAGTATGGAGTAAGTAAGTTCATGTATTTAAGACATTAAACAAATGACAAAGGATAAAGAAATAGACTGTTATGACTACTCCCTCAAGGGTAATGGATCAATGGAGTAAATATAATTCCACAAGAAAACATTGGCAATGCCTTCCCTAAGTGACCCTCCTATAAGATTAGCCCATTATTCATGTTTATGCCCAAATTTGGTGCTCTAAGTCTTTATCAATATGGTATGACAAGAATTTCCCTACATATCTCCTTGAACCAATGGCTTTGGCTCTTTCTTTGATAAATTTTGAAAGGATGAGTAAAGCTCTCCATAGATATTTTTGCATAGTTTTTATACACCAAAAAGATCTTAAAGGTTGTGGTCATGGATCATGTATTTAAAAATTTTACAAAATGAAGAAACTAATTTGTGACCCTCCATCTCAAGATAAATATGGAAGGTCATAAATCCATTCAACTTTGGAGGGACAATAATTAAATATGATCATCAATATTTAGAAGAATGGAGCACTAATAAGACATGGTTATCCTTAATCCTAATATTTATCTCCATTAATGGTTTGTGGATGACACCTCTATGATGATATCATGGGTGAATTCATGGCCCATGTATTTTGAATTATGAATTTACAATAATAAATATTCAATAACTTTCCATGGATTTCTCACTTAAACTCTTAATATAATTTGATTTTCTTAATTATTTTACTTGGTCTTTTGAAATTCTTGAAAATTAGTCATATTTTGCTTAATTAGAATGGTTAAATATTTCAATTTACTTATTCAAAATTTGGTTGGAGTTTAACTAAAGGAATGTGTCAATCTCATACATGGTAATACCTCAAATTAGGTAGTATAGATGTGAATTGGCACATGCACCTGATGTGTGAAGATGAAGTAGAGGATTTAGATCATCTATAACATCATTTTTCTTGGTCATAAATTGAATTCAAGTAAATTATAAGAAGCTAATAATTTCATAAAATACATTGCCAAAATTAGGTATACATGGATGCAAATTAGAACATACACGTGATGTGTGTAGATGAATTCGAGCATTTTGGTGATTGTGGTCCAATTTGTGCATTAATATAGAAATTCATTCATACTTGTAATCTCAGCATGACAATGACAGTGATAGGAATTATATTTATAAAAAATGACTATAGATTCTTGGCTAGAAGTATAAAAATGCCTAATCCTTCCCTTCCTCAGCTAATTTATGTAAAAGATAAAGTACCTTCAAAGAGTTATACACACTTAAATCACCTCTGAACTTGATTATGGGCTGAAAGGGGAACCAAAATAAATGAATAAATATTCACAAAAGATGATATATTTAAGGATTTAGATCCTATTATGTTATATGTTAAAGGAGGCTTAAGTGATCCTTTTTCTTCTAGATCTATTGAAAGAAGATATAGCCACTTGTATACTTATCTAATGATGTAGGTCCACATTCTAGGTTCTAAACACTTGGTAGTGTTATCCCTACATAGTCACCATATGTGGTGACCAACATATCCCTTCACATATAATAAAATGAAAATTTTTATTCACCAAAAAAATAAAAAAATAAACAGTATAATTGAGCCCATTTTATTTGCATGCAAGTAAAAATGTGGATGCCAATGTAATTTACAATGATAAAATCTTATTATATACCATATATAGTTGTTTATTATGTTTGAAGATTTTTCAAAGTTATTTGCATCCTAAAAAATTTAGTCCCATTTCATTATTTAAGTGTTTTCATAATTAGTTCATTTTGGGGGTACTAACTATTTTTTATATAAAATTCATGTGCATAATTCTCATAGATTATAAGATGGCACTATCTCATAATATTTTTGGCCAACAAGTGAATGCCAATTTAATTACAAGTCTCTTTTAAATGGCTTAAATTTTTATACATTTTATAATTCCCAAAGCTGTTAGATTTATCAAATCCTTGGGAATATTTATTGAATGAGAAAGAGCAACATGTCTACTAACACCTAGAGGCATCAGAGTTATCAGATCCCTATGAGGCCCAATTTAATTAAAAAGAGACAAGTAAATCCTAACACCTTAAGGTGTTAGAATTGTCAAAGCCCCATAGAATGAGAAAGATCCATGTGTCTCCTAACAACAGAGGCTTTAGAGCTATTAGATCCATAGGATGATTTTGAGAGGTCAAAAAATAGTACATGTCAGACCTTGACCCATTAAGAAAATTCCCCATGTACTTTTTTACACTCAAGTAGCCAAATAACACATGCATAGTCATCAAAATAAAGATTTCCCAATACACTTAGTGTATTACTTAATGGGCCTACCACTCTCTAATATACACATAGAATATTCTAGGGATGGTCATAGTGCCATGAGGGCTAAAAAAGGTGGATGCCTAGCATGATCCCATATTTTATTAGCTCATTGGGGAGTTTGAGACTAGACATCTATAGGTGTCACATCACCATTGATAGAACTAAATGGGGTGTATTTTCAAATTTTAAAATTAATTCCAAATTGGGAAATGACTAATTTGGGGTTCACACCATAAAATAAGTGTTTAAATCAAATGATGTGATGCTTCCATAGCCATTAATATGAAAATATCATAGATATTTATAAGGTCCCATATAGACTAAGCACTATTATCTATCTTTTATGCATCTAAATTATTCTAATTTTTATTACATGATTTCACTCGAGAGGCCAAAGTACACTCTTGATAGATTCAACACATGAAGAGAAATCAATTTATCAATGGCCACCTCAACTTCAAATCCTAGACCAGAGGAAAAGTTTTGAGACACCAAATTCCTATAGGAGATCACGAGATAAAATAATTTAAATGAAATATTTAAAACCATTGAGGATATACAAATACCTAGTAATTATTATAAACTAAAGGATAATTATGTAGAATTTTTTAGTGAATTGATATCCCTTAAGGCATAAAACTTGCACAAGGTAAATTCCAAGCCAAAAGTATTCCCATGCATATACCTCATTAGTAACCTACTATTATCTTCTAGGTGAAGTCTGAACATTGTGTACTATCCCAAAACTAGATTAAGGATTGTAGACATATCTAGCACAATGCTTAAACAATATTAAAACATCTTGGAGTACACTATCACTTTTAATAAGGATCTCATTTATGGTTGGTTTGATTAGCAAAATTGAAGAGGAAATGGGTCAATTTTTTTTGTATCTCATAGGATGCTGATTTAGGATATTTCAAAGCGTGATGTGATCTTTAAAAGATCACAAAAATATTTGTAGAGAATCATCAGGGTGGATAATAACTGTAGAAATATTGTGGTGGTCATCAATAAGGGGATGTTTTTAGAATTTATAATAATTCCCCTCACTAATCTGAAAATATACCAAAACTTTTTAGGAACCATGGGGACTTCACTTTAATATTATATCAAGGAAATAATGGATACAATTGATCCCTTATAAAATAGTAATGACTAGATCCTTTCATACTTAAAATAGGTTAAAAACATAATCCTCTTCCACTTGAATGGCACATTGTTTAGATTTGATGTGTTTGGGATCCACCTCAAACACTTAAAGGCAATAATAAAGGGAAAGGTGGTAAATTCTAACAT
>JARHVA010000830.1:2815000-2832500 GCA_037957365.1 Torreya grandis
TGAATGTGCTGCAAAAGGGTCCAACTCACTTTCTAGCCAAGGAAGTGGATGGAGAGATGAATAATGCCTAGAGAAAGAAGGAACTCCTAAAATGGATGTCCCTTGTAGTAAATTTGGAATTAGAATCCATGTAATATGGAGGAGGGAAATGCTTGACCCCTATGCTAAATCTAACTAAAATGAGAAATACTTGAAGGCCCAAAACCAATATCTACCCTTTGTCCCACATAAACTCATGTAATATGGAATGTGTGTATAGAATCTATATGCTATGAAGAGAAAAATATGTCATGCCCCACTCTGAATATCTAAACTAGAATTAATAAATAATCAAAGGCACAAAACTAATGTCTATCCTCTCTCCTACACAAAATCGTATAGTTTGGGTTTGGGTAATGTAATGGGCCAACCATTGTAGATGACTATGTGGTCTAACCTAGTGACAACCTAGGTATAGTTGGGTGTAATATAAAACTCTAGTAAATGTGTAAGAAGAGAATGGCATGTGTTGCCATTCCAATCCATATAATCTTGGATGATGAAGAACATGAACATTTATGTCATTCCCTTGAATGTGGTATGTGAGTGATGAGTATGTATAATCTGGTAATCTATATATCCACATGTGATATGACCTATCATTCTGTGCCTCATGTACAAAACTAGTTACTTATAATCTATTATCTAGTCCTGTAATTATGTCATGATGTATGAAGTTGTATGTGTGAGATGTGTAGTAATGTACATGCTCCCAAATCTAGTATATGAGTCTGAATCTCTATCAAAGTCACTATGAATCCATATATTCTAAACCACTATATCTAAATAGTTTGTGTATCTGTAAGCTTAAATCACTATGGATCCATATGATCTGAACCATTGTATCTAAATGGTCTATGTATCTATAAACTAAGGTTATTTTCCTTTAAATATCTTGAATGATATTGAATAACCCATGTAATCTTAATCATTGTATATTTTGACTGATCTGAGCTAAATTTGATAATTTGACTACTAGAGGTGTAATAACTATGGTGTATCCACTTATGAGAATGGACGAATATATTGGGTAATTGTAGGAATATGAATAGTTAGAGTGATGCCCCCCTTTAGGGAGAGGCATGAAATGTATGATAGAGGAGGTTGAGCCAAAAGTGATGACTAGTGGTAGAATTATAGAAATAAGGTTGGTATAGTTTGAATTGATTGAGAAGTTATTTGATTAATTAGACTAAGTTGTTTAAATGGGAACAAGTTTTGATTGGTGATGATCATGGCATGTGTTTGGGTGTAATATAAATATGGATGTGCTTTCCATATAAGTAAAATTAATTATTAAGAGATCAAATCTAGTGTGATGTCAAAGGCATCATTTTCATGATTCTATGGAAGAAAATAGTTTGTAAAATGGAGTTATAGGGTTCTAGTTATGGGCAAAATGGTATTTTACTTTGGATGAAAAAGTTGTTTGATATAGAAAAATTGGATTGATTCTTGCTTCATTTGTGCATTAACTAGTTTGAGATTTTGAGCTCTAGAGTGAGAGATATGCCAAGGAGATGAGCACCTATTGTGACCTAGTTTAAGTAGTTGGTAGCTAAGATTGAGGATGGTGGTTATGTTAGCCTAGTAAGTAACTAAAATGCATGATTTTTATCTATTTTAAAATCTATGTTTGATGTTTTTGAGCCATTTTGAGAGTCCTAGTAAAATTTTCACTAGTTTTAATTCTCTTGTCCAAGAGTCAGTGCTCATATCTAGGAGTCAACACTCTAGTCCTAGGTTTAGTGTTGTTATCTAGGTTCCAACACCCCTATCTAGTATTGTTATCCTTTCTATAACATTGTTGTCTACTGGGCTTGATTTTTTGAGATTCTAATTTATTGCTTATTATTGTATAGCTTTGTTATTTACGTGGCATGGTTGACTGATATATATGTTATTTTCTAGTGTTTTGTAAGGTGAGGTATGGATGAGGTAGTTTTGTAGAGGTTAATTGATGGAGACATTGAGGTTATTGCCATTGTCTATTGATGAGAGAGCTATGATGGATAAGGTAGGGTTAGGTCATGTGTGTGACCCAAGAACTATGTAGTGGGATAGGTATCTAATTACTTCCTTATGTGAGAGGTGGAATGTAGATACATGTGATTTATAACTTCTTATAGGGGTGATTATTGTGACTCTCAAAGATGTGTATCATATTTTGCATTTTCCAATTAGTGGATAATGCATGATATTGTAGTATGACATGGGTGTTGATGTTATTGATTAGGCATCCTGAAATTTTGTTGGTGTACCTTTAGGTATACATTATAGATGGAGTGATAGTGATGTGTTATTATCAGTTATAGTACAATCTAGTTTTATGTGTCTATAGAAGTGGTTGTTCATGGTATTGGTTTTTTTTGTTACTATGGATGGGAGTTGAGTGTTTATTTTATATAGGATGCATAGGATTGTTCATAGTGTTGAGGTGTATATCACTCCATTCTCATGGGATAGGACTATGATTTCCCACCTATATAGGGATCTTTATAGGTTTACATTGGAGGCATTCAATGGTGGTGTGAGTGTAGCAACCTTATTACATTATTAGGCTTATGGACACATTATTTTTGTGTGACCAATTGGGTTACTTAAGCTAGAGTGGGCACCTCCATAGCCATTTTGGGAGTGGTGGATGAGTATATTGGCTATTCAGTCTCTTAGGATAGATCATTATAAATGAGTTTTAGATAGATTGGTAGTTCATGATATCATATGGAGGCCTTATATAGGATTTATTAGGTGGGTTGAGGATGGAATGTAGTTGTAATATATAAGAGTTAGTTTTTGGCTACATGACCATTGGATTGGAGTATATGAGAACTTTTAGTATGAGTGTATGACTAGACAATCTAGGGTACCATAGGATATGCCCCTAGTAGCATGGGTATGGGTGAGGAGTGCATGGGAACCAACAAGGGTAAGAGCTCATGTGAGACCTATTGAGGATAAGTTAGCACCATTACCTTTGGATGTGTAGGATGTAGTTATAAATATTCTTGATGTAGATGATGTTGGATGCATAGAGGCATATATCACATGGTGGGATAGACATCAATGGGCTCCATTGTATCATATTGATGGAGGGGATTCTCTTGAGTATGAGTATCCTATGCTAATCTAGAAGATGGGAGGTGAGTATCAATTTTATTTAAATTATGTATAATATTGTGCTTAAGTTTGATTTGAAAGTGTATGTCTAATGTAGTGTTTGTATTTTGTGTGTAGGTGGAGTGGGAAGTGTGTAGGATGAATCACAAGCTAGGGTAGGAAGTGGAGATGATGGGTTCTAGGAGACCATCATTGAGTTGACACTCTAATAGATCACATGTTATGTTCCTAATAATGTGGTGGAGGAGGGTTTGATAGAGCGAGTGATAGTGATCATCGATGTTTATGATCATTTGTTTAATAAAAATACTATAGTAGAAACTAAATATGTTAGATCAATGGGAGAGAGAGATGAGGTAAGGGTTGAGCTAGATAGGCATAAGATGCCTCCACCTAATTTTAGATTGGTGAGTATGAGGATTGTGGATGAGTACATGAAGCTTAAAAGGTATTATACAAACTTGTATGAGGAACATGGTTAGTTATTAGAGTGAGAGAGTCATTGTAAGAGGTATTCAAGAGCTCATGGAGGTGTGGTACCATTGAGTGGTAGAGTATATTATGGGGCTAGTACTAGTGGAGAGACTAAGGCTGAGAGTGAGAGAATAATGCCCATTCATTATTGATTTTATTTTGATACGATGTATATGTTTTGAAAACTTTATATATATATGGATACTAGTTTTGATTTTGACTCAAGTGTATTATGCTATGGATTTTGAAATATGTTGGTATATTAATTTGAAAATGATTGATTTAGAAGTAATTGGTTTGGTATTGATTTTGAGGTTACGTATGTTTTGGAAAAATGTTGTTTGTGATGTGATTTTGATTGTTCATGATATGTTATGTGTGATGGTAGGTTTTATTTTTAATCATATGTGAGTAATAAAATTGTTGACTTTGTAATTGGTAATTTGTTTTGACAAAGTGAACTGGTTTAATCTTGGTAAAATCAGATATTGGTAAGGTCCAAATTTGGATAATTTGGTTTGGCTAGGGATGGTTACTTAGAACTATGAATGTTAGTTGTTAGTAAAAGGGGATGTAAGATAGAATTTTGTACTCAATTTCCTAAGAGTGGCTCAAAAATGCAAAGGCTAGCCCTTTAGCTCCATCATTTCCCACTAAGTGAAGCTATGTAATCATGCACATGTTAATCGATGTTTGGATTATGTGTCCAACCCTCTTAGTAGGTAGATCAAAATTGCAAAGGCTAGCTAGTCCTTTGGCTCCATCATTTCCCCATGAATTGAAGCTATGAACTAATGCTAGTATGAATGTGTGTCATATCACTATCTAAACCTTGATGGATAACTAAAAAAGTGCCCATACTACTCATTCTATGTAAGAACATATGTTGTATCTAATATTGTCTATTGTGCACTAATTTTAGTTATGCATGCAGACTATGCCAAATGTAACCATACTGGATGTGCAACTAAAGCTATGTGCTATGAATAAGGCTCATTTATCCACAATAATAGTAGATTATTACATGAAATAGCACCCTTGAGCTCTGATGTGATGCATATGACTGAGCAATAGATCAAACTAGAACTATAACTTGTGATGGAGGCTCATATATTATCAATCATAGTGGGTTACTACATGAAATGAGTCCTAAAAATATTAGTCATAGTAAATATATCTATAGAGAAATACTCTTTGATGTGGGTTCATCTAATCTTAATTTTAGTAGGTTGTTATGTGAGATGGGACCTAGAAAACTCATTCATAGTGAATATCTTTTTGGAGTGATACTTTGATGCGGTGCCTCTAATTGTGTTAGATATGTATATGGACATAAACTATGTATTCCTTTAGGCTACAATGCTCTATGTAGGTTTGTCTCATTTTATTGGTTTCTAAACATTCTAAATAGGTGGAATAAGGGATCTCCTATGAGACTCTATTTTAGAACCCACAATATTCTCATGATAGTGACTGATGATTCCTATAAAGGAATGTCCTGGGATGAATCAGTCATAAAGGAATGAGGTATATGAATCCATGATGGAGGAGATCTTGGTGCCCCCTATGTAAATTTTATTATGCCATTATCAACACATCTATTAATGCAATCCTTGAGTCCATAAAAATCATTATCTCTATGTCCACAAACATGAAGATAGTTATGGAATGGCCGATGTGGCTATTTATTTAAAAGATGTTGATCTAATTTATGAGTAAAAGGTAATGTGATTAACCTCCTATCTAGTAGTGTTGATAATATGACACATGGGTTATCCCACTTTGAATCAAACTATAATGGTGACTTATTTTTGTTATCTATAGATCATACTATAGATTGTGCTCTTAGAACTGGCTCTCTATTCTTAACTAGTTGCTTTTATGGTTGAGGTCTTCTATATTGTTTAGGACATGATGGATGTTGTGTGAAAGGAACTATAGATGGAGGTATTGTTATGAAATCTAGAGTAATGTGATCAACTGAATATACCTCAATCAATCCTAATTTATTTTCCAAGGCTAGATTGTATAGCATAAGTAGGTTGGCAAAGCCCCTTAATAAAGATATGTTGAATCTCTAAATCTTCTAGTTTATTGATCAATCTTAACATGTGCATCTTTAATCATAAGATATAATCATTAATTGGCTCTGAAGTATTCTAATGCAATGTGACAACTTTCTCATACATAACATGAGAGCTTGTGTTTCTTATGTAATGTTTGAGAAATGCCTCCTCTAAGTCATATTATGTGTCTAAGTAACCAATAGGGAGTAGATGAAATCACCAATTATGTGATCTCCCTCTAATGTCTATTGAAACAATTTGAGTAGAATCAAAAGACTCGCATGAGATGGAAAAGCCTTATGAGAGGCTTGAAGGTGTATGAATGGATATCCAATTCCATCAAAGTGAGGTAATGATGGTATCTAGAAATTCTTAGGCAATGAAGATTTTGAAAATGTCTTCAGAAGAGGGTTACCATGTAAATCATTGGCATCCATCCAAAAATTATAAGCCTTATTTTCCAAAATGAGGAGATTTACTTGGTGTTTTAATTAACCTACTACATGCATGAAAGAAATAATCTCTTGGGATGGTATATTATCATCTTGAAGTGGTTCATTTAATCATTGAATTTGATCATTAATTTTAGTCATGGGAATGATACACTTAGAAATTGGATCATAGAAAGGGGGTGTGATTACTTGAACCTTTTGAGGAATGGTAACTTGGACCTTGGTAGAGGGATGTGGGCTACCATTCTCTTTTGGTGAAGAGTGAGAAATAGGTGCTATTGTAGTAATGAGTGGCTTGGGAGATTCATTGGTATCTTTATTTTTTATTGAATCACATTATAATTGAGTAGAGGATGTGATTTTATCATTAACATGTGTATTATTTGAAATATAATCATACATAGGAGTGGAAACAACCTTTGGTAATGCATTATGTTTGAGAGTAAGAGTGAGATAAGAGTTAGAAACATGAGATGAATTTTCTTCTTCACTATGTACATAATAATCAGCATTATTCAATGCATTATCATAGATGAAATATTGTTCATATTCAATCTCATTTTCATATTCATTTGCATTTTCACTATCATATTAATTATCACTTCTATTGTCACTAGGCAGAGGGGTAAGAGAAGAATTTAATTATTTTTTAATATGCAATAAATTATGATGTAAATTTATAATATTATGTGCATGTATGTTACCCATGGATGGAGTGTATGTATTATTTTCATTTTCAACATTAGAAGTAAGAGTAAGAGATTTATAATTTAGAAATTCTTTTGATAAATTAGAGTTGAGAGCATGAGATGCATCATTTGAAATATGCAGTGGAAATTTGATTTTATTGCATTTATATTGTTGTATTTTGAACATATAAGTAGAAAAAGAGAGAGAGAGAGAGAGAGATTAGGTTCACATGGAATAAAATTATCACCAATAAGAGTTTCACTTGGAAGTGCATGATTAATTTATTCATTTGGTGCATTATGCATAGGAGCATGAGGTGAAAAGTATCTTTACCATTTATCAAAATTATTTTCTTTAGAAGAAGGAATAAAAGAGATAGGTTTGAGAGAATAAGATGCATCTACTTTTTCTTCACTATAACTTTCACAAGTATCATCATATTCCTCATTACAAAAATAGTAATTATCTTCATTGTAAATGAAATCATTTTCCACATTTTTAGCTAATGTGTAGTTTTGCAAATTTGTCCATTCATTGTCATAATTATGAGAAAAAATTATAAATTGATCTATGGGATCAGAGGGAAGAAGTGCCTTAGTGGCCATTTTATTTCTTTCACTAAAAAGAATATGTAAAAGTATTATTAAGAAAATAAATTCAAAAATAACTACTAACATAGATATTTTGAAAATATTTTTGGCACTCTAAATAATTTACAAAAATTCCAAAATATTTTTCTAAAAATTGCAAGGAAGGAAGGCTTGGGTTTTATGGACCTAGTTTGGAAATCTAGGGTTTTGGCTAGGTTTTTAATTTTTTTGAAAATTATGGAAATAATTTAAATTTTAAAAATAATTTTGAATAGGATAAATGCATAAAAAATTATACAAAAATTATAAATTATAAATTAGAAATTTAATTTTTTGCACAAAATAACTACTAATATTGAGATTTTGACAATATTTTTGACACACTAAACAATTTACAAAAAAAATCTAAATATTTTTCTAAAAATTATAAGGTAGGGAGGCTTAGGGTTTGAGGACCTAGTTTGAAAATCTAGGCTTTTTGGTTAGGGTATTACAATTTTTGAAAATTATTGCAATAATTTAAATTCTAAAAAAAATATTTGAATAGAATTAATACACAAAAATTTATACAATGATAAAAATTTTGAAACTAAATTTTTGCACAAAAATATGAAGAAAAAACCCTAAGGGTACCTAGGGTTTTAGATTTTTTGGAACTAGGTCAGGTTCACCAAATGTTTTATTATTTTTGGGAAACTAGTTTTTAGATCCTAAAAAGTAAAGGTCTAGAGTAAGGGAAAAGTATAATAAAATATATATTTACATCAATTTAGTTAAATCAATTGTATAGGGAAAGAAGTAGACTTATCTAGAAAAATAGGTTGTAATAAATGATTCAAGAGTTGGAAACTATGGTGTAAGATTGGGAAGATGTCAAGAATCTAGATTTATCTTTTATTTTATGAAAGGATAGGATCACCAAAATAGGACACTTTAGGGTCTAGCGCTATAATTCTTTTTTTCTACTATTGTCTTAGAGACCTAAGTTTTATAGGTTTTATCTGTTGTCTCTGTTGAGCCTATGTGTGAAATTTTGGAGGCTGAATATTGACAGAGATTGTTGTAGGTCTATTTCAATCTTGAAAGCATGAGTCTATCTACACACATGAAGCAATAAATAAATAAAAATGAAAAGGAGGAAAAACTAGGTTAGGGTAAGAATGATCACATGATCTAGAACCCTTGATATCTTGATCATTACCTACATTAACCCTCAAGCTAGGGTCTTAGATCAAATGTAGTTCTCCCTCCAGGAACATGTATAATAAATGTGCATAATAGATATAAGAATGAAATTTCACCTAGTCCCTTATTTTATCAAGCATGTAAGTCTATGTGTGATATAGAATGTTGAGCTATATTATTGACTAATTTTTAATTATGTATTATGCCAGAGTAGTAAGTGATAGATATAAAATGCCTTGTGTAGTCCTTTCTATAAGAGACTCTTTATTTTAAATTTGAGAGCTTTATCTACATTTGATAGACATTGGAAAACTTAAGGAAGAAGCTAAGAAAGGGGTTTGGACTCATTAAGTAATGGAAATTGATCATTGGGACTCAAAATGACATTAGATAAGGGCACTGGAAATAGATACCCTAGGGTCTAGTGATGTAGTCTAATCCCAATGCTCTAGTCCTATAAACCTGAGACCTAGGGAGATTGAATTAACATGAGAAATCTAACTTGGTTGAGGTGAACTGACCATATGAAAAGCTCCAGATGACTGAGAATAAGCAAAAAAGTTGTCTAGAGAATTAAATGAGACCAGGATGAGTAAAACAAAAGACAACTAATGTGAACAAGGCCCATATTCTCTAGTTAGAGTCTCCTATGAAAGGACCACAAAAAGACATGATATGTGTGGTTTTTTTACCAATTTAGGGTATATATACTATGGCTTTTTATATGGAAATATATTTATTAAATCTTATGATATAGTATTAATTATGTTTAAATGAATTCGATATTATTGATAATAAATAAGTTAGTGAGATGGACTTCATGTACTTACTTAGTGTCACTAATAGACATATTTTATGAAATCCAATTGAGGTATGTGTATGAATTTGACTGATCTTAGAGATATATAAACTATACTAAAACTTTGGCCAATGTAATGTTTATGGTTAAAACATTATCAATTCACCTATTTGATTTAGTTTGCATGTTTTACAAGATATCATGTTAGAACATATTTCTTTATGATATGTTTCATGTAATATTTATCTTAAAACATAGGTTCTATTTGACATTATTGAATCCCTGCCATCATTATCTACCTATCTTTGAAGTGAGGGCCATTCCTTAGTTATGATATTATGTGGGGGGATCTATTATCTATGGTTGGTGTGGAAAATCACTCAAATGATTCTCTCCCTTCCCTCCAAAACTTAATTGATAGAGTTTATACTTTTAAATGATTTTGGATAATAATGAGTTCATTTAGACTCATGTTATGTAGAACATTGTATATTTTTTAATCTAATACTAAGATATGAAATAATGTATACATGTACTATTTTATGGAAATATTATAGTTATGGTAGTTAGATATTTATTCTTATATCAATCATGATATTTACTTTAGTAGTGGTTGATTTGTAATTTGTTTATTTTATTACTATTTTATGATTTACTTGAAAAAGCAAATTAATATTCATTTTGGTGATCATTAGATAAATAAATCATATGAATATCCTAACGGTTAAAGAATAGTTTATTTATTCATGCATTTAGTTAAAGATCATTTGTAGTTGGAATTAGTAAAGATAATTTGTTAGGGGGTTAACAATTAAAAAAATTAGATAACCTATTTCTAGTTTAACCCTGAGGGTTTGTTACATTACGGTATCAGGGTTGAAGATCAAACTATTGGACTTAATGAGTCCACTAAAATATTATTATTATTTTATAATCAGAAAGAGAAATGTTGCATTAAAGACCAACTAGAAAGGATACATCCAATTTCAATAATACTAACCATCCAATTGACCTAAATCAATTTACTATTAAACAAGTTGTAAAGCTTGATCAAATTTTCATAACCATGAATGAGACTAGGGATTAGATAGCTACCTTTTAAGAGGAATTTTGTAGCCATGTATAGTAAAATATTTAGGATGAAGTTAAAGATCATCATATTGAGTAATAGTTCCTCAAGAACCTAGGCAAGAGGAGGTGCCATAGGATGCGAGAGTGAATGCAGCTATAGAGCTTATAGGAGACATGAATAAATTTAATCCACCCAAGTTTGATGGAACAATTTTTAGAGATGGAAAAAAAGTGTGGCTAACTAAGATGGAGAAGTATTTCAAAATATAAAATTACTCTGAATTCACAAAATTAGTTTGGGGAGATTACCAATTGGTAAGTGAAACAATAATGTGGTGGGAAAATAATAAGTTGGATATGAATCTCAACTCAACTACCACCACATGGGAATAGTTAGTGACCTTGTTTAGATTATGATAACTACCCCTACTATATTTTGACTAAAAACTAACATATTTTTAAAATATAAAATAAGGATACATTTTAATGAATGAATATTAGGATCAATTCACCAAGATCCTAAAATATGTTCCTTGGTATCATGAAGATGATAGGTTTCATATCAAAAAATTCATTATGGGATTAAAATCCTAAATTGGATGAGAGGTGGATGTGTTGGGCCATCTACTATGGATCAAGTCTTTGAAAAAGAAATAAAACAAGAGAAAAAAATTGAAATCACCTGATCAAGTTAGAGAGAAATTTAAGAAAAATTTTAGAGGTCCTAAAACAACTTTCAAAAAAAAAAAATAGAAAAGGAGTAAAACTGTAAAAATTAATTCAAAAATTAGAATGAAATTTTAGCAATGATTCAAAAAATAAGAAACGAGGAAATGGTTTCTAGGGATTTTTTAGTAGAAATAAAAAATTTGATAGAAAAGAACCACTAGGTGGATACTTCACTTGTGGAGGTGAGAATTATGCTATAGAATGTAATCAAGGGAAATTAGATGGTAAAAATAAGAGTTTCACTCCATGACAAGGATCTTTTCAGTAGAGAATTCATGTAGTTGTTAACAACCATCAAGCTGAGCTTTAGGCTTCTTCTATTGAGATTTCAAGAACCTTATTTGTTCATATTTTAATTTTTATTGACATAAGAGCTATTTAATGTTTTATTTCTCCTAAAATTCTTAACAAGTTATCTATAAAATCTATAATTATGGTAGATGTATGGTTATTTTAATATGAGAATGAATCTAAGGTCAAGGTTCATAAATGTTTGGTTGAAGTTGAGATCAAATTACCTAAATTCACTATGGTAGTGGATTTATTTACATCACCACAAGGGTCATATGATGTGATCCTAGGATTAAAATAGTTATCTTAGCATAAAGGTAAGGTGGATTATTTTCCTAAAAAGGTAGAATGTTTAGATGATTTAAAAAAACAAACCTAAATCTAGGGAGAAAAAGGGAGCTAAAACTTAAGTATATTTATGCAATTCAATTAAATAAAGCATAGAGAAAAGGGTGCTAAGCATTTTTTTTTAAATAAATGAGATGGAGGAATCAAAGGAACATTTCATTACATATTTTCCTTATATTTAACATTTTCAAGATGTTTTTCCCAAAGATTTACAAGGTTTACTCCCAAAGAGAGAGTTTTATTTCTTGATTAATATCATTTAGGGGTCTAAACCATAGTATAAATCCACCTATATAATGATGAAAAATAAATTGGTAGAGTTGAAGGCTCAACCACAATATTTGTTATCCAAAGGGTTGATTCTACCAAGCATGTCACCATGGGGTTCACTAGTTATGTTCATTAAAAATAAGGATGGAACACTTCACCTATGTATTGATTATAGGATGTTGAACAAGGCAATGATTAAAAAATAGGTATCCTCTACCTTGCATTGATGATATTTTTGATCAAATGCATGGAGCATCAATTATATCTAAGATTTATATTCAATCCAGATATCATCAATTAAAAATTAGTGAGGAAGGCATTCTAAAAATAGCTTTTAGGACTTGTTATGGACATTATGAATTCACAATTCTTCCCTTTGGGCTAATGAATGTCCCTATATCATTCATGAATATCATGAATAATGTGTTCAAGGATTACCAAAATCATTTTATGTTTGTCTTTATAGAATATATTCTCATATATTCATAATCTAAGGAGGAACATCTAAAACATTTGAAGCTGGATATATAATGGTTGTAGAAATGACCTTTTTGGGAAGCTATCCAAATGTGTATTTTTTTTAATTATAATACCTTGGGCACATTATATCTATAGAAGGAATATCGATGGATTTTTCTAAGATAAAATCCATTATGGAGGGACCAACACCCAAAAATGTTCATGAAGTTAGGAGTTTTATGGGTTTGGTTAGATAATATAGGAAATGTGTACCAAACTTTCCAAGATAGTAAATCCTATTACCTCCCTTTAATAGAAAAATCAAAGGTTTGTGTGGTCCAAAAAGTGCAAGGAATAATTTTAGGAGATGAAAATAAGGCTTACCTTGGCACCAATGTTGAGAGTTCTTGATCTAAATGACCAACTCTTAGTAATACTTGATGCCTTATGAGATGGTCTTAGAGGAGTTATTATACAAGAAGGTTCTATTATAGCTTGAGTCCAAAAACTTAAATATATATGATAAAAATTATACCCCACATGATATAGAATCAAATGCAATAGTTCATGTCTTACAAGTTTGGAGGCATTATTTGTTGGGAAAATCATTTGAGCTCAAGACTCACAATTTGGGGCTCAAATATAACTTCACCCAACCTAACATGAATGTACGCTAGAAGTGATGTTTATATTTCTTGTCAGATTATGATTTTGATATTAACTACATAAAAGGAAAATAAAATAGGGTTTTTGATTCCCTTAATCATAGAAGGTATATATTAGCCTTGGATACCATCAGGATTACCTTTCATAATCAGGTAACTAAATTCTCTCTAAGAGATGAATTTTATGAGCAAGTAAAGATGGAATTATCTCAAAATGATTAGGATTATAAGTATGATGGATTCATGTTTAATAATGATGGTTGATAAAGTATAAAGGAAGGATTTATGTACCATACAATAATTTAAGGATTTTAGTAATCAAGTAACTACATAATTATCCTTACTTGGGTCATCCAGGTGTGACTAAGCTCTTGGCAAAGCTAAATCCATTATACTTCTAGAAAGGAATTAATAAGGATACAACATATTTTATTTCATGATGTTTATGATGTCAACTAGTTAAGGTTGAGCATGTAAAATCTTGTTAGGTTGTTATATTGCATACCATACTAGAATGGAAGTGGCAAGTCATTAGCATGGACTTTGTCCAAGGTTTGTTGATGTCTTAGAACTAACATGACATGATTTTGGTGGTTTTAGATAAACTATTCAAGGTATCTCACTTCATTCTTGGTAATATATTAGATGATGTACTTATGCTTGTGAAGAGATTCATGAAATAAGTGTATAGATTGCACGGGTTTATGATTATTTCATATAGGGAACAAAAAATAACTTCTACATTCTAGTTGACTCCTAATTTAACCTTGGGAACATAATTAAACTTTAGTACAACATACCATCTAGAAATAAATGTTCAAACAAAAAGGGTGAATCAATTTTTAGAAGATCTACTAAGAATGTATTGTATGGACTAGAAATACAAATGGAAAGAATATAATCTATTAGTTGAGTTTACTTACAACATTTCATACCAATCAAATATAAAAATGGATATGTTTGAGGCATTTCATGGAAGGTGTACAATATTAATCAATTGGAACAAGTTTAAAGACAAGGTAGTCTTTGTTCTATATAAGCTTTTGGAAATGGAATAGAAATTTATGTTGATAAGCTAAAGGTTGGTCTAAGACAATGATAGACAAAAGAGCTATGCTGATCTAAAAAGAACAAAAAGGTAGTTTTTTTAGGAGAAAAAGTATCTATACAAGTTAAACCATAATAAATCTTTATTAAATTTAGTAAATCATCTAGGTTATCTCCTAGATATGTGGTACCCTTTGAGGTCTTAGAAGTTGTAAATTATGTGGTGTATAGGCTCGATTTACCACTAGATTTAACACTTATGCATATTGTTTGTATGTATCCTATATTAAAAATTATGTTACTAATTTTTCTCATGTATTAGATTGGAATGCTTTATAGGTTTTGGATGTTAGGGTGGTCACAGTACAACTAGTTAGAATAATTAACACTCACAAACTTAATTTGTGAAATAGAGAAGTGTCACAGTGAAATTTATGGTGGGACAAATATTTTCAATATTGTACCCATTGGAAAGAATATGAAGAGTTTTATAATATGTTTCCACATTTTTTCACTTATTATTTTTCTATATATTATGTTTATTTTCTACTAAATATTATTTTATATCAAAACTTTCATTGAAATAACTGTCATTGGGGTGATGACCAACTTTAGGTGGGAAGGATGTTACATCATGATTCTCCTCTAGACTCATTAATTTGCTAATTTATGGATTTTATGGTGAATGATTCATTAAATTATTATGTTATATAGTTGGATTTGTAATATGTTGATTTATGATAGTTAGATATTACTTATCATCATGATCATTAACTTGTTGTTAGATGTAAATAATTTTTTATGGTACAATATGATAATGATTATTCACTTTTTTTAATTATAATAGTTTATTATGGATTATTTCATGATATGGTATAGCTATTATTTATTACAACAAGGTGGATATATGATGGAGTCCACCCTCTAGACTATGATTGAGGGAGGTATCATCAAAAAGGATGGAGTATATGGATATTATTGGGGAACTGAGATAATGAGACTAAAAACCGTACACACACCACATATCTTAACATCTTGCTTTTTGTTTTTTTATTGTTTGATATTATTTTTCATAACATGCATTACACTACTAATTTGTTTCCTTGCATTTCAGTGTTTCCTTGATTGGTAATGTTTGGTTATTATTTATATATATGACACCATAATTACTTTCATGATATTTTCTAATACTTGTGATGCTTATGTGATATATCATAATAATAAAAAAATTAGATATGTGTCTTACTCTTTTGAGTTTGCTAGAGTTTTAATAATATATTCATTGACTCACTTTACGTGACTCTCTTACCCATTTGTATATCTTGGTAATTAGTTATGGAATGGTACTATCTTGGGTTTGGTCTTATATGACTATCTTAGCATTGATTAAAACTCTAGACAAGTATAAACTAGTTTGAATACCATAAGTGTTAATGGATGGCATGTTTTAAGCAATACTTAGAAAATGTTTGATGTATTAATTTAAGGTGTAATTATCTGAGGGAGTTGATGGTCTAGCTTAGTTACCCATATTTTATTTATTAAGGTTTTTATTTTTAAATAAAATACATTATGGTTTAATTGAAATTCAAAACCAAATTTTCTAGAATGTTGTGGTGATTATGAGTCAAGGCATATTCACTAGAATCTAGGTAATGAGAAAAATTGGTTTCAAGGCATTTTGTAGCAATTTTTTTCTTAGTATCAAGGGTAGAATTTTGTGAACTACATGGTTTTGATATGATTGCATTTTTTTTTAATAACTTAACTTTTAGTGGGGTTATGGCTAGTTGTCATGCCAAAAATGCAGATAATGGTTATAAAACTCAAGATTCTATTAGAGACCTAATTTTATGGGTGGGTTTCATTTATTTTACATGCATAACTTGAGAAATTAGAGATATATGGAGGGTAGATGGTTTTTGAGATGTAGTCAGTGGATGAGGAGAGAGTGGAAGAAAGAACATGGTTTTTGACAAATTGGACTATGTTCTTATATAGGATTTGTTGATTTAAATTTATGGTTTAATCATTATGAAATTATTTACAAATATTTCTAATGTGTGTCATTAAAATTATTGAATTAGGTTATTTTATTTTTGAATATATTTGTTTAAAAAAATGTATGGGATTATATGTAATCAACTCTATGGATGGGTATGACCCATCCATAGGTTATAATACATATAAATCCTGACGCTTGTTAAAATGGCTATGTATTTTTGTGATTGTGGATAGATATATAAATTCAAGTTTTTCATTTTTGGCTTAGTTTCAAAGGAAATTTCAAAACCAATTTATGGTAACTATAGGTTTTATTAGTGATTAAGTTTTACTTGAAACCATTCAGTTATAATTCACATTTTTATTATATACATGACATCTAGTTTAGGTCAACTCCATTTTTACCTAAATAAACCTATGTGTACAAATATATAGTAGTCATACTCTTTTTGGATTTATGACCTCAAGTATCTTAGGTGTTTTTGTGCTTAATTTATGATTATATTTAGTCTTTAAAAGACTTATGGGTTTATTTACAAAATAATTATAACATATATATGTAAATGACCCTAGGTATGGGTAAAACCCATCCACAGGGTTGAGTACATATATGCCTAAGCTTTATGTATGTGACTATTAATTTGGGTAGTGTTGAGAATAAAAATAAGGTAGAGTTTTCTTTTGTTACCTCTATGAGTTGATATAGAGGAAATATATAGATAATGCAATTAAATTCTTCATTATTGTTAAACCTTTGTTTGACCTGGGTAAGTTTTTAGGACTATGTGATATTTTAATTCTTAGATTATTTTGTTGCTTTTAGGTGTAAGTGATCATATTAAATTATTGAATCACTTGGAATATAATTATGCATTTCCATTATAAAAATGTGTTATGATTAATACACTGAGTTTGTATAATTAAATATAGACCCTGAGCATGGATGCAATTTGGTTGTTATAAAATATTTGAACTTAGAAATGATTTTATTATTAATGTAATAATGTGGTGTCTTATTTATATTTTAGTGGTTTATAACTGAACTTGTATCTTGGTTCGATAAAGATAAGACCTAGTTAAAATTTGTTACCTTGGGTTAGTAAATTTAAAATGTTATTTGTAATTATTTGTGTGTGTATATG
This sequence comes from Torreya grandis, assembly GCA_037957365.1. Taxonomy (NCBI): domain Eukaryota; kingdom Viridiplantae; phylum Streptophyta; class Pinopsida; order Cupressales; family Taxaceae; genus Torreya; species Torreya grandis. The sequence goes on from JARHVA010000830.1 coordinate 2,832,442, forward strand.
TATATATACAAGGTCCTCCATAAGACCCTACACACACACACACACACACACACACACAC
>JARHVA010000830.1:2835000-2962500 GCA_037957365.1 Torreya grandis
TTATCTTTGGATTTGGTTGATTTTATTTCTATCACACATTCATTGTTCATCATGCTTGGGAAAATGATGTAATTTATGATGTAAATAAATGAAATAAGAACATGATATATAAATGAGAACAAAACCTATAAGGAATGACAACTTATACTTTATACTTATGCTAAAATATGATTTAAGAAAACATGACCACCTAAATACATGATAAGTATGACTATGAGATGGTGTGTAAATTAATGGTGAAATATGTTTTTAAGGAAGGTTTATTCTTATCCAAGGTCTTACAATGAAACTCAAAAACCAATCCAAGAGATGTAAGTAGGATAGTAATGTGATGTATATGTGATTAGCTAAAATAGATAACCATAAAGGGTATAGTTGGAATAATATGATGTATGTATTAAGAGGTGCCACATGGGTGATGTGAAAATTCTTAGTGGGAATGAGATACACTATACTAGTGGACAAGGCTAAGAATTATTGACATCAAGGACGTAGGACACTCCAACTAGTGAACAAAAAGTTTGGGATAATAATTGGAGTACATAGATCATCCCATGAAGGCTAATATTCATGAAAAATTAAAAAATCCTACCTTTCCACAACATATTCCCCTCTCTTAAATACCTTTTATATATATATATGTATAATATGAAAGTTGGATACTTGTGTGAAAATATAGGTGAAAATAAAATGTAGGAAGTTATTCTAATGTAATGATATAATATACCTCCTAACCTAGTATACTATCCTACCACACCCTAATGTAACTTTATCTATCATTATTCCAATGATGGAATTTGATATTTTATTAAAATATTATATGTGTCAAGTAGAGATTGTGGCTTCTAGAGTGATATTAATTTTAGGATATAATTACCTTTTAACTTTACCTTTTTCTTATGATATGGATTTTAATTATTTTGGTTATTTTTATTTTTAATCCTCCATATGGATCTTTAATAACAAATATTAGTTAAATAGGTAGCTAACATGAGATAAATTACACTTTGACACTATAAAATAGAGCCCAAAGACCACAGTTTCTAAATATTCCTAGACTTGCCCACACATAAGTGTGCAATCTCAAAACTGACCTATATGTGTCACAAGTGAAAGGGAAGATAGGAAATATGGGGAATTTATAATATGTAACCATGTAATAAAATGTGATAAAATGATTAATATTCTCATATATTATCCCAATGAATAGAAAAAATGCTTCAAAAGGGATGGGGCTATGTTATGATATTCATGTCTCTAGGTAAGACATACCAACAAGGGATATAACACAAGAACTAAAAAAATTAGTAGTCATCCCAAAAGAGGGGAAAATTAAATGGTAATTCCAAAATAGAGTAAATTTTAATATCCATCTGCTAAAGGGGGAAGTAAATAGAGGCCAAATAATCATAAATATACTAAGGTGAAAATGATGAAAAGTGATAAATGTGGAATATAATAAAACCCAAAGGTAAAACCTAAGCTATACAATAAGAACACAAGATGAAATTAATATGATATAAATGATGAAAAATAATGGGATAAAAATTAAAGTGAATAATTATATAAACAAGATTTGTACAACAAGACATAACAAAATTTATGAATAATATAAACATGAAATGCAATCATATGATAATGTGAAGAATAATTTTATATAACTCATATATGTGCTCAAAAATGTTTATATAAATCTCAAAATATATCATAAATAACTTATGATAAATCTTGATATAACTAGTATCTATCTTTGATCATAGTCACTTCTAATTTATCAGAGAGTCATGCAAGGACTGCCTAGTGGGAGACATCTATGGAAAAAATAGGAATACTAGAAGGAAGAGGAAGTGAATTATCATGTGAATAATAATAAATGAAATAAATATTTATCATCATGTAATTTATATCATATAATCTATTAGAAGGATCTGGTTGAGAATAACTTTTCCCCTTTGTCCTGTAATGACCTTAGGATCACTACGGAGAATCCAGAGGTGTGGGCCATGGAAAACAAATAAAGTGTTCTTAGAGAACTATAAATTTATCAGTATGATGCAATGCATTGAATATAAATACAAAATAATTCCCCATGTTTTAGTATGTAATATGGAGATATATTCAAGGGAAATATATTTTGGATAATGAAAAATTGGGTTTCTTCAAGATGAAGCACATCTAGGTACTACTGAAACATTTGACAAAGGTCAAAGAATGTGTTTTCATATGATGGTAACAAAAAATAAATGCATGAGTAGTTTAATATAGTGTTTGAATATCTATGTTGAGAATTGAGCCTTATGAATTCTATTGTGTTTAAAATTATTGGTATGTTTGACAATCTATGGCCTAATGATGGGCTACCATTTGGAACTCACAATATATTTTGATGTAGGTGGAGAATAATAGTATGGTTTTTTTAGAACCTCATCAAATAATTTATCATTATTGAATCATCTAAGGGTAGGTTCAAGAATCAATGATATAACTAATTCTATAAGAGACTATCTTGGTGATGGATGGATCAACATAACTAACGTCTTAGTAGGAAGTGTATTCGAATGATCATTTTTTTTGGAAAAATTGGTATGGTTTTGTCAGGGAATGATCAAAGAGCATACTCTAAATAGGTTTAGAAGTAACAAGGGTATGATGAAAATAAAATATAACTCAATCCATTTATGACTTATAAACATCAGTGAAATGAGGGATAACATTAAGTAAAATATAGGGAGAATTAATGATATAAAATAAATTAATGCATAGAAGATGAATAAGACTCATAATAACATGAAAGATAAGATAGATAAAAAAATTATTTTTACATGATTAGCTTGAGAATATCTATGTTATTATGGTTAATTAATGGAATAACCATCATCATAATTAGGTTTATATATATATATATATATATGGAGGGTGTTGACCACTTTGTCATTAGAGTAAAAGTGGTAAGTTAAATTTTTATGAATGACCATAAAAGTGGGAAAATATTTAGTCAATATATTATGAAAATGAAGTCATAAAGGATGAAACTAAGTTATAATAATATAGAATATGCATAAGGTTTTGATCTTGAGGCTGATGTCATCAGGATCATCATCATCATAATATAATAAGTTAGACAATATGTTGTCCATAATCTTAGGGTGACCATTTTAACCACAATTAAAATTGATGGGATAATTAAAGAATTGAGGTTCATGAAATGGAATGATATTTAAAGGTTCAAGTATAGGTATTTTAAATATGCCAAATTATTAAAATGGTTAAAATTTCCAAGGGTTGGTGTCACCTTGAATCTTACATATAGTAATTTTATAGGGAAAATTGATACACTAGTATGTAGAAGAAGTGATTGCCCTCACGTGATGAATCTAGGGTCAACTAAGTAAAGTGTTATAGGATAATAAAAAGTTGAATAACATGACATTAACTCTATATTTAATGAGAGGGAATATAACATGAATCAAAATAAAACTAAGGGAAGGCATTTTTATTTTATCATAGTCTATACATGTACTTTGGGTATACTTAATGTTGCACTTATAATATCTAAGGGTTTTTATGAACTCTAGAGAGGTGATAGGGTTCAAACCCTTCATATATTAAGTCACATTTAACTTAAATGTCACCAAATTAGACATTAATGAAAAGGGGAGGATCATCCATGCAAAATAAAATTTTATTAAGGATCATAGAATCTATAAGAAGTATAAGATAGAATCATCCATAGTATCATCAACTTGAATGGAGATTTATTCACACTATTATAGGATATTATCCTAAGATCTATGAAAGGTAGATTTTTTCGCCATAGGTGGAGGTTAAGGGATATTCAATTCAAATAAAATATTTACAAATTTATTATGATGACATGGATAAGTCATCATGAGCTATGAGAAAATAATTTGGGAAGAAAATTTGGAAATTTATTTAATGGGATCCTACTCATCAAATCTTAGGTGAGTTTGACATGACTAAGATAAATGTGCATAATATGAAATCATATCAACTAAAGGAGGTATTAATGTGTATTAGAACTAATTAGTAAATTAATTATCTAGTCTCAAATTAACTGATGTAGTTTGGTTAGGGATAATAGACTACATAGGTTGGAAAATATAATTTTTTGAATTTTTTTTCTATAAATAGACTATATAAAACTAATTTATATAATAGTATGGGAGTGAGTAACATGACTAGACTACATCATGCTTGCATATGTAGTAGTGCCAAAGTTAGGAATCAAAATTGACTCTTTTAAGATAGTCAACATAGTAGGTTTTGATATGGAAATAAATGTTTATATCAAGATAGATGATGTAGTTAAAATAAAAAACTAAGGATTAATAGATTGTATTGATCTAGCCATTATAAAAGGAATAATCATAAAATGATGACTACATCAAGTTGTCTGATGTTTTTGGATTACTTGAAATAGTAGTGATTTCTTCATACTCGACATATATTAATTCATGTGGTGAGGTATCCTAACTTTTCTTATAAGTAGGGTATGTATTATGAGAGGGATGAGGATAAAGTTAATATAAGAGATTACTCACTTCAAGTTATTCATGTCAAATAGGTTTTCTTCATTGGTATAAGAAGGAGGGTTAACCATGGTTTCAACAAAATAGTGGTAGTAAGATAATTAAGATTAGGTTGTTAATTTTCATTATGATTAGGAAGTGGACACACAAACACACACACACACACACACACACACACACACACACACACACACACACACACAACAAGGTGACCATTAACATGATTTGGAACATCATGATTAACTTTGGAGTCACTATATTTGGATAGATTATCATAATCATTATAACACTCTTTGACCACAGTTTTTTTACCAAATTTGGGACCAATGATAAATTTAAAATCAAGGTTATTTAGTTGTTTACAAATTTCATGGGAGTGTCCCCAATATTCATGATACAAAAAAAACATTTGGGGTTAATACCAATTATTTTTAGGGAGAGAAAGAATAAATTATGTAACTCAGAGTTTAGGAATATGGTTCTTAAGTTCAGCTAGGGAAAGAGGATTATGAGCTTCACATTATTAACATGAGCTAAAGAAGATGGAGGAGGTTGGAAGGGAATTCTCATGATGGGTTGGTAAAGTTTCACTTTGTTAGAACCACTAGTGATAATATCATTGATGGTGTGCATGGAATCATATGTATCCTTGACATTATCATTGGTAACATGTTTTTTTTATACTTCATAGGCATATAAGTTACAAACATAGGTTATCAGTTCTCAAATTGTCTTATGAGGTACTTTTGATGTTTAGCTTGATCAAGAGTTTATTAAATTTATTTTAGAGAGAGTCTTAACTAAATACTAAAGTTTGGGATGGAGAGCATTGGTAAAAAAGTGGAAAATGTTGTGTTCCAAAATGTTATGATCATTCTTGTTAGTTAAGGCTTTCAAACTATTGAGAAAGTCTTGGGTAGTCTTAGATTATGTTTTTTAATAATTAATAAAATGGGTTATGTTATTTTCAAGCCTAGTCTTCTAAATAGAGATAGTTCTAGAATTAAGTTGATTGTACCAATTTAGGACATCACCTAAAAAGGTTTTGGCTAGAATTTTGGTGGCTACAAAGGTTTTTAACTTAATCTATTCTTTTTAAATATTTCCAAAATCTTTCAAATTCAAAGAGGGGTCAGTGGATCCATTGTAGGTGATAGTAGCACCTATTTAAATGTTTGTAATTTGAGTAATTAATGGTTAATTTTTAAGACATTTAATTTATTTTTTAATAATTAGAGTTTAAAAAATTAGATTGCCATGTGGATCTATAAGTTCAAAGTGGGGGATTTATTTTTTCACTCCTCACTGAGATTGTTGAGGATGATTTTGAAATTTTAAGAGTTGATTTTGCATTTGCATCATCTGATTATCATTATTAGTTTAAAATGTATCCATTTAGTTCATGGATTACAATTTTTTTATAAGTATCAAGAGTTTGTTAGCTAGAGGAGAAGCTTCATTAACTTGAGATATACTAGTGGTAGCATTAATGTGTGCATCTAACATGGGAATTTTGAGAAGGTCCATTATAATAAAGACCTAACATGTTAGTATAAATAATAGGCATGGTGGAAGAAGAAGGAAGGGAAAAGTTATGTAATGACTTGCCCCAAGTATGATTGAAAAACTAGACATAGGGGAAGGATGAAACTCACATGGGGTGCCTTAATGAGATGATAGAACACTATAGGGTCATTTCCCTTATGGTTAGGATACTCATTAAGGTAAATGATCATTTTGGCTATATATCCAAGATCACACTCATACTATACTACACTCATTCATGGAAGTTAATTAAGTGGATTAAATGACTTAGATTTAATAAGTGGATCATAATTTGTATTTATAGTGGTCACGTGAAAATTACTTGTATATTGATTTTCTATGGTAGTATAAGGGAAATATGATTTAGATGTTTTAATAAATTATTTAATTATATAATGTATTTTTGAGATCTTTTTTAAGATTCAATAAAGATGTATTGCATGATGGAAGAGAATGGTTTTACCTAAACTAGGTTAGTTGGTATAGTTAACTTGTAGTAAAGAGATGTATCCACCATTTCAATACAATTAATAACTAATACTGAGAAAATTAGAGTATATAAAACTAGTTGATGTAGTCAAGAAATTATAAAATGGATAACATATTATATTGGTATGGTTGATATAATTATGAAGGAAGAAGTTGGGTATAAAAAATTGTATCAATATGGTCAATGTAGTCAGGTAGATAGAAAATGAATTAACATATATCATGTTGGTTGATGTATTTAGTGAAGTAGATGTTGGTTAAAATAGGCTATATCATTCTAGTTGATGCATTAAATTAGTAATAAATAAAATTATATTGGGTTTGGTTGATACAGTCTATTTTTGGGGTAAATTATTTGATTATATCAGTCTGGCCGATGCAATCAAGATGAAAAACACAAGTAGCTATATTGGGATAGATGATGTAGTTCCCAAACACATAATTGTATAAGGTCATCCTTTTATAAATAATGCACAATATAAAATTATATTAGGCTAGCTGATATAGTCTATAATATAACAAATAATTCATGTAACAAATTAAATCTAACTAATTTTTTGAAAATAAGTTAGGTAGATGTATTAAAGGATTTGATTGATAGTGTGGGCTATCAAATATACTTTATATATCCTTAATTAGTGTAACTTTAATATTTCATATCACTAAATATAGATTCTAAACTATTTTTATAACCCACTAACTCCAATTTTAATGGTATTGTGAGAGTAATTTTCCTAGGTGATACACTCCTCTTAGGTGTGTGATCAAAGAATCCAAGAAGGGATGTTAGATCAAGTGTTAGAATAAGTAAAAAAACTTGAAATAAACACACTAACATGATAACATTACTTTCATAGATAATAGGAGGAGAATAATGACCAAAACCAATTGAAAGTACCATTAAAATGTAAAGAATGCCAAATTCATTACCTTCCTTGAGAGCTCCAAGTGATTTTTTGTGTGGCTTTCTTGGCTTGTAATTAAAGAGTCTTTAGTAATGGAGTTTGGCTATATTCATGTCTCCTTGGCACCATGGCTTATTTTATGTCTTGATGTTGACTTTGGCTTGGCTTATGATTTTAACATTATAACACTATTGCTTTAAATCTTTTTATAAAACCTACATTATAACTTTAATCTATCCAAACTCTCTAAATGAAGAGGCAAACTATTGTATTTATAATATTAGGAACTAACCCCAACTCAAGGTGAGTTAAAGTGTTGTTTAAACATGGAATGAATTAAAACCTAACTTAAGTGAGTTAATTAACCCTATTAGAGTTAAAAGGTGTCAAAATCTCATGATTTGGAATTAATAAGCATGGGTGATATATTTTGAGATATTTTCAAAGGCTTGAAAACTCACAAAATATAATCATGAAAACTAGGATATTTTTGATTTTTGAATTAAATTTATTACACATGGATAATTTAACTAGGTTCTTAATTTGATTTTGTATGTTAATTAATTATGATTAGGGATTTTAACATTTTCAAGACTTGGTTTTATGTCCATGTGCCCCACTTAATAGGTATATAGGCTAAGTTGCATATTATGATGTCAAAATATGATTAGAGATGAATCTATGAGAGGTTTTTGTTGCTTATGGTAGGATGCTCCAATTAGGGATATCTCAATGAGATTATGAATATTGAAAAATGATGCATAAGAAAATTTGAGATGTTTAATGATTCTTAAGCTTAATTTTCAATGGTTGGTAAGAATCAGTCTAAAGTCTAGTCAAATGCCATTAGTGGCCAATTTAAGGTGTCTATAATTTTCTCCTATTTGGTAAGGTGTTGTAAGATATAAGCATAGTAACATCTTCTCAAAGAATGAAAAGGTCATGTATGCTTACAAATTTAATGATAATGGATGAACTATAGGTACCCCATTGAGGGAGTGGTTGGAAAATGGTTCAATAAATGGTCCCTAAAAATGATGAAGAAATTAGACAAAACATATGAAATGATGGGGTGGAAGAGACTAATTTTCCTAGAGGTAGTTATAATTAATGGAATATGGAGTTGCCCCTAGTGAGGGAAAATAAACAAGATTATTTGCCTAGAGGTGGTTATAATCATCAGCATATGTGGTATAAAAAAGGTAATGATTTTCCCAAAGGTGGTTATAATCATTTTAAAAGGATTAGGGTAACAAGAGGATGATTTTATTAAAGGTGGTTATAATCATCAAAAGGGAAAACAATGATTTTCTCATAGGTAGTTATAATCATTAGTTGGATAAAAACATGCCTTAGTTGGGTATATAGAGATAATGGTTTGTCCAAAGGTGGTTATAAGAATTATCACCATGAAAACATGCCCTAGTTGGGTAGAATAAAGTGAATGATTTTCCCAAAGGTGGTTATAATCATTAACTTTCAAATAGATGAAAACATAATGATTTGCCCAAATATGGTTAGAATCATCGTTAATACTAGTGGGATGGTATATAATGATTTACCTAGAGGTAGTTATAATCATTAGTATCACAATTATGGAAAACATGATATGGAAGATGATGGAAAATTGGTATAGAGGATAAAGGTGAATTTTGGAAACTTTCTAGTAGGAAGATGCTCATATGAACAAACAAAGTTTAAAATCCTTTCGTTGTTGAATTACTTTGTGTAGGATTTTATTTGGATTAGATTGGGAATATTGTTAGTACCAAGGAGATATATCATTTTTTCATTATCATGTAGACTCTTGGAGCTGATTTTTTTTATGGCATGTGATGATAGACATCATGATATAACACCATGATAACTTATCTAAAATATGCATAAGGATTAACATGTAATCCAATAATCAAGTGAAAATAATGCACTGATGATAAAAACATGATGACAATATTAACATATAAATATGGATGGATTCAATAATAATGCACAAGGAATCACCCAATAAATGTACATAGACTAAATCAAGGCACACCAAGAAAGAAAAAAAAATAGACAAACAAACAAACAAACAAAAAGATAAAATAAAAAATAAAAAACAACCAAAAGAACACAAATAAATGGTTAAATATGATGTTAGTATAAACAACACAACACAACAAAGATGAAAAAAAAATCTCTTAGATGATAAGAGACAAAATTAAAAAAATATACAAAAAGCGGGGTAGAAGAAAAGGAATGGGGTGGCTAAGTTGTCTCCAAATGCACTAGGAATGTGGATGTTGCCTACATAGTTCTATGGATGAAAGATCCAATAAAAACTTTAGGAAAAATTTAGTTCTCCCAGGAAATGAGATAGAATAAAATGAGGAGAAATAAAATAAGATGGATTTTATACAAGAGTATGGGAATGGATACATAAAATGACAAGAGTGTGGGATAAAGGCCAAAAAGGATGTGTAAACTAAATGATAAGTGGTTTATTATGACTTAGTGAGGTTTCCTAGAATCATTAAATAAAAGAAGTGGTCAATGTTTTGATTTTCTAAAATGGTTTTATAAATGTTTTTGGAATTTTATAGGTATCTTAACATGATTCAGAATGACAAGACACTAATTGGTTCAAGCTCAAAAAAATGATTAGAGTATTCAAATTAGATTGATTAAAAAATAGTGAGAGTGTAGATTAGGTATAACTAAGCTAATGTTAACATAAATCAAGCACTACTTACATAGTCCCAGGATATGACCTCAAGTCACAATAGTTCTACCAACATAGAAGGTGAGGAGGATTGAATAGGTTATAACAAGTCTTAAAATCAAGGAAAATGCCTAGATAAATGATAATAGTAATGGTAATGTGATGTGATAATACATGGTAAAGTTGTTGTTCCTAATTTTCCCATAGGTGGTTATAATTAAGAAACAACATCATGGGTTTGTGATACTAATTTTCCTATAGGTGGTTATAATTAGTAACACAAGGTGGAACATGGATTTTCCCATAGATAGTTATAATCCATGGCATCGATCAATCATAAATGAAAGATGACTTACTATATCCACTATCACACTACTTTCATAGACTGTTATTTAAACATGGAATTCAAAAACCATTGAAACTAGATTAGAATCCCCTCATGGAAGGTGCAAAAAAAACCAAAATAACCAAGATCAAAAGGGGTTAAGTCTAGTAAAATGCTCATAGAAGATATAATGATAACTTGTACTGATGATGAAGTAATCATCCTAAAAAACTATAAAATGATCATAAAAGTATTTAAATTGATCTACAAGGCATGCATAACTAATATTGTAACAACCATGAACATATTATAATTTTGAAGCTAAGTCTAACTCAAGGGATTCTAAATATAATGTTGAGACTAACATTGATTTTGCTCCTGATGTTAAATATGATGTGTGTTTAAGAATAAGAACTAACTCTAATTTTGATTCTTCATCTGGTGTAGATGCTACTCCAATGATGTTTTGTTGAATGTTTGGTTTTGGAAAAGTAATGGCCTGTGATGGCATGATGGGCTCTACAGAGACTAGTTTGTCAAAGTGAGACTACTTAGTGATAGGGAAAAGGTCAAGAGATAATTCCTCAGAGACTAGCTTGTCAAAGGGAGGCTCTTAAAAATAGGCATATGGTCAAGGTAATGATTTACCCAAAGGTGATTATAATCATTAATAAGTGACTCGGCAAAGACTAGCTTATCAAAGTTAAAATCCTCAATAATAGGAATAATATCAGAAGGTGATTCATCATAGGTTGAATTATCACAAATGGATAGTTCAAAAAAAACATTATGGCTTGGTTTTTTCTCTTTGCCTTGGTTTATGATCAATTGTAAACTACCAATTTTGAATATGTCTTGGTATTCAAATGATTGGCTTAGTTGGATAGGTATTGATTGGTTCAGTTGGGGATGGATGATTGGTATGGGTTTTATAAATTTGGGAATGGTTAGAAATGGATGAATAATGGTTGATGGTCAGATAATGATAGGATTAACAAAGGTTGGTTTATGGTTTAGGACAATAACTATGACTTGTCTATTCATGATTGGACAACTTTGTTGGGATAAAGAGTTACCATACGAATAATGTCTTGGAATAGATATAGTAGGGCATTGAAAAGGTTGGGATAGAAATGGTAGGGCATTATGAAGTTGGGTGGTTTACATAAACCAAAGGATAATGACCTGAAATAGAAATGGTAGGGTATTATAGAGCTAGGTGGATCACATAATCTAAAGGATGGTGTACTAGAATAGAAATGGTAGGGAATTGTAGATATTAGTTTCTCACACAATCCAAAGGATGAGGTCCTAGTATAGAAATGGTAAGGCATTGTGAAGCTTTTTTATTTACACAAGTGAAATGATGGGGTCCTGATATAGAAATGGTAGGGAATTGTGGAGCTTGATTGCTTACACAAGCTTAAGGATGAGATCCTAATATATAAATTTTATTATTTGGACATGGTAGAGCTTGGTGACTTAAACAATCTAGAAAAAAGGTTAATAATGTAGGTGGGGGATTAAATACTATGATTGGTGAGATGGTGAACATCTTGCATTAACCAACCTAAAGAAGGTGTCACCAAATACTATGCTTGAGTATCTTAGATTTTTCCCCTAAATTGAGGATTGTAAGGAGGATAATAATTCATCTCACAAACCACTTTTCCACCATAGGGGTCTCAAACAGAGTCAATTTGTGTAGTTATTCTATCATAATTTAGATTGTATATGTTTCCACCATAAGTGTAACAAGACATACATATCAGTGATGAATGTTTTTAAAAGGCTTAGAGTTATACAAACTCTAAAAAATAATTTCTAAAAGAAAAATGTTTCAAACTTGGTCTAGGGGAGTTGTATCTCCAAAATGGTTTACGCTGAAACTTGGTATAACAAAAATTAACATTAAATGTCCAACATTAAATATATCACACAAAAAGGTCAAGTGGATGAACTAAAATAAAAATACCAAACTCTAGGTTTAAAGTGTTCCAAATAGGTCTAATCTAAGAAAATAAAAATTTCTAGGGGTTTTGGACAAATGTGGTGTTAAAAGCTAGGATAAAAACATGCATGTGCTAGGACTTTTGGAAAAACAAGCACAAAATCTAGACTTAAAAACAAGGTAAGATTTAATATAAAAAACATGAAACACTTTATCATATATTAGGCATATGGATTAAAATATTAACTTGGTAAATTATCATAAGGCATGAAATAAAAGGTATATGGAGAGATAGGTTGTTTCTCCCAAATCTAGGCACAAATAATAGTTTTCAAATTGGGTAAAAAATTAGCCTAAGTTATACAATCCAAAAGAGAAATATTATTGTATAAGCCCAAATCAAACCAAGCATAAATAAAAATCAATCATTATTTGGATTTGAACTTTTCAAGGTTAATTAAAAACTCAACTTAGGAAAATTAGGATTCTTTGATCACTAAGCTTAGACAAAGGTGAATGGCATAAAAACACTAGACAAAGACCCAAAAGGCATACATGGATTGGTTCAAAACTTGTAAATTTGGTCACAAGACAAGTCTATGAAATGAATTTAGCATTGCAATATAATTATCATTCTCTAAATATATAAACAAGGGTTGGTTTTAAATATTCCAAGGCACAAACTTGAAATGATTTGGGTAATGTAACATCACCCATTTCAATCAAGTGACACACATAATGTTTTTGACAAAAGGCTAAGGTAAAAACAAGGTGTCAAATGGATGGCATAATTCATCCTCAAATAATGAAGTGGTGTGGATACAAAACTCATTTTTGATGTGGCACAAACAAATAAAGTTTTAGACTCAAGGATCGATCAATAAAGGAATAAATGACAAAATACAACTAAGTATAACATCCTAGATCCTATAACTAAAAGGGTTACATAATATTTTTTAAATCCATATATGTACATGATCTTGGGAGGATTTTAATTTTTTAATCAAAAAATAAAAGTGCATGAAGTAGTAGGGTTTTTACATCCCCTTCTCCCAAGAGATTATATGGTGACATGGACCTTCAGGCTACTCACCCTACATCAAAAATATGTCTATGGCAAGTGGGGTTATTCTAAAACTTAAATTTTTGACCATATAGATGGTCCCAAGTGTTTTTAACACTAGATATGTGCCACATCAATTGAGTTCATATCGGCTAACTTAATATGCAAGGGTCTATTCTTTTACATAGTGATTATATTCATAGACTCCTTAGTGGAATCCCTTGGTTAACTAGACCTAACTTGGGTTTTCATTATGAAACGAGAGGTTAAACACTCAACCTTATATCTCTCAAAGTATGTGTTCCCAATTTTATATACCCCATCATGGAGCGGTATTGAAACACTACTAGGAGATGAAGACCCAGGTCAATGCTTCCCTAAAGAAATCATGAAGAAACTATGAAATCCCCTTCATAATACAAATTGCATGATAGAAATGACTAAGTGGAAATAATTTAAAGGTTGCTTTTATATCACCAAAACTATATAGGTTTTGGGGAGATCTTAGACAACATTATTTTCATGCCTTGGACTAGGCATAAATTGCAAGTGTAAAGGTGACTTTGGTCACCCAATTTACCTATAGGGGATATGGGGTGAGCATATATGCACTCTTCATTTTTCACAAAAAAACACACAAGTAACAAACACTTTCAACAATTTTCAATCTAAATGAATGTCAATTCAGTGCACCAAATGAAATGTTTGATTAAGTTTTTTGGCCCCTTGGCTTATTTGAAAAAAACTTGTAATAATTTACACAAAATAACTTAAGAAAAAACACCTATGTTCATTTTAAGCACTAAAACCAAATATTCAAGACTTAATCATTATTTTTATGCACAAAAATGAAGTCTTCAAGATTTAGATAGATTTATTTTAAACACCTAATATTAAATATTCACAAGTCTAAAATTGTAAATTCACATTCTATTCCCACCTTGGACCTACAAGGGTTAAAGAGTTTCATCCTAGTTTGAATCACATTAATGGATGAGAAAATAAGTTATATAAATATATCTCTCAGGTTTACATAGATAGAAACCATAAATACATAGAGCAAAACCATGACTCTACAAAACTAAAAGTATTAGTGTAATAACATAGATTTTGAGAAAATAGAGCATATCATGAAAGATCACTAGTCAAAATGGTAAAAAGGCAACTAGTAGGAAAAAATTGTAACTCTAAGATTGGTTATATTATAACTTCACCATGATGTATAGCCTAACTGCTAGCAGTTAGTTACAAAATTATAACTATTTGGGAAAAAATGTGATTTGTGAAGTTGTGGTATTATGATATCATAAATTTAGAGTCATGATATTGTAATTTAATAATGAGCACCTATGGAAAAAGAAGGTTTTAGTATAAACCATGGTGTTTAAATGTAAAAACACTAAAAAATAGATCAAAATCATGACTAAGTTGTGGTATTGTTATCCAGAGAACAAATTTGTGATTTTTTAGAAAACATCCTTTAGCTTGGGATTTTTACCTTCTTTATTTAGCAAGATCAAATTTTGACATGAAAATCATTATTAAAATGATCTATAAGGATTTAAGATAAAATTTTTGGGGTGGATGTCACACCGAGCATGCCATTTTGATCAAGGAATCCAATAAGGTAATTTAGATCAAGTGTTAAAATAAGTAACAAAAATTGAAATAAGACACACTAACATGCTAACACTTACTTTCCTAGATCATAGGGGAGCATAATGATTAAAAAAAATTAAATCACAACTAAAATTCAAATAATTACAAATTACTTACCTTCCTTGAGATGTCTAAGGGATTCATTGTGTGGCTTTCTTGTCTTGTGCTCAAAGAGTCTTTGGAAATGGAGCTTGGCTATCTCTTTCTGTCCCTGGAACTTTGGCTTATTTTTTGGCTTGATGTTGGATTTGGCTTGGATTATGATTTTGGAATTATAAAATTATTGATTTTAATCTTGTTATAAAACATGCATTATAACTTTACTCTATCCAATCTCTCTAAATAAAGAGGTGAAGCTTTGTATTTATAGGTTTAGAAATTAACCCCAACTCAAGGTGAGTTAGAGTGTAGTTTAAACATAGAATAGTTTCAAACCTAACCTATGTGAATTAATTAACCCCATTATAGGTAAAATGTGTCAAAAACTCATGATTTTCAATGAATAGGCATGGGAAAGATATTTTTAAAGGCTTGACAACTCACAAAAGGCAATTATGAAAAGTTAGGATATTTCATATTTTTTAATTTCCTTTTTTATAAATTAATAATTAAACATCGATAATTAAACCAATATTTTAATTTGGTTAATATTTTTAATTAATTATGATTAGCCATTTATCTCTTTCAAAATTTGATTTTATGCATGCACTTGTCCCACTTAATAGGTCTATAGGCCAAATTACATATTATGATGCCATATAATGATTAGAGATAAGTTCATGAGAGTTTTTTTTTTATTATGGTATGATACCCCAATTATATTTGTCTCAATGAGATTATGAGAGTTGACAAATTATGCACAAGCAAATTTGGGACATTTAGTGATTCTTAGGCTTAATTTGCAAAGGTTGCTAGGAATTAGTTTGAAGTCTAGTCGAAGGCCATTAGTGGTGAGTTTGAGGTGTCTACAAGGTGAAACACAAAATAAAATATAAGTTTAGTTTAATAATTTCAATAAATATTTAATCCTAAGAGTTTTTGATATACTATGAGGTACGTAGAAACTAAAGTCCTTGTTAGTGTTGTTTTATGGCTATGAGTATTAAGGTAAACCCCTCATGCCACAATGTCTATAAAAAAAACTATGTAACAATCCATTGAAGTTACTAATTAGTTTTAAAAATGTTGAAACATAGATTATATGGAAAACAAAACAAGTATAAAACAAATCTCAAAAATCAATGTCAAATGCTAATTTTCAGCATTCAATGCATTGAAATTAAAAGGTAGATAACTGTGTTAGGCTAGTTGATACAGTTAGAAATGAAATTATGATAAATTTGAAACATACAAAACTATATCAACCTAGCTAATGAAATTTTAAACACATAACATAACTATATCAAGCTATTTGATGTAGTATCTATAAACACAATGAATTCATGATGATTGATGTTATTCATAGATAGGGAGGGAACTATATCAAACTGGCCGATGCAATTGGTTAAAAAATAAAATTGAGATAAAGCTATATTAGGTTGGGTGATTTAGTTGGATTAAATAATTAATTTAATGTTGAGGTTCATGATGGGTTCACCATAATGTATGCATAGGCTAGGATTATTTAATAACTATCCTATCTCAATGGATCACGACTCAAACAAGGTTAATTAAATAGATCATATGATATCTAATATTTGATTAAAGACTAATGGATCTAAAAATATAAGATAATTTTGCTTACATCACCAATGCCAAGAGGAAAGGGTTATAAAACCTAAACCTATAACACAATGAAATATCTCTAACTAGACCTATATGAAAGTAACCGATTGTAAATAAAAAATATAAGCAGTTGTGAAAATAAATTAAAGTGAAATAAATGGGAAGGGTTAGAATTATAAAAAAGAGTAAGTTAACATGGTAAAAAATAAGGATTTAGTCAACTTAAAATATAATATGGCATGTCTAATAAATCTTATAACTACACCAATGTATTTAGTGTAGAGATAACCTAGACAAGAATACACACATTTATTCACTAAAAAAAAGAAACATCCATCTACTAAGTAAATAATAGAAAGAGTATAAAGTTATAAATACTTAATTTTGAGTGGACCCATATAACATCAATATACCCCTTTGCCAATGGTGCTATGAAAGATGCTATTGTGATTGTGATGAATACAAATGGTAGGTAGAAGACCTATATATACTCCTAATGTCCTCTCATATTGAATCTCTAAGACTTCCACAAGAAAAACTTCTTTAAGACAAGATTGTAGACTTAACTCTTCCAAATGTGACTTAGGTTAGAAGTGTGTTAGAGAATTAACATTAATTTGGATCATTCTTATAGGTTAATAGGCTTATTCTAAGTCTTATTTGTATGTATATTTATTACATTTATAAAAATATTTAATCTTAGCTTTTTGAGGTGTCACTCACCTCTATAGTCCACGTGTTAGATTTATAAGTTAATTGTATGTAAATTCTCTCCCCCAACATGTAACACACATCCTCCTCATTTTTAATATTATTAGAGACACTTGAAACACAATTTTAATCTTTACTACTTATTCTTTCTAGCTCTATTTATTGAGCTCTCCTCCTCCTATCTTCTTTCCCTTTGGTTGTTTTACGATCTTGCTCTCAATCTTGCATCTTTGTGATATTATCTTGGCTTAAAACCATTATTCATATTTCACTAATGTCTTCTTATTTATATGTACTTGGAGATTTGTTGTTGTAATACTTCTAATAGATTTTGAGTTTTTTCTCTATTTGACAGTTTCCCCACTTGTCCAATCACATCTCAGATTTATAATTTACTCATTTTAGAAAGGTAAAATTTGTTTATTACTTATTTTTAACATTATTTAATGTCAATATTATAATAAATTATAATATGGTATCCAATATCTATAGATTCTAATATTGATTCTTGAGAAATTTGTAGATTTAGAGGTGGAAAAAAAAGTGTTTTTCTTGTAATATTATAGTTTTTCATTCTTTTCTTATTTTTTATCTCTATTTTGGATGTATTAAGAGTATAATTTATTTTTCTTCTAACCTCTTTTATTTAGGTTTATCAAGAATTTTTTTACATACTTCTTTTGGTTTTTCTTCCACTACATTTGGAATTGTAATTAATTTTTTAACATTTTGAGCCATTTTTAATCTAAAACTTGTCTAAAAAAGGGTCATATGTTATTATTGGTAAATTATGTTTCTAAAAGTTTTATGATTTTTATTAATTAGTAATCTAAGTTCATGTTTTAAAATTTTCAATTATAAACCTAGTTTATTTTTTTTGAGATATAAGAAATGTACATGCAGGTTTTTAAAAAACATGGTTAAAATTTCCTTTTTTTTGAGAATTTGTATTATTTTTTTTAGCCTATATATGATATTGGTAAGTGTTTTTTAATAATTTTCAAATTCAAAAACATAAATTTTGTTGACTTTCAAATTGAAGTATTTTATTAATTATTTAAAAAAACAAAACAAAGGATTTTAAAATTAATTTAAACTTTTTTCAAACTCAAAAATATTTTTTTCCTTTTTCAAAATAATTAAAATTGAATGTTTAAATTTAAGTTCCAGTTTGCCAATGTTGATAGATAATCTTACCAAGAAATCCTTAACATTATTCCACCTTCAATGCTTCATAACATTTATGTTCACTCCGCTCGTCCTTGGTGGAAGCACTGGAAATGGTATGTTGAAACTCTATTTCATAATTATACCCCCCACTTGGATACGAGTGGCTTGCTCTCCATATGCCTATGGTGGACAATATTAAATCCTACAAGGGTCTAAATTTCTTGATTCATACCTGGTGCTTCCATTTTCACTTTATTTGGAAGGCTTACTTAGAGCCTAAGCTAACTCATCTCTCTTGGTGTATCTTATATTAGGGTCTACCTATAGGTATAAAGCTTGTGCACTTAGGAATTTCCCTTCGCACATGCCCTTTTTGTGACCATCTGGAAATTTTGCCTCATCTATTTTGGTAGTGATCCAAAGCTCAAATGGTCTAGACATGGATTCATGACCTCTTCAAGTCCTTCCAGCCTAATTTTTTCATTGGCAGCATATCTTTCTTGGAGATAAACCTACCTTGAATTTTAAATATACCCAAGTCTATCATAATTTTAGAGTGGAGATTCTATTTTGGTTATGGAAAGAAAGAAATAATGCAATATTTAATAATGCTTCTTCATATTTTAATTTTGCTTCTTTGAGTAAGTCCTTTATTATTTCTAATGTTATTTTGTAGATACAAGTGCAAGCAAATAAATTTTCCATTGATCTTGGCCATATCGAGGTTCTTCTCACTCATTGGAGAGATGTTCCTTGTGTTATGGCACATACTCTTTCATATTCACCTAGGTATAATAGACTTGATGAAAAAATTGTCATTTCACCTTGAGGTGGACACAGATGTAACTGATCTTGATGATGCTCTCATAGTGGTACCCCGTATCAGTACATGACCCCTCCCATTCTTAAGCTTAGGCTAGTGTGATGTTGAGTCGTACTTCCATACCACCTATTTTTTTTATGAATTATTTGTATATTATATATTTTGTTAGTATATGGATATATTTCATAAAAAAAAATTAAGTTCCTATATGGAATTAATTATTTCATTTTTTTGGTATTTTATGTAATTTAAATTTTTATTTAAAAAAAAGCATTTGTGTATTAATTTTTTTAATGGTTTAAATTACAAAAAGTTATTTATTAACTTTAAGGTAATTATTTGGCAATTAGTCAGAGGCATTAATAAAACACTTTGATAGTTTTTTGTGGACTTAGATTTATAAGTTAAATCTAAGGCTTATCTTTTTATGCCAAGTATTTTTTAATTATTATTTTTTTAAAAGCTTAGATACTACTTATATGACATTCAAACTCATAAATTCTTTAGTGGTTAAAAATATTTTGCATCAAATCTATTTTAAAAATGATGAAATTAGTGCAATTAAACATCAAATTACATGTCAAAATAACACTTTAAATACTTTACAAGCCTTTTTTATTGAGAAAATACAAACTATGCAATCTTCTATTTATGTTTTAAATACTAAATTTACATATTTACACATGATAATTGTTCTAATGTTGAAACTCGTTGTGCTTCTACATAAACTACAACTTTTTTGAACACTTATTTTACCAAAACTGACTTAACAATTATGTATAGTATGGGATACTCATGTGTTAGGCTTGGTAAGAGTGAATATGGTATTATTTAACCTATTTTTTTTAATTCAAATACAAATTCTAAAGTTCTTGGCTATAATGCTTCAAATATTCTATTAAAAATTTAGAATCGTATTGTACTCCACATTTAAGGACTTATAACACAAATTATTTTGATTATACTTCTTGGAATATTCATGTTATGGTTAAAAATATTAAACCTTATGTGCCTCGTCAAAAATATGGGTATCATATATCTAAATATTAAAAATTGCATCTATGCAAATATTGTAATAAATTTATATGACACTTTGCATTATTAGAAAATACTAAATATCTTACCTCTAAGGGTAAAATGATTTGTATTCTTAAAAAATGAATATTCTAAATATTTTTATGTGTCTTTTTATGATGTTTTTTAAATTATTTCTTGAAACTATCTTTTCTAGTGACATATCTTCTTTGTCTCTTCTTTTATTTACTAAATATCTTTTATTGCATTCCTTACTTTTTGTTGCCTAGGATATATGCTTTGATTATTTTAAATAACTTATTTTTGTGTAGGTTTTTGTACTTTATGATGGAAGTTATCTTTAGCTCAAATTTAATTAATTGTACACTTAATTTTATTACATTGTGTATGTAGATCATGTTTTTATGTCATATTGGTTACTTAACTTGAAAGATTAGTGTTAACTTGTTTGTCTTATAGGTTTTGTGGATCATTATTTCTTTTTGTTGGTTATTTTTCCATTGCATATTGACCACATTGTCTGAAGAGGATTCTTGAAGATTATTGGAGATCACACTTTCTTCCTTTCAACTTTTGTCAACACCTTATCTTGTTCTTTATTATCTCAACTTCTATAACTTCTCTTAAAAGAAGTTTCTATTAAGGGGGAGTATTATGTAATTTTAAATCCATTATTTGTTTGTTTTTTCCACTTTTTTAACACCAAATTTATGTTCAAAGGGGAGTGTTGAAGAATTAACATTAATTTGGGTCCTTCTTATAAATTAATATGCTTATCTTAAATATTATCTATATATTTATTTATTATATTTATAAATGCATTTAATCTTAGATTTTTGAAGTGTCACTCACTTATTTAGTCAAATTATTTGATTTAGGAGTTAATTTCATGTAACTCCTCTCCCCTCATATGGAACACACATCCTCCCCACTTGTAAGATGATTTGGGACACTTTGCACACATGTTGAAGCTTGCACATGTAACTCCTTATTCCTCCTAGTTCTATTTATTGATCTCTTCTCCTCCTCTCTTCTTATTTTTTGGTAGTTATACAATTTTGCTCTTACTCTTGCATCCTTGTGATGTTATTTTGTCTTAAATTCATTAATTATCTCTCACTCAATTTCTTCTTTCTTTATACTTAGATATACATTATTACAAGAATTCTAATATATTGTGAGGTTTATATCTGTTTGACAATATCTCCACTTGTCAAATCTATTATCTCATATTTGTGATTTGTTCACTTTATCAAGGTAATATTATTTTGTTGCTTGTTTTCTCCACTTCTATAACCTCAAATTTAATATTAAAGTAGAGTGTAGGATAATTAACCTTAATTTAGATCTTTATAAATTAATAGGTTTATTCTAAATCTTATTTGTATGTGCATTTATTATATTTATAAATGTATTTATTCCTATATGTTTGAAGTGTAACTCTCCTCTCTAGTCTAATTGTTGGATTTAGGAGTTATTTGTATGTAACTACTCTCCCCCCAAATGGAACACACATCTTCCTCACTTATAATATGATTAAGGAAACTTGGTATACATGCTAAATATTTCACATGTAACTCGTTATTCCTTTTAGCTCTATTTATTGATCTCTTCTCCTCTTGTCTTATTTGCCTATGGTATTTATATGATGTTTCTCTTTCTCTTACATTTTTGTGATTTTATTTTGGCCTATAAGTATTATTTATGTCTCACTCTTAATTTCTTCTTGATATGTACTTGAATATTTATTTTTGAAAAACTTCTAATAGATTGTGAGGTTTTTCTCAGTTTCATGTTTTAGCCACTTGTCAAATATTTTATCTTGGATTTATGGTTTGCTCACTTTGGCAAGGTAACATTATTCCATTATTTATTTTAAATGTTATTTAATGTCTATCTTAGAATAAATCTTAATAATGAATAAGTGAAATAAGATTCAATGAAGTGTATATGATATATTTGGAATGAAATATAACCTATATATAAAATTTTATAATACCCAAAACTAACCCTAAGAACTAAGGCAATGGTATCATATAGGTCAATACAGTTAAAATATGTTAGCTAGAAGTGATTGATATCAACTAGGCCAATACAATATGAATGTCATAAAATAGGATTAGAACTACATTGGACTAGTTGATATAGTATAAGAAGGTAAAATACATGAAATAAATGGTATCAAATATGAGGATACAATAGAATATGAGAAAACTAACATAATTGAATAAGATAGGATGGAAGGAGGTCAATAGAAAGAAAACATGAGGAATTTGAATTATTAGTAGGAATGACATGATCATGACATAAATAGAAACATATATTAAAAATCACCACTTTAATTCCTACCCCTTTCTTGGTACACACCTTTCCTAGTATAAATATTGTGTATACAATATCCATATTCACATTATTATTTCATTAGCTTAATTGATATCATTCACTCTCCTTATAATTTACTTGACATTATTCCTCCTTCAATTGATGTTCATTGGTTGGTAATTAATCACATTATATTTTCTTCATGCCCAACCTTAGTTACTTTTGGGCCTCTCCAGAGCATGTTCCTTGATCACTTCATAGCTTGACCTTAACAATTTCCCATAATTTACAATCATTAGAGAATAATTCTTTCTGATATGTTAGCTACACTAATATAATTGGAACCATGATAAAATCCTAAATAAGGACTTGTAATGATATATTTTTTTCCTACCCTTATATGACATGACAATGATGACATATTTGAAAAAATTCTTGATAGAACCCAATATGACAAATGTGGTTCCACACCCACCTACCTAAGAAGACAAGACATACTATGTATTTCATAAGGTAGTAGATCATTTTTCTAAATATGGTTGAGCATACAATATATTTTTATCATAGTATAAGATGCAAAGCTCATTTCCCACCTTAGATAGTAAACCACCTTAGTCAATGACTCCTAGGCACATTTTTTACTTTTATGATATGAAAATGCATTCTTTGACCTATCATTGAGCCCTTAGGATATACCCAAATGCACTTCATCCCAAAGTAACCTAAATTTTTAGTGTCCCAAACATGTTACTTTTGAATATATCTCTAAATTAAATCCATAAATGAGAGGAAGGCCATTATATTTGGCACCAATGAGATACCCATCATACAAATAGATGTAGAACACTTTAACAATATTTTTTTGAGTTTTTGAGGCCCATAACTTAGACTTATCAATAATACTCACATTGGTGTTCTTGGATTAAGGTGAAATGTTCTCCTTGACCTAAACCTTCTAGTATATTAGAGGATATTTAAAACCTGATGTTGCAAGCTACTTGCATTAAGTACTCTTCATAGGAGGTCTCATAGCCTCCTTTTTAAAGTGTTCCTACTTTCTCCATATTAGTTTTTTGGTAGGCAGTCCTAACACAAATTCATGAGAGAGTAGAGGAGACTATGATTAGATCCATATAAACATTAAAAAAATATTTATGAGATGTTATAAATTATTTATGTTGAAAATTTTCATGGCATTTATGAACACATATTTGATTCATATCATATTATTCACATTGTCATATGAGTGGATTTCATGTTTGTTATTTTTTGAAATTTTTATGATAGTTAAACATATCTTTATTATATCATGGTTATTATTCATTTTTAAATGCTTTACTTTCTAAAATATGTCTTGTTTTATCTTTATATATCATTTTAATTTTAGCCTTTATCTATTTTGTAGAGCTTAGGTAGAACCTTAATTTTTTTTCATTTCTATCACATTTATTATTATTTGATTATTGTGGATGATTATTCATTTTGCCCATCTTTTTTGATGTTAATTTAATTTCCCCCTCTTTTGTGATGATTGATAATTTCACTTGTGATTTTATAGATCCATTGTATGTTAGTAAGACTTCCCTAGTTACATGACTATAATAACATAGCCTTGTTCCTTTCAAACATTATTTTCCCTCATTATGATCAACTATAGTCATATTCCTCATTTTACTATTTTTGTTACATGGATGGATTTTCCATGATCCTTATTTTCCCCCTCTTTCCTTTCACTTGGGTCACATGTAGGTAAATTTTGAGATTTCACACTTACATGTGGGAAAGTGTAGTAGCCTTTTATCACCATTGTATTTAGGTTCTCCTCTATAGTGTCCAAGCCTAATATATCTTGAGTTAAATACCTATTTAATACATGTTTGGTTTTCCAAATACATATGGAAAAGGAACATAAAAATCCAAAATAATTATATCAAAATAAGATCAAAAGGCTAATTATATCACAAAATTCATATCACACCAAAAGAAATGGTATTTGTTTAAAACATATCCTATCTTATTCAAATCTTAAAATCCAAAGTTGGGATCATGATATATTCAAGATCTATTATGGTGTTTTAGACTAGTATATCAGGATAGGATGTCTTATGTCATTACATCATTATATATTCCTAAATTAACTTCCACCTTCTTTATCACATAAGTACATAATATTATTAGTAGGTTTAAAACATTGTAATGGGTCCAAAAGAGCACAAAAAATGTTATGATAAGGTAGGATGATTTTAATTTCATTCATATATCCTACATGGGATGATATATGTACTTATTTTATTATCCCAAGATTTATGTTCACTAGCTGGAGTGTCTTATGTCCTTAATATCGATCATCCTTAGCCTTGCCTACTTTTCTAGAGTGTTTAATTCCTACTAAGGATTTCCACATGACCATGTGTCACCTTGTATTCTTTATTTACATCATATCTTCTATAATATCCCTTTGATGTGTATCAATTTTATCATATCATATCCTTGATCACATCTATATCACATTATTATCCTACTTATGCCACTTGGATATCAATTAGTGAGTTACATTATAACACTTGGGGAATCGAACTAGGAATTTATTATAAACACACATCATCATTTTATTTTCACACCATCTCATTGTCATCCTAGTCATGTCATTAAGTGGTAATTCTTTCCTAAATCACATTTTAGAGAAAACACTAAGTTTGAGTTGTCATTCCTTAGATATTTTGTTTTCCATTTACCCATCATGTTCTTTTTTGTTTTTTGTGGAATGGACTTAACTTACATATGAATATTTTCATACTTATATTATTTTATTTATCTAAGACTTGACATGATTGTATTAAATTATATTTTCTACATTTTTTATTTTATTAATTTTTGATTTGACATGCTTATATACATTAAATTACATTATTTACTTACATATATTTATTTAATTTTTATTACATTGATATTCCATTTACTTACAATGTTTTACAAATCTCAAATTTTTTGGTGTGTTTACATTCATTTTTACCATTTTACTTCATCATTTTTCACATATTTTGTTTTTTGATTTTCTATCTACTTACTTAAGATGTCATTTTCATTCACTTAGGTTTTCTTATTTTTTACCATGCATTTGCTCACATTTGATAGAAAATAATAAAACATACATCATACATTTATAACATTTTCCCGCAATCTGATATTAAACAACAATGCATGATATAAAGAAGATAAATAAATACATAACACATGAAAATAATAAACATGAGTCAAAAGACACAACACACTCACACACACACACACACACACACACACACACACACACACACACACACACACACACACACACACACACACACACACATGCACACACGCACATAAAATGTATTAATTTTCTACAAATACATATTGATATATCACATAATACATAAAAAATGACTAGCATTGTGTACAATGTCAGTTCTAAGCTTGAGGTCAAATTTTCCCATCAAGAAGGGGAGGTGACATGATCATCATGGATGATAAAAATAATGAAACATGTATAATATGTTTTAGATTTTTTGTTCATGACTGTAGGCTCCAATCCTATCCATATAAGATAGATACCTACACCTATAGCCTTAATATTTGTCTAGTTGTAGTAATGTGCATAAATCTCTCTATGGTTAGATCTCACCATGTTTTCACCTCTCCTTATCCAACCATTTATGATAGTACTAACTAATAAATAAATTTATATCATTTTTTTTAATATTTCAAAACTTCTCCTACCAATTTGAACCTACTAGTTATCTTCTATCCATCATGGTATGGGATCATGCATGCTAGTGGTGTCATTTTGAGGAAGCACAAGGTCCAAAATCTCATGGTGGATAGTCACCGCTAGAGTTATCCATTGTGTATCATATTATACCATCACATATGAAAAATACAAAACCAAAATAACATTATATATCACACATATATCCAAATATTTAGTCTATTTATTACTAGTACTTAGCATATATATCTCTACCTCTAGGAAATAAAAGTGATAACATAAAATTAAGAACATTTAATTACTGATAGTGGTGCCATCTACATGTATTCATATAACACACATTATGTTATGAAAGTATTCTATTTATAAGCTCATATATCTCCACTACTAGACCATTATATCTTGACTAGCCAATCTGTGTGCTCACTATTTTATAGTCTAATTAGTTACCTAAGATACCTACATATCTAATTATTATCACTGATGTGTAGAATCTATATATCCACCTCCTCTTATCTCCACCTATTCAATACACTATCATCTTAGTCATTTTCTCACCAATATAATTCAATGAGGCTTCACCAAAGGTATTTCAACTAGAAATCCTCTTCCTCCTACACCTCATGGATCTCTAGCATGGTGGGACCACCAAAATAGTTTTTGGGTGTGCAAGTCCAAACTATCTTAGGATGTAGTCATATAGATGTGGTTCCACCCATGATCCACATTAATTATTTCATATATACTATAGCTAGACATGATTTCTAAACATCCATAGTACCTCTATATGGAATCCATATAATATGATACCATTGAATGGTCTCCAAGGCCAGTGTGTGTAATATGACTTAGAAAACATGGTCCTATACCCACCTCCTCACTCCTAAAAAAGGAATCATGTATTGAGTGAGGTATCCCCACATGTATATACATAAGTAACATCTCATAAATCAAACTAGAAGATAATATAATTATTCACATAGCTTAATATCCCCTTCTTAGGATTTCATAGAAATCATGCACTGTCTATACCCAAATGACCAATCATAAATTAAATAGTGTGCCTTACTATAATATAAAGGGATAAAAAGTGATGATGTATAACATAATTTACTATTAGAATTATGAAAAATCACATGTGCCATCATAATTCCAATCAAGACCTTCTAGATGTATAAAATACCCAAAATGTACACCTCAAATAATAGTATAATAAATGCCTACCTATTGTATTTGTTCTAACTAGTAGCCTAGTAGGCTATCACTCATATCTCATCTACTATGTTTGAGTATTTTCACACCACCAAGGTGATAAAAAATGATAAAATGAGTATAGCATGGATGTCCTCTAAGGTGATATCCAACTCTAAAGTGCCCCCACCCATGACCTATCTGAATGCATGAGTGAGTCTCTCCCATTACCTAAGAAACATTGTAATCAACTCCATGCTAAGAATCATCTAACACATCTCCATGATACCTATAAAATTAAGTGTGGTGATTTGATCCTAATAAACTACTAAAAATATCTCCAACAGATCTAATAGCCTCATTAATTCCAATCATCTCCACAATATCAATCATCTTTACAAAATATCAAATAACAAAACACAATTATATTTTGATCAAAAAATCTAATAGAAATTCTTAACACTACTATTTTTTTTAAAAAATTACATTTTAATCCATTTTTATATTAAATTGGCCATGCATTATACTATATCGAACATGTTTATTTTCTTACCAAGTTAACCAAACCATATGGTATCGACCATCATTTTATACTACTATATTAAACATATAATATGTTATCAACCATATTTCATTTCTAATGCATCAACCATGTCATATGTCATTAACCAGGACATCATTAACTACATTAACCATCTTATATGGCATTGCCTTAGAAAATTTCACCCCTTTTCCAAACTACATTAGATTGACTAATATAATTCAACAACAATGATGATTTCTTCATTGGACATAATAAATGCCCTTGGCCCTATTTTCAATTTTTTTTACTACCCATTTTCTATCCTATTTTTATATTTCTTCTCACATTTTTTGGCGTAAATTCCATTACATGAATTTTCCATGGCACATATATTTCCTAATCTAGTTCATTAATCTAAAAATGATAAAATAAATAATTAATGCATTTCGTACTTGTACAAATCTAGTCACAGCTAAAATACATCCACCAACACATCCCACTCCTCATATATGATCCATTGTATCTTAAATTTATAAGTTTGGATTCTCATAATTCTAGTGTTACAAAAATAAAAAATACACAAATGAATATGTTTTCACCTATTTATATTAAAATTTTCAAATTTTTTAGCCTTCAATTATTTACCAATAGATCATGTCTTTTCCCATATCTTTATTTTTTTAGGTTATTTTCACAAATATAAATAAGCCTTAGAATCATAGTGATATATATATATATATATATATATATGAAATTTAATCTTATTTTTTAGGTATGCCCCTGGTTTCACACATTGGGTTCGTTCCATCACTTGTGACATATGTAATATTTTCTATGATTAGCAAGGCAAGTGAATTTATGCATTTTAATTTAATTATAGTTCATTAATTTTAGTTATATCTCTATGTTGCCATGTTTATTTCCCAAATCACCATTCCACATTACAATATTGTGACATGTGATGATCTTTGAGTGGGGCATATGTATATATGTAATATTTTTCACTTTGTCATTTAATGATGCTTTCTCTTGTAGTGACTTGTCAATCATATATCTCCTGAGTCCAAACCTTAAAGGGTACACTAGGAAATGTATGGGCAAGATCATGGTGAATTATGAGATGTTATTATATCATGATTACACCATTCCTACTATCAATCTAGATTCTTCAGAATGTATTTTCATTTATCTCTTCCATCTTATCCTTATCAATTATGAAAGTTTCCCCTATATCCTATGACATCACCCATGATAATATTATGTGTTTAGTTCCTTTTCCCTTCATGTATTATCTTATCCAACCTAATGCAATTCTAAGCTTGTATCTTGAAATTTGTACTATATCAGCCTAACTTATAACATTTTATGTTAGCCAACTTCTTCCAACTATATTAATCAAGTTGATACTATCATCTTAGAGTTTAGGGTTGGTTTTGGGTATTGGATCAATATACACACACGCACATACATACATACAGACATATATATATATATATATATATATATATATATATATATATATATATATACATACATACATACATACATACATACATATATACATAAATATACATATATATACATACATACATACATATATACATAAATATACATATACATATATGTATATGTATATGTATATGTATATGTATATGTATATGTATATATATATATATGTATGTATATATATATATATATATACATATATATATATATGTATATATATATATATGTATGTATATATATATATGTATATATATATATATATATATATATGTATATGTATATGTATGTGTGTGTGTCTATATACATACATATGTATGTACACACACACACACACACATATGGGAGTCATATTTGATTAAAATACATTGATATACACTCCATTCACTTTGATTTCACTCACACTACAGCCCTAAGTCATATTTGGATTAGTTTTTTGTCTAAAACCTTTTTTGCAGAATATTATCTTTTGGTAGTATTTGAATCTCAATAGGAGTCATTGGGAGTCCTAACTAAGGATATATTATGTATTTATCCAACCATTTGAAATATTTGACCCACAAAATCTATTGTAAATCTCCACTTGATCCTAGGGTAGATTTATGTTTGACTTGTCCACTCCAAGGTAAGTTTTATAACCATATAATATTTCTTTTATTTTCTTAATGGATAGATGTCACTTATCACTTAGTGAATGAATGTGTGTGTATCTTTGTTTAGGTTATCTCTACACTAAATAAATATGGTGTAGCTATAAGATTACTTAGACTTACCATATTTCACATTAAGTTTCTTGGACCACTATTTGGTTGACCATGGCACCTTCCCCATTGTTTAGCTTAATTTATTTAATTTTTTATTGGAAACCACTTTTAATTAGAGATATAAAATAGAAATAACTTTTAATCACCAAAGAAACAACATTTTTGGGACACAATCAAGTACCACAATTCCATAAAATAATTCCATTAATTACCACACTACCTCAATTGAATGTTATAACCCACAACCTGCAAGCCATGACAGCTGCTAAGCATTACCAGTAATTAAAATTTCCTATTCTACCATGGGACCCACTTGGATGTTCCTTGGGAACCATCACCAACCATAAAAAATCAAATATTATCCATTACCAATATACCTAATACTCATGGCCATAATCAACCTCACATGCCTCAATGGGAATTGAACCTTCATGGTCTTGTATATATCCAAATGACCCAAACAACTCACCCCCACCTCATTTTATATTTAGATTAATTTACTTGTGTTATTTAATTTAATTTACTTATATAATTAATTTCATAAAGGTATAGTGAGAGATAAATATTTTTGTCATAGGCTTAATATTTAGAACCCTTTCCTCTTGATGTTTGTGACATAGGAAATCATTGACTATATCTATGGATTTATTGGTCATTATTTAGATAAATAAGTATTGCATGATCTATTTTACTAACCTTACTTGAGTATGATTATATTGGGTTAGGATAGTTCTAAGTTAATTATAGCCTATGTCTATAACTAGCATTACTATAAAAATGAGATAGAGAAGGAAGAAGGAAGAAAACTTAGAAGATCTAAAAATTATAGCAGTTAAGGTATAATAGGATAGTATGCAAAAATATCTTAGGAAATACCATATGCCAACCCCACCCTTTTCCCATTGCACTCATTAGGATGTACACTCAGGGAAATTGATGCACTGATAAGTCTTAAATGATAATTTTTCAATAATAGATAAAGATGGAAAAATTAGGTTTATACACTATTGACTAATTTTTACCGCCAAGGTCGAAATGTCAATCCCTATAGAAAAAAATTTGTCACGCTTTCATACCTTTCATGGTCTTTTACACGCCTTATGATGTCCTCATTTATTATTATTAAAAACCTTATTTTAATTATTTAAAATTTCATTTTATGCACTAAGGGTTGCTTAAGGATCCTCATGTGATAGCATCTTATGAGTCATTGGGTGGCGTGCTAGGTCATCATGAGTTGTCCTTGGGTGAGAGAAAGAGTCTAAAGTGTCTTTTGAAGACTATAAGGGGTCTATATAGTGTTTGATGAAGTTAAGGTATTTGTAAGAATTAAGGTTTCTTGTTCCCATTGTATTCTTGACCACCTTAGCTACTTCTTATGATAAGGGCTTTGTTATCCTGATGTATGGAGTGTTTAGGTCATTTTAATTCTTGACAAGAGGTCTAGTGGTATATCTAAGGTTATCTCCTATAGTATACTTGTCAAGAATGTTTAAATATCTAATAAGCCTGTAAGGTCATCAAATACCCCTCAAACATGTCTTATAATTTAACCTTGTATATTATAATCCTTTGAATAAGGTGTGTTTTATATGTCACATTTAAATAAAGGTTTTCAAATGGATATTTGAAGCCTCACATGTTCTACAGATTTTGAAGTCAATATGAAAGTCAATTGAAGGAAGAATACATTGAAGTGCACTTGCCCAATGGGCATATTTTATTGCATAATAGTTTTGGAGACATGAAAAATAGGTTTAAAGTTGTCATAAATGATCAAAACTCATTCATACAACCCCCTAAATTCAATCATGGTTGAGTTAAAGGAAATATAGGTCATTTCAAGTCAAGAAATGCATTCAAACCTCTCTCAGGTTCCCATATAGCCTACAAATAGTTCAAATGTCATTTTCATTTTCTCATAAGTTTAACGACAAGGTCCATGTTAGAAAATCCATTTCGTGGATGTTGTGGAAGTGATTTAACTTATTGGTATTACCATTTATTTCCATGTATAGGGGCTAATCTCTATGAATAAACACTAAGAATCTTAGTCACTCAAAACCCTCCTTAAACCTTGACAAGGACTCAATGGGAAATAAAGTGATATTGATGGTTATAATTCACTAGTTTGGCTTGTAGAATACCTAAAACACATTCTACACTTTATAAAGCTCATCATTAGTTAACATGCTCGTACCTTCATCTATACAAATGTAAGGAAACATGTACTTCTACGTGGTTTTAGGGGTAGAAATAGGTTTAAACATGGAAGAGGAGTTTTTTTAGTGTGGTATAATTATTCCAACTCTCTCAAATGTTTTAAGGAAAATTATAGTGTTTTGGGATCATTTTCATGGTCAAATGAATCAAAAACCATCTAGCCTTCTCCATCAGCCTTCTTGGCTGACTTGAGAAGTTATATTTATGGATGATCATTTATAAATAAGGAATAACCATAATATCCATGTTTATGGGAGTTTAAGGAAATCATTTTTCCCTCTAAGCTCATGGTATTTATTTTCTAAAAAGTCTCTCATGCTTTATGAATCATTACTAGCAAGACAAGTACCTTCTAGTCACATATTGACATCTACAATAGTATTCTCATCATTGAATATGTTTTGAAAATTTATGAAAGTAGATAAAGGATTTAAATACTCTATCATGGAGCCAAATAACCTTCCAAACATCACAAATGGTACATATGGATATGGTGAAGATCTGATCATGATTGGAATGATATATGTTTTGTTAAGGTTTATAGGTCTTGGGAGTATTTCCTAAAAAATGTGAGATACTTTCACCCAAGTAATTATATATAAGGAATCAATGTGGTACATAGTTTTCTAAGGGATCAATCACCTCATCCATACTATCTCTAAGTTAAAAACTCAAATATATGGAAGACTATGCATATGTACAATGGAAGTCTAAATTCATGGTTATCCCTTAAGAACCCTAAACTTGATGAAGTTTAGTGTAAGGAGTGATATTAATATATGACAAAAGTTTTTGCATTCACCCTTGGGTCTAATCCATCCTCTAAAGCTGTACTTGATCATGATAATTTGGGAAAGAGTTTTAGGCTAGAAACAAACATCTACAAGATTACTAAGAAGAATAAGATAAAAATGCAATATGTATAATAAAGATTAGATTTTAAGTGGATATACATAGGATATAATATTCATGATGATATGATAATTATTGGATATTAAAATATTAGGGGTCAATGAAGATCAGACCACTCAAGGTGATAGGCAGTTAAGACACCTCAATTGTCATCCACATGTCAGTCATGAATCTATCTTGAGTAAGGATAGGTGACTGATTAGAAGATGTTTTTGATATAATACTCAAAGGTTTATGTAATTAAAATGACCCTATTAATTATTTTTTCATTACTCAATGAGGCCTCAACATGATAATAAGAGGAGAAGGTACAAATTAATAACCCAATCATACCCTAAGCTAGCACCTATAATTATGTTATGTAAGAATGTAGAAAAGAGGTATATGTAAAGTGAATTAGGGTTTCAAAGGTCTATAGACACTTTTAATATCATGTATATCATGTTTCAATAATTTATAAAACATCAATTTTTAATAAAAAGATGGTGTTCATGTATGCAATAAAAAATGTATTAGATCTATAAATCAATCCTAGCTCAGAAAAGATAGATCCTACTTACACTTCAAATTGGGGATAAGTTAGATAATCAAGAACATGACCAATATTTGGATCTACTAAACTCAATTATGGGATCTCATAATACAATAAGATAACTAGGGAGGGTTCCAAATCTTCTATTCAAGTAAAACTATGCAATAACCCTAAATAAGTCCTATGTTTTCATATTTACTATAATAATAAAAAATAAATAAAAGAAATATAATCTAGTGCTCACCAAAGCTTGTGTCACAATATGAGGGGTTAGTAAACAAACCAAATTAAAAATTCATAAGATAATCCTAATTAAGCTATTTATAAGTAAGACCCTAATGCATGGAGAAGAGTAATATCATTCAAAATCTAATACCTATGCTACTTCTATCTACTAAAAAGAGGAGAAAAGTTAGAGAGACTTACCTAAAAGATGAACCTATTAAGACACAATATCTCCCTTAGCCAAAGGGGATTCTCAAGAGGCTATTATGGTTTATAAGGATCACTAAAAAATGCCAAAGCATATAAGACTTCTCTACAAGACTAGATTCTCCAAGTAGAAACCCTAAGCTAAGGCTCATCAAGTAGAATGGTGGAAGAGTAGATTTTAAATAAGAATAAATGAATAATAACTCTTGATGTCTCTCTAATAATGACAAAATAGATGTTTTTATATAGACAAATATAACCATAAACCCTTCCAAAAGTTTTGGCCAATAAGGTTGACTCAATTAACCTAGTATCATTATTGAAAAAAACTCAATGGATTAGAGGTTAGGTCATCCAAGAGCTGACCTAGACCCTAACTAAGTTTCACCAATAAAAGTACACGGTTAACCCAATTGGCCTAGTCATGTAAACTATTGAAAGGGGTTTTAGGTTAAGAATAGGGGTATTAAAAGTGGTGTATGATTGGATGAGTGTGTAAAAGAGGAGTAATAGCTTAAGGGAATGGTTTTTAGGAGATAAGTGTGTAGATAACAATTGTAAAAAGGGAAAATAATCATGTGAAGCACTAATTTTCTACCTACCCCTTTCCTAGCATACCCCTTAATGTGTGAACTTAGAGAGATTAAGATGCAATGGGTTCCTATAAGATATAAATCATTAATAATTGATAAAGGTTAAACATATTATTTGTATACATATGTCCTACTTGAATCTCATCATATATTTCATAGGTAAAATAGGGGATGGTGCTTCAAGAAATAACTAGTAACACATAACACTGAGGGTAAAAAAGTTACAATATTTCAAAGCATAAAATAACTGACAGTAAATGACTAAAATGGAAACAACTAAAAAAGTAACTGTAATGCATACCTTGACTTACCTTTATCATTTAATGGTTGTATTTTGTTTTTGTAATTTTGATTATGGAGGGCATATAGACTACTTTTGATAAACCCAAGAATATAAAATTAAAGAACAAAAATAAACAAACATAAGAAAGACAAGATAACAGGTGCTATGTGGATGGGATGTACTTAGAAATTTGGAAACTTGGGGTGATAAGTGTTATGTTAGAAAAAATTATTGAGTCAAAATTTAGAGAAAATTAGGTAACCAAAAATCCAAGGCTACTAAAGGTTGAAAAAAACAAATAAGTAAACCTTAAGTAAGAAAGGCAAACTCACCAAGTCAAACCAAGGATACATGTCAAAAAGGATGGTAATCAGAAATATTTATGAAAGTAATAATAATCCTTAAACAAATATGGGTAAGAAAAAATGATAAAATAAAATTGATGAGTGATAAGTAACAATCCTTACTCAATCATAAATGGAAAAAGGAACATAAAAGGGAAAACAACATTGATGAGTGAGTAGTAAAAATCCAACCTCACTCAATAATGGAAAAAGAACATGAAAGTAGAAACAAACTCAGGTGTCCAAAAAAAGGGTAGTATAAAAATGATAATAAAATGGTAAAAAGATAACAAATAAAGTCTATAAATGTAAAGCCATGGTGTAAAGAAAGTAATTCATAGTTGTTTAACCATGTTGTTTTTCTCTAAGGATAGATAAAATTGAAACAAATTAGTGCTAGAATTTTTCTAAGGTGTGAAGAAGAAGGAAGTCAAGAAGAGGAAAAAAATATTTAGAATCATAATTTTCCTATTAATGGGGGAAAATTAAATGGGTGGAGGGGAGAATGAATGAAAAACCAAGGTAGAGGAACTCTTTATCAAACTTAAGACACTCAAATTAGGTTTGTCAAAACAAGAGGACTTTTAAATTTAAGGACTCAAAAGAACTTATCATAGCCACACAAGTCTTAGGTCAATAAATGAAGTATATAGATCATCCCATGAAGGCTATATGCATGAAAAGTAAAATGTACCTACCTTCACACAATGTGTTTCATATTCCTCAAGACCTCTTATAGAGCCATCGATCTACAATGAAGATTGGGTACGTGTGTGAGAAATTAGGTAGTACGATAGAGTTTGTTGAATGATCCTATTCTAATCTACTAACCTACTCACACTAATGAACCTTGGCTCTATTTTAAGTCTAACTGTGGAGATTGAGTTTTGATTGGAGATAGGATATGCGCTTAAATCACATCTTTTGGTGTGATTTTGAATTTTTAGATTTGTATGTTGCCTTTTGTATATCATTGCCTTTTATTTCAAATGATTTTTATTTTAAATTTATTTATGGATTTTTATATTCCTCTTCTATATGGATTTATAAAACTAAACATGGGTATTAAAGATGACTTTCATTTGAATACTTGGGACTTGGTTGCTAAGAGAGAGAGATTTAGAGAGCATGGTGTATAATAGTATCATAAATATAGGTGAAATAAAAGTGTTATCTTAAATTCAACCTTATTTTATCCAATGTGGAGTGAAAGTAAAGGAAATCAAGAGGATTGAAACATGAAACAATTTGAATTACTTCAAATTGCAAAAAATGTGATAAAGGGCAAAAAAGGGATACAATGATAGAAAAGTGTGATTCCTTATCATAAGAATGAGGTAAATGGAGGAAAACATGATAGCATATATTATTATTAATATTTAATCTATCAAAAAGAAGCAAAAGCTAAAGTTTGAGAATAATAATAAGAAACTTGTAACTATTACAAAACACATTCTAGAAAAAGAATGACAAGATGGTGATTTTATGAGGAATCCCAGGTCCTATCCATGGTATAACACTACAAATCATAAAAAATAAACCCATGAGGGTGGAAAAAATTATTGGAAAAATAAATGAGGTAATAAAAATGTGGTGTTTGTGAGGAAGGCTAGATCTTATCCATGGTCTTACACTGTAACTCACAACAGAGAAACCCAATGGGTGCCAGCAAGAATTGGAAAGTGTGTAAAGAAAAGTATCAAAAAAAATAGGATAAAATTGCATCATGAGGAAGATTTGGTCCTATCTATGGTTTTACAATATAACTCATGAGAAAAAGGGGAAACAAAAGACCAAAAGGAAGGACTAATGTTTGTGAAAAGAGAGATTTTCTACAGAGGATGAGACCTGTGTAAGTATCTTGAAAAAATTGTTAGATAGTTAGCATATAGAAAGAATGAAAGGAAGGTAAGGATCCTACATAACATCTATATCAAGGATGAGCATGTGAAAGACAAGCTTGTGTCTCAAAAGTTTTCATGAACTTAAATTAGTTTGGTAGCATGCCATGTAGAATAAGAGTGGGCATCATAAGAAGCCATAGAGTCTAAAATGACATATGGGTGGAAATCACAAGATGCCTTGAATGCTAGAGTAATGTGTGAATGGGCATCACAAGATTCCCAACAAGCTAAAAAGAGGAAGGAAATATAGGAAAATATAATAAGAATAGATCACCCCATATAGTGTCTAAATGGATTCAGGTTATCCAAGAAAATTTTAAGAGGGAAATTTATGATGATTTGGTAAAAATGAATAGAATGTTATGGTAGGAAAAATAAAGAACTAATTCAAATAGATAAGACAATAATAAGAGTATAGTGTTGACTAGGTCAACCTAGTACTACAAATTAGAAAAAATAGAGTCTGATAAGAGTATAGAGTTTACTGGGTTAGCCTAATATTATAATCTAATTGGTAAAAGAGATACAGAGTCGACTGAGTTGACTTAGTAATGAATGCAAGAATAAAAATGGTTTATAAGAGATTGTGTCAAATATAATGATAGTGTATTGAAATAGGGAAAGATTTTGCAATGTATTTTAAGGAAATAAATGAAAGCAAACACACAATTAATTGGGTTAATGAGAATGATCCAATGGAGGCTCACAACACAAAAACTTGAACCAACACTAGCCAATGTAATTTTTTGAAATATAACATATAATGAGGAAAGAGAAATCAGTCAACTAAAAAGTAAATTCTAACTAAGGTCATCCTGAATGTTTTTTTATTATAAATTGTTAATTTAAGTGTGATAGGGAAGTTGGTTGAAATTAGGGAACTAAAAACTAATCTATGGGTGGTTTTAGGATGTTTAGTATGGAAGGGATCTATATTGGAAATGGTACTATCTTGGTATTGGGGTTTAGCCCCTCACTTCACAATCCTACATGATAAGTGTGTTGGGTTCTTTGCCAATATATACCATTAATTATGTGTTTATACTTGACCAAAAAATCAAGTTGGCTCCCCCCTTGGTGATGAAATCCAAGTAGGTAGGCCTTGGGTAGAAAAATGTTTAAATGCATTTTGAAGATATGTGATTTGGTAGTGTGTACAAGAAAGATAAAAATAGTGAAAATAAATGGTATATTGAAATACCACCTAATTAGACTATGTGATATATTCTAAGGAAAATATAACTAAAATTTAAAGTGTGAATTAATTACTAGCATATAATTGTTAACTCCCAATTTGAAACATAGCCCAGAGTCGATTCAGATGACAATGTATGAAGACATTATAGAATAAAGTCAATGATGTCACTATTTTACTACATAATCAAGTCCTTAAGAACTAATTCAACTAGGTAGACCTAATCTTTTAGATAGAAGACATAATATAAAACTAGGTCAGCCTAGTTTGTTATATGATGGTAGTTTTAAAGATTGTAAACTTTTCAAAATAGAACTATAAGGAATAAATGAAATAAAAGAGAGAGAGAGAGAAGAGCCTTTATGGGTTGGAAGATGCTGAGGAATGTGAAATTTATATTTAAGTGTCTTGAATTTTACTTGCAAATTTTTCCTACTATGTCAACTGGGTTGACCTAGTTCTACAATTTCCTATTTGTTAAATCCTGTTAAGATGACTATACTAATTGGGTCAACCTAGTATGTTTTTTGGAAGTTGTCTAAAATACCATGTTGACCTATTGGACCTAGTTTTATATTTGGAATTTAATAAGAGTATCTTTTTAATCTATTAAATCTAGTTACCTATATATGATGAAGACATGCACAAAAATAATAGAGTCATTTTTATGTGACTATGTGTTAAACCTATGCACAGAAGTTAGAAACTATACTATCCCTATCGACCTAATATCACAAATATAGAAAAATAATAAATAAAATTATAGAAAATGAAAAATGTGAAAGAAAACCAACAAGGTTTAGATTCACATCAGGTTCACCAGAATTTATGCAATCATAAATGCATCATGTCTATAAATCAATCTTAGCTTGGAGAAGATAGAACCTAATTACCTTTTGATTGGGGATACATTAGATAATAGGGAACATGACCAATATGTGGATCTACTAGACCCAATTACAGTATATATTAATATAATAAGATCACTAGGGATGGTTCCAAAGCCTCTAATCAAGTAAAACTATGTAATAATCCTAACTAAGTCCTATGTTTTCATATTCACTGTACTAATAAAAAGTAAAGCAAAGAAATCTAATCTAGTTTTCACCAAATATTATGGCACAATATGAGGGGTTAGTAAATATACAAAAGTAAACATGCATAAGATAATCCTAATTAAGCTACGTATAGGTAAGACCCTAATGCATGGAGAAGAAGAGTAATATCATTTAAAATCTAATACTTAAGTTACTTCTATTTACTAAAGAGAGGAGCAAAGTTAGAGATACTTACCTAAAAAATGAACCTGTCGAGACTCAATCTCTCCATTGTCCAAATGGTCTTTGCAAGAGGCTTTTTTATTTTTTAAGGATCACTAAGAAAGGCCAAATCATCCAAGACTTCTACACAAGACTAGATTCTCCAACTAGAAACCCTACGCTAAAACTCCTCAAGTAGAATGGTCAAAGATCAGAATATAAAGATGTGAAAATGAATAATATCTCTTGATGTCTCTCTAATAATGATGAAATGGATGTTTTTATATAATTGGATCTAACCCTAAACCCTTCTAAACTTTTCATCTAATAGGATCAACCTAGTTGAACTAGTATTGTTATTGACAAAAACTCACTAGGTCACAGTATAGGTTGGCCAAGAGTTGAACTAGACCTTAAATGAGTTTCACCAATAAGATTATAAGGTTGAACCAATCAACCTAGTCATGTAAACTATAAAAATGGGTTTTAGGTTAGGAAAATGGGTACTAAAATTGGCAAATGAGTGGAGGATTATGCAAAAGATGATTAATAGCTTAGAGAAATGGTTTTTAGGAGACAAGTGTGTAGATAAAAGGTGGAAAATGGGATAACAATCTTATGAATCACAAATGACCTGCCCACCCCTTTCCTAGTGCACCCCTTAAGGCTTAAATTTAGAGATATTTAGACTTGATGGGTTCCTTCAAGATATAAATAATTATTAATTGATAAAGGTTGAAAATATTATGTGTATATAGTTCATAGTTCTTAGAGACAGACCCATTAGAATCTTATAGGTAGGGACTTAGAGAAGAGTGGAGAGAATGATTTGAAATATGCATAAAATATATGTTAAAGGGTGTAAAATAAACCATCTAAATTTAATATAAAAATTTCTCAGTGTATCCATTGAATGGTTATGGTCCTCTGAAGCAAGGATAGACTTAATAGGCTAATTAGGCCTAGTAGGCCTATGCGGGCATGTACATGCATGTACATGAGTTTTGAGGACAAAATGATTTTTTGGAACATTTTGAGGATTGGAAGCCCTAAGGTAATGAGTTAAAATGTTCAATGATAGGTCAATGAGGTCTAAATTTATGAAATTAAGAAGAAATCCTAAGAACCAAACCTCTAGGACCAAACTAGTCTAGTGGATTACAAACCCTAAACATGTTCATGAGAGGTCTATAAACACTTTGAATATATTAAAAAAGAGATAATAAATTATAATATATAAATATAAGTGTTACAAGTCTTATATATGTGTTTGGATCCAAGTTCAGATAGTTTCACATCCTCTACACTCAAATCCTCTCTCTCAACCTCACAATTACAAGTTTTCTAGACCAATAGACAATTTCCTCATGTTTGAACATCTATGAGTAGGTGTATGGAGTTATAATATATTATATAAATATGAAGTTGGTTGTCTACTTGAAATTATTTGAATTGGTTTTATAATCCAAGCCTTCAGGGATATGAACAATTGCTAAGAGACCATACTCTTTGAAACCTACCAAAAACCTCCATAATGACCCAATGGAGAAGAAATTTAGATAAATGCATTGAAAATATTTATTTTGGATTATAAAACACATTAAACACATCTCAAACTTTGATAAGGTTCCATTCATGCCATTGATTTGTACGAACACCTATACAGATGTAGTAAATACCTTATTTTTACAAGTTTTCATGGTAAATTCAAGGTGCAAAGGTAGATGAGAAATTTAATATAATTGAGGATGGTTATATGGAATTTATTATACCATTTCAATCCATAAAATACACTAAATTCCCCTTGTAATTTCTTTTATAGGCCTAGAGTAGAGAGGTAGTCTAGAGGTGCTGGTAAAAGGATGACATAGTCACCTAGTTAAGAAAAAATAGAAGGTGTACATTACCTTAGAGGCATAAATAATGGTTTAATATGTTTATTTATTCCTAAATAATTCTAATTAACCTATTTTTTGGTTATATTCAAGGTTCATGACCATCTAAGTGACTGGCACCAAGTGACTAGGCCTAGTTGCTAAGTAGACCTATTTGGCTGGTTAAAGGAGGATGTCTCTTATCATAGAGGGCTTATAAGAGGGTGAATTGAGAAAAATCACTAATATTTTAACTAATATATGGATTCAATAATACACATTTCATGACCATTATGTAAGATGAGGTAGTTTTAGGATTAGTTAACATGTAAAAGAGAGAGAGAGAGGTTGTTTAATGCCTCATGGAGGGCAATTAGACTATAATTATACCATTTTAATTAACAAGAAAGAGGTGGTTATCCAAGTTTATAATTCCCATGATTTTAATATTTCAATAAAAATATTGTATTAATCTTCACTACACCATTTTCTATGCCACACCTCCATGAAGACCATTAACCAAACATGACCAACACGTTGAAGAGGGCTAGAAAGTGGTGTCTCATAGACTATCTTTCTAATTTTAAACTAAAAATGGAGATGTATTGAATAATTTATGATATTTATTTATCTCTTCTCCCTTTTTCTCTCATTATGTTCTATAAATTGGGCATAGAAAGCCATTATAATTATCCCTCTACTGGGTATGAGAACATTCTAGCCATTTATATCTTTCAACCTTTGAGATAATAAAAAGATTGATTCAACATTTTTCATCCTAGTTTATAGCATGTTTCATGATTTTTTTATTTATATAAGTGTTTGATACTGTTATCCCTTTGCAGCTACTTGTCTCTCACCTAGATACTAGTGTATTGTCTTATGTAGGTTACATGGTGTGTGAAGATGCTTGTGCTTATGATCATAGTGAAAATTGATTGATAGTGTCTCAAATCAGACCTCTCATTCATCATCCTCAATTCATAGTCATTTCCCATAGCCTCCATGTGAATAAATAATGTGTATGAGTCCTTTGGAGAGAGTGTCTTATCAATTAGTCTTTATTTTCATCCATAAATGTTATTGAAGGAGCAAGTAGAGCAGACATAACATATTGGTGCATCACTTCCCATAACTTAGGTTTTTTTTCATGTTTTATTTTATCCATTTTCATTATCAAAATAATAAGGTTTAGTTATTGAGTTTATATGATGCATTAGGGGAGCTATCCCCAAAACTAGATACTCACATCATTTATTAGGTCACCCACACCTAGATGTTATTCCATTATATCATCTAGATGAGGTAGGTTTAAAAATACTTTACCTCAAGGGTGTAATCTAGACTGATCACATACACATAATGTAAAATCTAGTATCAATTAAGTTATGAATATGCATAACACTCACTCAATAAAAATGTGTGAAAAACATATGTGTAAATAATGGATAATGAAAACACTTAGCATAGGTAAAATGCTTTTGTAAAGTTGTATTTTGTAATGTTTTTTTATTTTTACATTTTTCCAAAGTTTTTTGATTTTGACATGTTTTATCCCCTTTGATGGGAAAATTATCAACTATGTATAAATCAATCATGACAAACATAGTACAATAATGTTCATGACAATTATCATAAGTATCATGATTTATTAATGTAATAATGCAATCCATACATGTAATGTAGGTTACAAATAGTATAATAGAGTTGGAATGTAATTACATAGGTGTTGTGACCAACATGTCCATTTTCATAGGATAAAATGAGACTTATACATTGCCAAAATCTAAAAATTATGAACACTTAAATTTAACCTCATTTGATCCTCACTCAAGTGAAAATATGGATGTAAATTAAGTATACATCAATAAAATATTTTTTAACACCACTAATAGTTTTTTATTATGTTTGAAAATATTTCATAGCTATTTGTATCCCAAAAATTTGGACATGTTTCATTATTTAAGTGTCTTCATACTTACTCTATTTTGGGCATTTTTTGTTTTCCTATAAAAAAATCATGTGTAGGAATCTCCCAAAGTCTGAGTCTTGGAACCTCAATCCTAGAGTCTTAATCAAGGAATCTTAGTCCCAAAACCCCAGTCTTAGATTTCATGATGACACTCTCCTAGAATCCATGTTTTCGATAGGTGAATGACCCTTTGCTTATGTGGAATTTTTAAAAGACTTAGATTTTTTGAATTTTTTTAGGCCCCCAAGAGGCCCAAACCAATTAGGAAGTGTTGTGTGTCTCATAACACCTGGATGTTATAAATTATTAGTGTGAACATAAATTATGTGAGCAGAATTATAGCTTAGAAACTAAAGTTATAATATACATCTATAATATATTATATTATTAGTG
Source organism: Torreya grandis (assembly GCA_037957365.1). NCBI lineage: Eukaryota > Viridiplantae > Streptophyta > Pinopsida > Cupressales > Taxaceae > Torreya > Torreya grandis. The sequence continues at coordinate 2,879,617 of JARHVA010000830.1, forward strand.
TGTTATTTGAATCACACATTAATATAGGATAGTGAGAGTTTTTAGGATATGTTAGTTAGTAGTTGTTAGAACAACTAACCTAGAATTGAGGGGAGTAGTTATAGAGTAACTTCTATATATATATATATATATATATATATATATATATATATATATATATATATAAAAATATATATATATATATAATCTTATATTGAATTAATTGAATGAATGTGATTAATCAAATTGTACTTCTACACATTTTATCCTTTAGATCTTCACTATTAATGGGTTAATTCCTATCAATGGTATCATATTAGGTTGTCTATGCCTCTTTGAGCATTTTTGTTTTTCCCATTAATTATTTTTCCACACAACATTATGGCTATGTTATGCAAACCATGACAAAATTCCATTACTATGTTTATCCACAATTATTGCATTCTTCCAATAGCTGAATAGTGAGGACCATGTGTGACCTATTGGCATCCATCACCCATTTGCATCTCCTATCTTATTCCACTCTATCCATTCTCTCCACAGTTTTTTACTTCCATATTGTTCACTATTTCATACCAAAAAATGGAATATATATATATATACACTACAGGGTATTTTGGTTAAGATCATATGCATTCTATTAAGGGTTTGAATCATTCAAAAATGTAGTCATCAGATCTGGATTGAATACAAATCTACTCTATACATTCATATCTATGAATGAGAGTTTAATTTTGATTGGTAGTGGCTTTTCATATTCACATTTTATTTCTTAAATTAGATCTGATATCACCATTAAAATTACCTCTGATCTTTATTCACTATGCATTCTCATCCTCTATTATGCTCATTCCTATCTCTACCAGATTTACTTAGATCCCAAGCCCACACCCATTACATCAATGGCACCCAAGAATGTTTTTGGTTCCATCTTTGGATATTTATATAGGCCTGTAGCATCAAAATTATGGCATGATCACTCCAAGGTAGGATATACCCTAGCTCAAATAATTTATTGAAGTTCAAAATGACAAGTTCCTCTCTTTGTAGTCATTTCATGGTGACAAACACTCAACTCTTCTCACCACATACCATTTTTTGAAACAACTTTTTATTTAGCTATGATTTTTCTTTCTAGCCTAGCCTAGGTAGTTGAAGTGGTTTAAGTTATATGAAGTTTATTATTTCTTAAGTTTTAAGTTTTTAAAAGTTTGTAGTTGTATTTAATTTTATAGATTTTTATTTATTTTTGTTTTAGATTAAGTTTATTTTTAAAACATTCATTTAAATTTAGTCTTAGTCATAATTTTTGTTACATAGATTTAGATTATGAGTTTTTTATTTTTTTTATTTTAGTTAATTGTTTAATACATTTTTGTAGGTTTTAGTTTGCATTTTTATGATTGAAGAGTTTATATTAATACATTTTATTTAGTATTTTAGTATTTTTTTATATATTAATATTATTTTTAATGTTCAAGGTATATTAAGTTTTATCTTTTTAATGAGTTTATTTCTTATATTTTTAATTTTATTCTATACTTGTTTTAAGTGTGTGTGTGTGTGTGTGTGTGTGTGTGTGTGTGTGTGTGTGTGTGTGTGTGTGTGTGTGTGTGTGTGTGTGTGTGTGTGTGTGTGTGTGTGTGTGTGTGTGTGTGTGTGTGTGTGTGTGTGTGTGTGTGTGTGTGTGTGTGTGTGTGTGTGTGTGTGTGTGTGTGTGTGTGTGTGTGTGTGTGTGTGTGCGTGTGCATGTGTCTGTGCTTTTTAAAGATTAGTGTTTATTTCTTAGAATTATATAGTGTTAGTATTAGTATTGATATCTTAAGTTATATTTTTTATTTTTATTTCTATTTTTAAAGTCTTAAGTTTAATATTAAGAGTTATGAGTTGTGTCAACAATTTAATCTTATATATTGATTTGTTTTTTAGTTTTTTAGTGTCCAAAGTCTTTTGTCAAAAAATCCACTTTTTGTTGAAATATATAAAAATAAAAATTTTAGTGTAAGATAATAGTTTTGGAAATAAAACACATGATTTTCTTAAAATCAATTTCTCATTTTTGTGATAGAGCTATTATTAGGTGAACCCGATGTCAGTAAGTAAACATTATTGGGGGAGGGGGGGGGGGGTATTATGTGCTTTGTTTTCCCATGTTCACAATGGGACGCGGGGGGGGAGGGGGAGATTTGGTGCGGGGGGGTGGGTGGGGGAGGAATGAAAAATAAACAAGGGTGAACATAGATTATTGGATCATAATTATAATTTAGAAAATAAATGTGTTAATGAACACATATAATATCTTGTATTATTAGTATGTTTTCTGAATCATGCACTACTATCAGATAGTGAGAGTTTTTAGGATATTTTAGTTATTAATTGTTAGATCAATGAACCTAGAATTAGGGGGAAAAGCTATAGATTAACTTATATATATGGAATTAATTGAATGAATGTGATTGATCAATTTATGCATGTGCACATTTGAGACTTTATCTCTCTAATCCTAATAGGTTAATTCCTATCAAGATATAAAATACCTAGGAGGCTTGAACTAGTGAGGAGGTACCATATGTCTCCTAACACCCATAGGTGTTAGATTTTCCAAATCCCCAAGAGGACCAAACCAATGAATAGGTTCCTTGTATCTCCTAACACCCATATATTTAAGATCTTTAAGATCCCTAGGAGGTCCACACCAATGAGGAGGAACTATGTGTCTCATGACACTTGGAGTTTTAAGAGTTATTAGAGCCCCAGGAGGCTTGAACTAATGAGGAGGTACCATGTGTCCCCTAACATCCAAAGGTGTTATATTTTTTAGAGCCTTGGGAGGATTGAATCAATGAGGAGGTGACACATGTCTCTTGACACCCATAGGTTTCAAATATTTTATAAACTTAGGAGGTTAGAACTAAGTAAGAGTTTTCATGTGTTTCCTAACACCTAAAGGCATCAAAGTTTATAGAGCCCTAGGAGGTACAAACCAATGAGGAGGCGGCATATGTCTCATGACACCTAGATGCATAATTTCTATTAGAGCCTTGGGAGGCCTAAACCAATTAGAATATCCCACATTTCTCTTAACATCTAAAGACACTAGAGATATTAGTGCCCTAGGAGGATTGGTCAAATAAGAAAGATCCATGTATACTTTTATACACTAAGGTGGCCAACTTGTACATGAATAGTCATCATAACAAATATCTCAAGCTAAACTTAGTCAAAATAAGGCTAAATGGTCTCATTTATCTCTAATCGACATGTGGCCAACTTTAGAGATGATCACAATGCCATATGGGATAAAATAGATTAATACCTAACATGCTCCCAACTTTTATTAGCTTAGTGGAGGGGGGGTTGTGATCCAACATCCATAAGGGTCCAATCACCACCAACCAAATATAGATGGGCCTATGTTTAAAATTTCAAATTAATTCCAAATTGACAAAAGACTAATTTGGGACTTGCACTATCAAATTAGATTTTAAGTCACCCAACATGAGCCTACCAAAACCTTTACTATGAATATATCACAAAGCCCTATAAGGTCTCATCTAGATTAAACACTATAATTTGCATTTTATGCATAAAAATCATTTAGATACCCTTTCCTCAAATTCACTCCATAACCCATAGAATCCCCTATGCTAAATAATTATGTGCTCAAAGTTTTCACAGTCTAGTAATGGCCACCTCATCTTCAAATTCCAAATAAAAGCCAAAATTTCAAGACCACATTCATACATGGGATTATAAGGTATAATAATTATAATGGGATATAAAATACCATTAAATATATACAAATACCTAGTAGAGACTGTAGATACCCCATTTTATCCACAACTATCTTCTAACTAGATTTCAAACCGATTTCTACCAAACATTGTAAATCAAGCCTAAAAATCATTGAATGCCCCAATTTCATCCATGCATCATTCATAAATTATTATAATCTTGTTGAGGCACCTGTATTTGGGTTATTAACACTATGCTAACCTACTCTCTATAGATTCTTTTTTCAAATGATGGCACGCTCAATGAGACCCACACCTGACAAAGTTTTTCCTGTTGAATTTTAGGACATCCTCCTAATAATTTTCATGTCAAAATAAAAACTTGTTGGCTGAAAAAGTGTAAATTTAAGGCTCATGGACATGTTATATGAAATCACATTTTCATTTTATGTAGTTACAATTTTACTTTATGGAGTCATAATATTGCACAATATCATGACTTTGTAGTCACATTATTGCCTTAAATATTATGATATTGCATTAAATATTGTGATATTAATTTAAACCAGCATGATTTTATACTAACTATTTTGTATTTTAGGAAGAATTATGATATTGTATAATATCATGACTTTGTAGTTGTTATATTACCCTAACTATTGTGACATTGCATTAACTGTTGTGATATTACCTTAACCATCATGGTTTTCCACTAAGATTTTTATGTTACAAGCTAAGTTGTGGTTTTGACCTATAAGTGGCAGTATTATCTTAACTTATGTGATATTTCTTTAAGATTTATGATTTTATGCTAACACTTTATTTTGTAGACAGTTGTAGTTTTGTGCTAATAATTTTGGTTTTGTAGGAAAAGTTATGGTATTGCTCTTTATTTTTGTGGTTTTTCATTGTATGTAAATTTTTTGAAACCTGAGAGCTAATTTTCCCAATTACATTTTTTTTCTAAGCATAAATACCCCTTAACATCTTTTACAAGACCCAAAGTCTAAGAAAAAATGGTTTTAAGCACTATAAATTCAAAACTCATTTAAATTTGGCGTTTTAAAAATCTTTTACTTGAGTTATTTTCATTTTGTCAAAAGTTTTCACACAAAACCAATGGTATAAAATTCATGACATATTATTTTTTGTGATATTACTATGGATTTATGAATTGACAAATAAAAATCAACCTAAAATAAACATCACAATTGAATATTTGTAGGTAGAATTTTTAGATTGATGGTGAGTTGGGTGAGGTATCCAAAGTGATTTAATCTTGATGCTTAGTCGTTATCCAAAACACAGCTATTAGATTATCAATGCAAGATGAATAATGTTACATTAATACAAAGTGGTATATCTATTTAAATAATTTGATGCAACATTAAAAATATTCAAATATAAGCCTTTTAAGGTAAATTTTATGTAGTAAAGACAATACACTGTACATGAGAATTCTAAAGATAAAAAAATTGAGTAACTTAAAATAATGTGATCATAGATTGATGTGATGCATAAAAAATAGAAGATTAATAGGCCATATACCATAGGTCTTGGTAGATTATGATCTAATTTTAACACTAAAACCAAACTATAAGATGCACCTCTTTTCAAGTATCAACAATACTTGACAAGTCAGTATGTTAGAAATTATAGACAAACTCTAGTAGAATATATTTTGGTGGTTGTGTGCTATAATAACAAATTTTGATTTAAAAAACAATTTTTATGATAGATCAATCTTAGAATGGCTACAAACCTATAATATACTTTCAAGATCAGGTGGATACTTATTATATAAATCATGCTAATCTAGATATAATATGTAGTATCAATTGTGAGCTTGAGACTATCAAATCTCTTCTCATATGTATATGTATATCACAGAATGTAGACCAAATCAAAGATAAAAATTATAGATACTTTCTATACTAATCTGATGTATTTTTAAGGAAGGCATAATAAAAACTATATAACTCTTATATAAGGGGTCACCATGAATATGAATGAATCTTCCCATATAAGCTCAAAATTCCATATGGCACTTTGACAGCTATCCCTACTCTGATACCAGATGATAGAACTAGTTTAGATTTGCATAGATTTTATATAAAATAATAAAGAGAACATAGAAATAATAATAAAACATAATAAATATTTTCAACACAAAACTATTATATTATTCACTCTGATAATTATTCATATGGGACATTACAAAATTTATATAGGAAAATTATTTCCTATAATTAGGGAGATCTAATCTCTACTAATATATCTCACATATCCCCACAACATAACAAATAAACTATGTTTATAATATTGTTGTAATAATATTACAACTACCCAAATATAATTAACAAACTCACTAATATTATATTTACCTCTCGATAAATATCTAAACTCACACAATTTAATAAACTAATCCCTAACACTATTTTATTGTATGAAAATGGATATAAATAACATAGAAAATAAAATAATCTACTGAGGTGATACACTAAAAATATTTCCACTAGACTATCATACTATTTCACTATGAAACATGACCTACAACACTAGTCTCAAAATCATGAATTGTTCTAACATTAATATTTCAAACATGGGGGTGATATGGATTAGACTACTCAAGGTGAGTGAACCATAGGTCATATTATAGACACCAAGGATACTTTTAACACCTAAATATATTCAAACACACTAGCTACACTCCATGTGACTTTTTAGAATGAGAACTACTTGCATCAAACATTAAAGGATAAAGAGAAGGCAAATATAGATACTTATCACTAGACACTTCACTATGCATCACTTCACATACTTATACAAGAAACTCATAGACTCAAAATCATATTTAAAATATTATTTCAAATGAAAAATACAACATCAAACCATTAGGTATTTTCCATACTATGTGTGGATTCTTCTAAAAAATCCAAAATGGATTGCATTTATAGAACATGTGAGAAGAAAGAGAAGAAGTGGATCTCAAAGGTCAAAAGAACAAGTGTCAATTGATGAGGACCAATTATATTGTAGGATGATGGTGTGGATAACATAGGTCTAGAAGGTCTCCTTGGAAAAGTGTCCATCTAAAGAATAAAAACTCCTTAAACTAATTTAGGATCCTTAAATGGCCTTCTTTTGAAACTTCCTTCATGATGAGGCATCTCTTGAATTCTCAAAACTAAACTAGGGAGATAGGGAGAGTTGACACATGTGCACTATCTTAGGGGGGTTATAAACATATTATGATAGTAATTATATGTGTCCCTAACTGATATGAATCATATGGACATGTAGACACTCAAAACTACACATGATATCTTTTAATGTCAAACTACCTTTTGCCCTCATCTGACCTCGTGTCTAGTGCACCACCTAGTCAATTAGACTTGTTTACTAAATTGACCCTATCAAACCCCTAAATTAACACATTTAATTGAGCCATTTAATTCACCCCCTTTTAACTTGTTTTAACACATTTTATTCTATCCCCTCAACCACTAATGGTCAACCTAACCATCAATGATTGACCTAACCATCGACAATCATGTTTCTAAGCTTACTTTAATATTTTAAAGCATTGACATCTTTGTGCAAGATAACTAAATAAAAACTTTATTTTAAAACTAGCTTTAAAACATCATGAATTAGAAACTTTATCCCCTATCAAATTTTGTAACTTTCTCCATCCTAATTAGCAACTTCATTCTATAAAAGGAGAAGAGGAGAAAGTGAAAGGGATCTAGCACAATCCATAATATTGCATCTAAGCTCTCTTGTATATAGGTATCCAACATCCTTTTAGTAGGGAAGAAACATCACTAGAGACCCAAATCATTATCAAAATCAATTGAAATTCAAAGCACTATCACTCTGGCCAAATTACTTTACCCTTATACCATCAATTTTTAGGTATCTTTCACTCATTTTCACTGATTTAGCTTATTTATAACCTCCCTACCCTATCAAACCTATCAATATCTTATTTTATACCCCTCAACCCCATAATAGACCTTTGTTTACCAAAATACCTAATCTATACCTTCTTTTCTAAACATTTCTATATTTACACAAGTAACCCCCGATAGTTAGCACAACTGTTGATGGTCACTTCAACCATTGATCATTACTTAACCACCACCAAGAGTCAACCTAAACCTTGGATGGTTCACCTGACTATCGACAGTCACTGTGGCATAAAAATATAGCAAGTTATTTTTAGCTCCATAACCCTAGTCAAACCCAATTTTCTCTATTTCTTCCAGATTATAGTACCTTTTCTAATTTTTTGGCCCAGACCTCGACCATTTTAGTATAAGTGTTGACTAGATTTGCTAATATTGGTCATTTATCTATTAACTAGCATTATACTTTCTTTGCATTACATTTCATTTATCTTATGCAATTAGATCTTTACTTTATCATTTCTAACTTAATTATTATAATAATGGATTGATGGCCTCTTAGCTAGCAATACGCTTCTTGGATCTAATTCATGCTAGGCAGTCTACTCATCTATTTGCTAACAACCCCCTTTTCTAATGTATTTCTTATCATCAAGTTATTCCTTTTTAGACAAAGAGGAGTTCCCATCATCATCTAGATTCACATGCACACTTTACCTAGTATTCTTCTACACACCCTATTACTAGTTTCATTATTTGCTTTCAAAATTAAGAAATGAGTGGAAATTAACTAAAACATTTTAGCATGTCTGGTGGGACCTAGTATCCCTTTTCTTTCCTTTATTATTTCTCATTGAATGAAATCTAAAAATTTATTTTGGGGCTTAAAATAAACCTCTTGCATACATTGATTATCTGCTTGTCTTAGTTCATCTAGTAACTTAAGAGGCAAAGTAATTAATCATAGCTTTCACAATTTCTATCACACACTTAATCCAAAACATAAAATAATTAACACATCAAAACATATCAGAGATAAGGCCTGACTAAGATTTTATCACCTAGTGGTAACCTTACCCCTTCCTAGTTATCTTACTTATATTTCACCACCAAGGGGAGAACTAACTCAGCTCTCTGGTTGAGTATAAACTCTGAAATTTGATATATTTTGGCTAAGAAATCAACACCCCTATCACTACAATGTGTGAAGTGAGGAGGTAGGCCCTAATACCAAGCCATGTACTAAAATTCAATATGGATTTCTCTCTTGAGTGCCTAAACTCCACTCAAAACCAACCTTATATTTCCTCTTAGTACCCAATCTACAAGCCAAATTCCCTCTTCACACTTTCTAAGGCATAATCCAAAAGTGATATAAGAAAAATCTTAGGATTAACACACTTCTAGTGTATACATTATTTTACTTGAATTCTTTTCTTTTGATTGCTCTTTGTTTGAGGTGTGAGTTTTGTCATATTATTTCCTTTTTTCTCACATGGTCTTTACTAGATAGTAGCTGAGAAACCAAACCAATCAACCACCACCTTCTTCTTCTTCTTCTTCCATGGAATATAATTATAATGATGAGGGTTCACCTCATTTTTCTCCCCCTCCTACTAGAATCCTAGTTATATTTTAGGGTGATGCAGACTTTGTTTCCTTCCTTGACAATAATTAGATGGCCCTTCAACATTATCTTAATAACTTACCTCACTCTACCTCTATTTCTTTAGTTTCTCTTATAGATCCTTCTTATGGTATGCCTACCCCTCTTATGGTAGGTTTTACCTCAACCCAACCTTTGACTACCCAAGCCTCTTCTTCTTCCAACATCCCATCTACTATTACCCAAACCCAATCCAACATCCTAACCTCTAACCAAACACCTCCTACCACACCCCATACTTCCTATATAGTTTAAAATTTACCTTTATTTACCTATACTCCACCTACCATGGGGTTATCTTCTACACCTATTTCCACCCTTCCCTTTATTAAAACCAATCCGCCAACTTCTACCCCATTTCAAAACTTGGTACTTTCTATACCTTAAACACTTCCACCCATTAACACAAGAGTCACCACTCAACCTCAAACCACTACCTCAACCATACCTTTAAGTCAACCCACATCCATCACTCAAAAAGTACCCATGATGACCTATCAATATGTCCCTAACCCATAAAGATATATAACACCTTCCACACAACCATTTATGCTAATTAACCCTTATGTGGCACCATCTCAACCTCTTATAACCACTTACCAATATGTGGATTATTTAACACCTTATACCACCTATCCTTACATAGATGCCAACCAACCTCATCAGAATGTGCTTCTTAATTATGCAAATTTCCAACCTTAGCTAGATCTGGTCAAGATGTTAATTGATAAAATGACCAATCTAGAATCATCTATCTCTAGGTCTCATAACCTTTTATCTTATGATCAAATATATAATGAACCCATCCATTCATTCATCCCTATCCATGATTATCCTCCTCAATGGGAATTAACTAAGTTTTCCAAATTCCAATGCAAGGAGGACCCCATCAACATTTAAGATCATTTCATCATTATTTTTATTTGATCATATATGATGATTCTCTCCTTTAAATTTTCCCATGTCCTTATCAGGACAAGCCCTTGATTGGTATAGTGATCTTCCCATGTACTCCATCTTTTCATTCTCTCAATTGGCTCAACCCTTTTTAGAGCATTTATTTATAAATATGTCTAAAAAGGTTTAAATTACTAACCTCTATTCCATCAAGAAATTTGAGGATGAATCAATTGCCAACTTTGTATCTAGATGGAGAGGTCTCATCAACCAACTTTCTTTTCCATTAACCTAACCTAAATTGATTGATCTCTTCTCTTGGGGTTCTGCCAAACATATAACCCCCACTATTCAAGTTTAAACCTTCATAACTTTTGATGAGGCATTCACCATGGCACAAAAAGTTGAAAATTGAGCCATTGATGAAGGGAAATTTAAATTGTAGAATAATAATTCTAGATTTAAACCCAATGACCCTTCCTCTACCAAAACCACTAACCAATCCAATACCAAAGCAAAAGCATATGTAAAATCAGTTATTCTAAAAACCATTCCACCTATAATTTTCAACCAACCATCTTGAACCAATTATTCTAACCCTCCCTATCAACAAAATTGAAACTAAAATTGAGCTCTTCCAAAATAATATACTCCCATTGGAGAATATTATGCATCAATTTTGGATAAATTAATAAAATACAACCTCATCCAAATTCCACCTATTAATCCACCCCAATAATTTTATGCTTCTCACCCCATGCCAAATTGGTATAATGAGAATAACCATTGTGACTTTCACTGAGTTCTAGGGCATGACATTAATATATGCAATACCTTCAAAAGTCTTGTCTAAAACTTGATTGATAGTGGAAAACTTATGTTCAATAATCCCAATGTACCTTATAATCATTCCCTTAACACATTCCATAAAACTTTTCACAATAATGCTCCTTTTACCCATCACCATGATAACAAACCCAAATCATCTCATTCTCATGAGGCACACACGATCAATGTTATTAATAGTGACTTTATTGTTGAGGAGACCATTACCTCAACCACCTCTTCCTCTATTTCACTTATGAAAGAGGTGGACTCACCTCTTATTCCTTTGGATACCCAAATGGAGGACCCAACCACCCCTCCCTCTTCATTTTATGAGACCTTAGCTTCATCTACCTCTCATTTAGTGGAAACATCAAAGAAGACAACCATTTCTTTAACCACCCCTTCTTCCACTCCACCTATTCAAGTGGTATAACTACCCTCCATTCCTTTAAACACTCAAAAAAAGGAAGAAAACCAATCCACTCTTTCACTTGGGGAAAACACACCTACCTCCCCCATCATAAAACCATCCATGCTCTCTTTGGAAACTATCTCGAACCAAGAGAAGGTTAGCTCATCTACCCAACCACTAATTTTAGAACCATCCATAAAAAGTAAGTATATAGAAACCATTCCCTCTTCTCCACCTAAGGGATTAATATTTGAAACCAATTACCAAAGAACTAAACCCATCTAAAATCCCTTTTCTAGGTTAGTCTAAAATTTAGAGTTCATTTCTCAACCCAAATTTGATAGAGCCACCTTTTGGCATCATCTTGAACTCCCTTACCAAAACATATATGAATCCTCAAAATCACTTGAATCTACCCTTAAACACATTATTACCTCTTCAAAAAATACCTATTCCAAAAACATAATTAAACCATCCCAACCACCTACACCTAAAATTGTGAAATCACCTTACACTTCTCTAACCAAACTGATCAAGAACCTAGGAATTCTTCCCACACCTAGTCATACTCACCCTGCTTTGAAGTTGGACTTAACCCCTTCTAGTCCACCAAATAAAAATCCAACTAAACCAACTAAGAAGTTAGAGTTACCTAAACCTCCACCTTGAACTAGACCCATACCATCTCTTTCCCACTTACCTTCCATCTTAGGACCCTATCCTTCTACCATCCCAATTACCTATTCTTCCTCTAAAAAACCATCCCCCTTTTCTCCACCAATGTCTACACCCATCAAACCATCTATTTATCCATCATTCTTAACTAACATATCTATTTTTACTTTCCCACCCATATCTAACCCCTCATCATCTAAAACTTCCACCCTCAAATCATCTACCCTAAAGACAACCATAACTAAGCAATCCCAATTACCTACTCAAACCATTCTACCACCTAAAAATTCTAAGGTGAAAATTGATTCTAAGTAGGCTCCCATCACTAAAAGTATAAACCCATCACCTCCAACACCTTTGAATGAATTTTATTTAACCATTTTTAAAATCTTATTGTAAACCTCTTCTATCAGCTTACCGACAATCAAACCTTTTGACCCTTCATGTCCTAAACTAATATGGTTCAATGAAAATTTGATTTGCCTTTACCATAGGACTCCTAGACATGATACGTAGAACTAAAAAGCTCTCAAAACACTTGTCCATAACCTTTTGGATGAAGATTATATATTAGAGGAACCTCCTTTGATCCCATTACCTACCCAACTACCTGACCAACATATCCAACAATCACCTACTCCCCCACTCCCACATAAGAGTGAAGAGGTTGATTTGAAGCAAACATCAAATACCCTTATCCACATTATTCATGTGGTTACTTGATCCCAAACCCAATAGAAAGATAAGGAAAAAACTAAAGCATCCATTCCATGGACTTACCCTTCAACCCCTCAACCCTTAAACCAAAACCAAACACCTGCACCTTCACCTATGCCACCACCAAAGCCCAAAGTATCCATTTTGGGGCCCTCTCCCTCTAACCCATCTAAATCCATCTAGTGTATCATGTTGAAATAACTTCACTAGATATTGGTGAAAATAAGCCTTTATGAACTAGTCAACACCTCACCCAACCATCATCAGGAACTGATCGAGCCTTTGTAATTTATAGAGGTTAAACAAGATGATCTTTAACCGATTTCACCCTTTATTAGATCCATCTAACTTTTTCCCCTTGTCACATTTCAAGATTCTAAAATACCACGTGTTCATCCTAAGGATTTTGACTCTCCCCTCTTTATTATTGTATACATCAATCAAAGCCAAATCAAAAGGGTGATGTTTTATGGAAGATATAACATTAAAATTATATCCTCCTATGTTTATGACCAATTATAGTTTCCCAATAACATCATGTTAAAAAACATAGTGGTTCTTCACTCCATCAATGATACCATGGACACTACCTTAGGGATCATTGTCCTTCACATCCACTTGGGACCTCATAACATTCATAAATTATTTTAAGTTCTAAAGAGAGAGTTATAATAAAATGTGTTACTCATATGCCCTTGTATCCATGTTATGATTTGTGTTCCTTCTACCTTACATCAATGTGTCAATATTAAACATGAAGATCAAGTTATTACCATAAAATATAATTCTAGTCCCTTTGCCTCTTCTAATATGACATATTATCCTAATGACATTATTATTCCTCCTTCATATATCTCACAACCAACTTCTAAAAAAACCACCTCAATAACCATAACTGTCAACACTCTCACCCACAATAGTGATGAAGCTTCAACTAGCTCATTTATCCTTTTGTCCCAAATTCTAGTTGAGTACCCCTTGTAATCCATGTTCCAACATCTATCTCTTAAGGAATATCATATTTTAGCTCTAGACACTTTCCCTACTCCCAAGGAGTATGGGAACCTCAAACATGACGCTTTTTATGACCCTAACATCCAAACCATCATCCCTTTTGGGCTTCCCACTAATATAATAAATTTCATATAGGGGGACTCAATTTTTTGCTTTTCACTCCTACTACCACTCCTCATATCCGATCATTCACCTCTAACTTCTCTTATCTCATAAAAATAGCCTTTACCAAAGCTTACCTTTACAGATGTGTTTGGAAGAGGTTTAGCCTTGGCCTTTATGAAGAAGGACCTCAAGATTTACCCATAATCAAAACCCAAAAACCTTATGAGTTATTTGTCTTTAGGTTCATACCACTAGAAGAACCCACTACACCAAAACCCATTACCACCATCAATGAAGAACTTCCATATTCACCAATCCTATCTCCCTCTAAATTGAGGGCTCTGATATCATCTTATCTAACTTTTTTATCAATACCATTAGTTTAAGCCCCCTGACCTATCAAAGGATGGACAAACTAAAACCATTCATCTCATCCATCATAAAATGATTTAATATTATTCTCCTACCATCAAAACCATCCAATGTTAGGATGATGATTTCATTCTCACCTACCTTAATGCAAGGGATTTTTCAATTCATAAATCGATCCCTCCTAAGAAGCAAAATATGTTGAATGAATCCACTATTGATGTCAACTTGGGTACTCAGGATAACCCCCATATCATCAAAATTGGCCAATATTAAATTTCATAAATCAACAAGATTACCCTTCTTACCTTTAAGACCACAACATAGGGTTTTCTTGGTCCTATCAGGATATGTTCAAAATTGACCCTTTGATTACCCTCCACAACATTACCATCCTAAGTTTTTAAGTCAATTTGGAAAAAGATTCATAGGATGCATCCTTGCATAACATTTCTTTTCAAAGAAGAGCTTTAACAACTCTTATCCATCAGCTTCATTCAACTCATCAACTATCCATAATTGGTTTCCAACATTGTTCCTATCACCAACCCCACAAGGGGCCTTCATCTCTACATCAAATTTTGTGACCTGAACCTTGCTTGCCCAAAGGATGAATTTCCTCTACCAACATTGACCAAATTTTTTATCTTATAGATGGACATGAAATGTTATCTCTCATGGACAATTTCTTGAGATATAATTATATGTTTATTTCCCCCAAATATTAGTATAAAACTTCCTTTATTACCCCATGGGGAACCTTTACTACAATGTCATACCCTTTGGACTAAAGAATATTGGAGCAACCTATCAGTGGGCCATGACCTATATATTTCATGATCTCATACATAAAATAATAAATGACTATATGGATGATCTCCTTGGGAAATATAAACACTAAAAGTATCACCTAACTATTCTCGCCATCATATTTGACTAACTAATCCATTATCATGTTAGGCTCAACTCCAAAAAATGTATTTTTGGAGTCTTATCAAAAAATGTTCTTGGTTTCATCATCTTTCTTCATGGAATCAAAATAGACCCCACTAAATTTAGGGAAATATTGGATATTCCTCCTCCTACCAACCTTATGCAACTCTATAGCCTATAGGGTAAACTTTAATCCATATGTCACTTCATCTCCTAGTTATCAGATAAATGTTAACCCTTCCACCACCTCTTAAAGAAAGACACCTCTTTTAAGTGGACCAAGGAATGTCAAACATGCTTTTCTTCAATCAAGGAGTATCTTCTCTTTCCACCTCTCCTCATCCCTCTTAAAGAGGACCAACTCTTATACCTTTATATATCTGCCATGGACCATTACCTAGGTGCAATTATTACTCATCGTGATGGACAAAATAAATATCAAGCCATCTAATACATCAATGACACACTTATAGAATATGAAACTTGATATACACATCTTGAAAAAATATACCTCGCCTTAGTCTGTGTGGCCTCCAAACTCTATCACTATCTTATTAATCATAAAACATATGTCATCACAAACACTGACCCCCTCAAGTTATGCACTATAAGCCATACCAAAACTAGTGTATGGCTAAGTGGCTCATGTTCTTAGCTAAGTTCAATCTTGAGTTCCTTCCACAAAATTACATTAAATGAAAATTCATCATTGATCAATTGGCTAAAGCTCCTCTACCAAAAAATCAACCTATTCCTCTTTCCTTTCTAGATGAGTCTATCGCAACTCTCTCTCAAGAGGAGACCACCTACCAAATGACCATGTTATTTGATAGATCCAAATTCCAAAATGGTGGGGGTGATAGAGTTATTATCATTCCCCTTAATGGTTAACCTCTTCCCCTTTATTTTAAACTTGACTTTGAATGCACCAATAACATAGTAGAATATGAAACCCTAGTCATAGGTCTCCAAACTACACTAACCTTAGGAGTCAAAATAATTAGTATCATTTGTGACCTCCAATTAGTCATCAACCAAGTCATTAGATCATACCAATGTAAAAATGATGTCCTATTGAAATATAAACAACTCATAAACATACTTTTAGCATCATTTGATCATTATCTTATCTAGTTAGTTCCTTGATCTACCAACAAATTTGTAGACACAATGGCTTCCCTTACTTCCTAAATCCCATCTCAGCTAGCCAAATCTAAACTATTTGTTATTATCCATCATTTTATCACACCCTCATATATTAGTTATGATCTCCCTACCATTTTTAATGTGGAAACATCCTCTTTTGACATTTGATATGACTAAAATTTTTACTACATTAACCTTGACATTATTCCTCCCAACCTTTTAAATAATTCTCTAAGATATTTTTTTCATGGTACCTTTCATTACACCATACTAGGGGAAATCATTTTCAAACATGGCTTCAATAGCATTATTCTTCATTGTCTGTGTAGCCATGAAGATTCCCACACTATCAACTAAATGCATGACAAAATATGTGGGGGTCACTTTAGTGGCCTACCTATCACTAAGTGTATCCTTCACCTTGGATAATATTATCCCACCCTCAATCAATACTATTGTGACTATGTAACTAAGTGTTTCAAATGTCAACAACATGCTAAGTTACATCATGTACTTCCCCATGGCCTTGAAGTATATAAATATTATTTCCCCTTCTCATAATGGGGCCTTGACCTTATTAGGGAAAATAATACCCATTCTTTAAAATAACATCGATACATCATTACCCTGAGGCATGGGTTGCTGAGGTAGCAAAGGTAGAGGACGGTTAGACAAAAGTAAGGATAAAGAAGTCTAAGCCTTTGGTCCCTCCTCTAGAAATGAACCTTCGGTCATGCAAAAAAAAAATCCTTAACTTTAAAGACTCATCTAAAGTTCCCTTTTACTGACTGGTTTTTTGGGGTCAGTAAACTGGTTGCTTTTCTAGTTTACTGGTTACTGGTCTGGGAAGTTGTTCAGCTTGTTGATCTTGTTGGTTAACTTTCAGATCAGTTTTTTGACAGCTATTTTTTTTTGTCATATTTGTTGGTAATAGGTCCCTATAAAACTTGGTTTTGGTACTTTTCTGTAATCAAGTTCTTTTGTTAACCTAGTTTTGCTTTATAGTTTATCTTTCACCTTGTTGTATAGGGTTTTGAGGTCCCTTCAAAACCTATTTTTACCTTAATCTAAAACATCGATACATCATTATTTCTATAGAATATTTCACCAATTAGGTGGAGGCCATCCCTCTTATCTCAATCAAAGCTAAAAAAATACCAACTTCATCAATCACCATACCATCTACCACTTCGGTGTTCCTCATAAGATCATAAATGATAATGGAAAATCTTTCAAAAAATAGAAAGTCTAAGGTCTTTGAGACACTTTTGGCATCAAGTTAAGCTTTTCCTCACCCTATTGTCCACAAGGTAATGGATAGGCAGAAACCTCTAACCACACTCTTATCAAAATTCTCACCAAAATAGTTAGTGTTTTAGGTTAGGATTAGCACTTACACATCCTTTTTGTTTTATGGGCCTATCGCACTAGCATTCAAATTTATATAGTGCTACTCCTTTCTTTATCATCTTTGGAGCATAGGTAATCTTTCCTCTCAAAGTATAGATTCATTTTCTTCACATCTCTTTGCACAAAATCCTTTTTGAGAGTGATTATCATTAAAAATGCCTCATGCATCTTAAACTACTTGATGAACATTGCCTTGCAACACTTAATCATCTTCATGTCTATCATGAATGAATCAAGCATGCTTATAATAAGCACTTAAAAGAGTAAGACTTCAACATCAGAGACCTTATCCTTAAGGAAAACCAATATGTATCTAATATGAGGAAAATTAAAAAGGGTAAATTTTCTTTTAATTAGCTTGGACCTTACATCATAACCCATAAGTATGGATTAGGAGCCTATCATTTATCTTCTCTCAAAGGCAAACTAGAACCTAAGCCTCTCAATGGTTCATACTTGCTTTTTTTATTGTTAAAATAAGGATCACACTCCCCCTTTGTGTCTAACTTGATCTCATCCCTTAGTTTATGATATTTTCATTTCTCTTCACCTACCTATCTTGAATCCCCTTGGGAATAATTTATTACAACATAAGACCATGTAATTATTTATCATAGTTATAGCCTAATCCTAAGCATGGAAACCATAACTCTACCCATGGCATGGTT
Organism: Torreya grandis; assembly: GCA_037957365.1. Classification (NCBI taxonomy): domain Eukaryota; kingdom Viridiplantae; phylum Streptophyta; class Pinopsida; order Cupressales; family Taxaceae; genus Torreya; species Torreya grandis. The sequence continues at coordinate 2,898,081 of JARHVA010000830.1, forward strand.
CTCATGGATACTTTTCATCTCTAATTAGATGGAATCCCATGGTTAATTATATCTCAAACCACTTTTCCCTCATTTATCATCAACCTTTTGTGATAAAAGTCTTGTCTCCATAATAGTAGACATTTAAACTCAAATAGACTTGTCCATTCTAACCTAGCATTAAAAATTCAAAAATTGGGATACCAAAATATCACTTGGGTCGATATATCTAGTATTGTAGACTACTTCCCTGAAGGATAACTACCCAATACCCAAAAATTTCTTAAAACTTGACTGCTCACTTGAAGGACAACTATAAAAATCCAATTGTAGACCATTCCCTTGAATAATGGCTAAGAAATAATCATTTGAAGCTTTTTTCATCGTTCAACTTCAATAACTTATCAAAATAAAAAAAATGAACAAACAACCATATCTTAAAATCAAAGTAAGTAAGACACAATCAACTCTTATAAGTGTTATTTGTAGACTTCCCATATTGATCAGTCTATGCATTATCTTAGTACACCATAATCAAATCTTATATATGGCATTGGTATATTTCTTTTATTGATTAGTCTACATATCAAATTAAGGCATGGACTTGTCTATTATGGTTCTTTGGTCACCAATAAAAGGGGAAAGCTAACCTGCATTAGGTTACCATTTTACCCATTTTCCATTCAACCATCTACTTATCACCTACTTTCCCTTCACACCTTTTCTCAAATCAAGGGACTATGAGCTTACTTGATGCCAACTAATCAAGACATCCTCTTTCTCAATCAAAGCATGTTATTGTAAATCATTTGATAGGCTTATGATGACTAAGTCAATCCAACTAAGTTTTCTTATTGTTAGGTCCTTGCCAACCTAAAACATCATGCCTTTTATTTTCCCTTTATTATTTCATGTGGAAATATGTCTCATAAATCTTATCTCTTTCTAACATTTGGTCTATCACCTACACCTACTTTACATGCTTTTATTATATACCCATATTAAATTAATACATTCAAACATCATTTTCATCAATGCAATAATCCTCATACATCATAACATTATAAACCATGAACCATATCCTAAAAATAAAGAAAACATCAAGAATCATAAACTAAACATTAACATTATAATACTATGACATCATAATATCATATTACCATCATCAACATCATCCTTATAACAATTCATAACATCATCACATTATCTTATCTATACGCAATATTTATCAATGAACATGCTTACAACCTCATCCAATCTATAAACCACATTGTCAAAATCATCTCATAAACAACATCAATTGAACACATCTATCATATATTCATGATCATGAACAAACACAACCTCAATTTTATATGACCCAAGCACCACCTAAACTAAAAGGTTCAAGCATCTCATCAAAATCATGTTTCTAATCATATAATCATCTAAACACATAGTCACAATCATCCATCATAGTCATCGATGTATTAGTTGAACACAACCTCAACATCATCAAATACCTAAACTAAAGAGTCAACATATTCCTAAGCATGTAGTATCATATATGTCATCCATAATCCATAAACATAACCACATCATGATCATAATCTACATCTATATCATCATCATAATACATTAATAAATAATCAACTAAACACTATAAACATCAGACTATAATCAACATGTCATATGTCATCATATGATATGTCAACATGTCATCAATATAATAAAATTTCAATGATATAATTAACATAATCATCATATACATCAATAATAAAATACATGACATAATTTATCCATATCTCTCTCACATGTGTGTGCGTGTGTGTGTGTGTGTGTGTGTGTGTGTGTGTGTGTGTGTGTGTGTGTGTGTGTGTGTGTGTGTGTGTGTGTGTGTGTGTGTGTGTGTGTGTGTGTGTGTCATTAAAATATCCTCTATCAAGCCCTTAAGGTACCAGAACCACTACCATTAGCATCACTACTATTGGCCCCATTTGTACTAGTACCTACACTACCATCTAGAGGTGGTCCCCCTGATATCCCTATTTATCCCACTATCAAGTCCCATTATCCTAGATTATCTATTGATGGACCACCAAATAAAATATCCCTATACTCTCCATACCACATCTTTGATGGTATCTACACTAGCATTATAGCCTCATAATATCTCAACTCTTCAATGGTAGATAAGTACCATGTCTTTAGAACTATATCAGATGGTCTTCTTGATATTATTGTGGCCATGCCACTCCTACCCTCTATCTTAGAAAATATCTCTTTTGATTCACTAATCCTAGATATATCCTCACTTGATCCTACTCACCAGTCATTGTAATAACCTACCTCTATAAGTTGATAATCTATGCTTGTAAAGTGACCACGTATCCTAGTAACTTGGTAATTTGGGTCTATGTTATTTCTAGTGCCATTATTACCTATCCATCTTATGTCAATGCCCTTATAATTACCATATCCATAGGTTACTACCCCCATCACCCCATCTAAAATTGGCCACTGTATACCTGGCCTAGTTCCAAGTTACATACCCATCTACAATACCATCAACATCAATGGCATCTCTAGTTGATAGCTCCTCATACTCCAGTACAACATCCTATGGCTATGGCTATGGGAGTGATAAATTGGTATCCTCCATCCTATATCATAGGAAAAATAGGTGGATCCTTTTTACCAATCCAAATTACCTCTACACTTGCTCGAAAGGGATAAGCTTTATCTCACCATCCTATCTCCTATAAATCTAGTGCCAGCTTTGTGGGGATAATGTGTGGTAGTTATGTCCTAGCCACTTAAGCCATCCTACATATGGCCTCCATAATGTATCAAATACCACTAAACCCTCCAAGGAATCCCAAAATCACTCCATATCTCGACCACCACCACCTACACCTATCAGTGCATAGTCACCTCTCTATCTTGTAAAACAAACTAGAAATGGCTCCTCACTAAATCCATCCCAGGGTGTCCCCAGTAGCCTCAATACCCATATGTGTTTATACACAAAATAATGGATTACAAACCCAATGTTTATCCCCATATCACCTATATGCTATAAAGGCCCAGAGCTCTCTATAGATCTGCACTAGTAGCATTAGGGCCCATCTAAGCATAGTCTTCCCCAGAAGCATCTCCACCAATGCCCCTAATAATAGGTATAAAAAATAGCCATTATTTGAATAAGGCATAGTGAAGTAGGAAATGAGTATTATCATCATCATAAACAAGCATCTATCTATAGGATCCCTTTGGTATAAGGGTTTATAGCTGAATCCACTAGAGTGAAACTTGGCATGAACTTGATCTACCCCATAAATTAAATCCATATGATAGTCAATATCCTCACTCTATATATGGTACATTAACTCACCTAGAATGGGTATCCATGTGATACATTGAATGTCCTCTAGGATAATCATCATCTCCCCCATTGGTAATAAAAATGTGTTTATGATTGGGTCTCATCTCTCGATGAGGGCCACAATCATACCCACATCTCATGATAAGTGTCGGTAGTGAATTATAGTTCCTAGTCTAACTATCTCCATATGTCTCCACTCCTTTGCACTCATCACATCTTGAAACTTAGTAAAAATCTAAGGGACCCAATCCCTCATCTAAATCCACTCGCATGCCTACATAACATTCATGTTAGCAATGGATATTTAGATTTCCATGATCAAGTTTAGTAACAACCTCTACCTACCCTTTGTTAACCTATTCCAACTTAGCACATTTCATCTACCCTATCACCTCTAGCACTCCAAAAGACCACTACCAACTCTAACACATCCTTTTATACACCTAAATACTTCTATTAGCTCAACTCTACCCACTGGCCCCTCATCCTATCTAACCTACATTTGACCTTTTTTATACACCAATATAAGTACATCTTCTAATATTTAACTACTTCAACACATTTTATAAAATTTTCACCATGTTTTCACCCACTTATCCCTTCATCACACTTTAAAACATTCACATTTTACAAAACTTTCAAAACTCTTGACACATGGTAACCTTTGCACCACTATAACAATTCTATCACATATAACAAATTTTAAAACCTTCACATTTATTTTTTCTTAAACATTCCAAACACTTTAACCACACTCTCCATATACGCTTAGAACATTGATGCTTCATTAAAATTTTGACAGTCCCCTAGGATCTCATTACCCTAGTATTCAATCACTAATGGTTTGGGTCAAACCATTGATGGCCACTATGTGTGACCACTAATGAAAAAACCCTTTACCATTTCCTACCCCAAATCTCATCAAACACCTCCCTCCCACATTTGACCTATCTAACCCTATTCTATAGCCCATTCCCAAAACCCTTCAAATCAAAATTTTAACCCTAAAAATTAGGGCATCATGGCCCAAGACATTTAATATAACCTTATCCAAATCATTCCACCCTAATCACCACACTTTCAATAACAAACCACTTCAACTTCCTATTAATTTTACAACACCCACCTCATTCTATGATCTTTGACATGGTCGAAGCCCACATCCAACTATTTGTCCATGACCTCATCCACCCTCCATCTTGTAAATCCTTGAATACGTGTACTCTACCACTCACAACACTCTAAATAATCTTGCTAAATAAACATGCAATTAAAATCACACACTAACTAGAGAGAGAAATTCCGAACAAGTCAAATGGTAAAAATGACTTCATATTTTTACTTTTAATATTCTAGCCTTTTAGGGTTTTACCTGACTACAATAGTCAGGGTGACCATTGATGGTTTACCTTGGGAACACTCCTAATCATTAATGGTCAAGTTCCTCATTATTTTTTAACCCTTTCAACAACACCCTACCTAGGTCTGGACCTCTATGGAGAACTACATTTGGCCTAAAGTTATTTTTGGACATTATGTCCACAGACCTATGTAGGCAACATCCACATGACAAGTACATATGGAGTCAGTTTAGTCATCCCCTATCACCCCATACCTAACCAACCATCCATTACCCCACATCCACCTTGACATTGGTCATTTTTAACTTGGACCATTCACATGTTTTGCAATGATCTTGCTTAGTCATTTGTGACTGCATTAGCCAACCTTGCCATGTTAAACTTTTGAACTATGCACCACCTCATGCATAACCTGACCAATTGTGTTATTTTTAGGAGCACTTCTTACCCTAGATACTTGTGACCAACACTAACCTTGTCCAGATAGCTTGATAGGTGTGACCTGATCAACTATGACCAACTCTATGGACTGGTTACCCCTGTCACATGTTCCTCTAGAATTGAACTTATTTTTACCAATATTGGAAACTTTAGTCTTTATGTGATCTTTACTATCACCCTTCATTGTGTTTTGTGTATGTATTTGCATCTCAAATGCCCAACCTTTTATATCACCCACCTTGTGACCACCCATTTACCATTTATCAAACCTTAACCTAATTTTGATTTTACCTCATCAACTCCCATTTTGAGGGGGAACAACTCCTCCCAAACTCAAGGCAACCATACCTTGACCATCAATCTATTTTTTTTACCTTTTTAGATCAAAGACACATAATAAAAAGGGGCAAAATGTAGACACTTGAAAATTGTACATGATAGATTTTGATGTTAAACTACCTTTTGACCCTCATTTGACCTCATGTCTAATGGACCACCTAGTCAATTATACTCATTTACTAACTTGACCATATCAAACCCATAACTTAACACATTTAAATAAACCATTTAATTCAACCAATTTTAACTTAATTTAACTCATTTTATTTTGGCCCCTTGACCACTGATGATCAACCTAACCATTGATGATTGGCCTAACCATCGATGGTTAGGTCTCTAAGCTTGTTTTAAATTTTTAAAACATTGATATATTTATGCAAGATAAGTATCTCCCTAAATGGAATCTTGATTTTAAAACTAGCTTTAAAATGTCATGAATTGTTAACTTTAACCCCCTATCAAATTAGTAACTTCCTCTATCCCAATTATCAACTTCATCCTATAAAATAAGAAGAGGAGAAAGTGAAAGGGATATAGCACAACCCACAATATTTCATCTAATCTCTCTTACATATAGGTATCCAAAATCCTTTCATTAAGTAAGCAACATCATCAAAAACCTGAAGCACTATCAGAATCACTTTTAAAAGCTGAAGTATTGTCACTCTAGCCAAATTAATTCAGCCTTCCACCATCAATTTTTAGGTATCTTTCACTTGTTTTTGTTTATTTATATTATTTATAACCTGCCTAACCTATCAAACCCATCAACAATCCAATATCTCTGTAACAAACCTTTGTTTTCCCAAATACCCATTATACACCTTATTTTCCAATCATTTCTAGATTTACATAGGTAACCACTAATAGTTAGCATAACCATCAATAGTCACTTCAACCATCAATAGTTACCCAACCATCAATAGTCAGCCTAAACTATGGAAGGTTCACCTAACCACTGAGGGTCACTATGGCATAAAAATAAAGCAAGTTATTTTCAGCCTCATAACCCTAGTTAAACCCATTTTTCTCTATTTTTGCTTGATTGTAATACCTTTTCTAATTTTTGGACCAGACCCTGACCATTTTAGCATAAGTATTGACTTGATTTGCTATGTTTTTTCACTTATCTATTAACTAGAATTCTACTTTCTTTGTATTATATTCCATTTGTCTTATACAAGTATATCTTTACTTTATCATTTCAAACATAATTATTATAACAGTGGATTGATGGCCTCCTAGCAAGCAATACACTTCTTGGATATAGTTCATGCTAGGCAATCCACTCATCTATCTACTAACTACCCCACTTTTCTAGTATCTTTCTTATATGAAAGTTATTCCCTCCTAGCCAAAGAGGAGTTACTACTAGTTTCATTATTTACTTTCAAAATTAAAAAATAAGTGTAACTTAACTAGAATAGGACACTTATACTCACCATCTGTAGTCATTAATTGGTCTTCTAAAAATTACAAATTCCTTCCAAGTAATTTTACCACTATTTAATTCATCCCCATCTATCTTTTCTCTATCAAGTCAAAACTAGGGTTTTAAGAAGGTTTTGGAGGTTTTTTATTATTGGGGATGATTCATAAAAACTAGATGTTTAATCCATGAAAAAAATACACTAAAATAAAGTGTAGGACCTCCTTCAACTCTCCCTAAGGGCTTAAGTCACCATGAAATAGGTCCATAAAAGTATGAGTGTTTGAAGTTGGCCTATCAAGCTCTTGAGTGCATTCAAGACACCCCTATCATGGAATTAGGTCAAATATGACCACTCTATGTAATACCCTACAAACCAGTGGCTATAAATCATCATAAAATCCATAATTAATGTCATAAATGGGGTTGGAATGGTTATATTGTTTTATAAATGAAACTAGACCCTTGAAGGGATTAGGTCTAGTTCTTGACCTAATAAGCCTAACTATGCTTGATCACCTAAGACCACCTCTGAATGATTTATTAGGAATGTAGGGCCTCCTATATGATTTTTCATGCTAAAAAAACATCCCACACCATTATGTATCAGCCTAAGACTCCTTATTTTATCCTTCTACCTCTTACTCACCAACCCTGTAGTCATGTCTTGACTAGGAGTGTGCTCTATACAAGACAAAATAGAGGGCTTATCCCCTATTTTATCAAGAAAAATGAGACCATGGAGGGTTATAAAAAGTCTTTATGACCTTTTATACCAAATTAAAAGGCTATATCACACCTATAAATTCATTAACACTTCAATAATCTCAAGACAAACTTCTCAAACCTAGTGATTATACAAGGTCTAAAACTGCCTATAGGTGATGTTTGAGACTTATCTTTACTCTACCCTATTTCCTTGATATAATAATATCATGAGATAGATATTTCAACATTTTTAAGGTAGTATCAATCTTATTCATCCATTACATACCCCTACTAACCTCCAAACTACTCTCTTCACTAGCCTAGGCTAGTCTACAGATTGTGTTGATTAGGTCATCTATAGGTGATAGTCAAGTAGAGTTTCAAGGAGCCTATGTAGATTTTAATTATTCCTTGAGAACTTAATTAATTATTATTGATCCTTATAATATCATTGGATCACTTCTACTTAATTTAATATATATACCTATCAATATTCCAACACCTTATTTCTAACCATCAATATTTTGTATGCCTATAATTAGGCTATATGTGTTTCTACGCTAGATTTTCGCTTTCACATTCAAAAAAGAATTAAGAAACTAAGAAGAATGGTCAAGGCTTGTATGTACCTAGATATAGTCGTGTGCACCATAATCCAGACAAAGTGAGAACTCCTCTTTGGTTGTGGAGGAATGACACCTACAAAAGAAAGAGACTAAGACAAAGAAGATGTTAGATAAAGAGATGGTGGGTTGCCAAACAAAAGCTTGATCCCAGAAGAAAAAGCTTGAGAGATGTCAACCCACTGATTAATAAAAGATTTTTGATAAAGGACAGAAAGATAAAAGACTAAAAATGATAAAGATGGAATGAAAAGTGGAAGCAAATGCTTACCTAAATGTGCTGTCAGCCTAGTCACAGTCGCCGACCTCGGTGGTCCTACCAGCGTCAGTTGTCAAGGCTGCTGAGGTCGGTTAGTCTACCAATGTCAGTTGGGGAAGTGACCAGCGTCAGTCTGGGCAGTAGTCTGTGGATGAGTTCTGGACAGGATTCTGGTCTGTGGACGGGTCTGAGACAGAGTTTTGGGCTCGGTTGAATGGTCTAGGGGTCTGGGTCTGAGAGTCTGTTTTTGGTTAATGGTCTGGGAGTATGTGCAGAGTTTTGGGACAATGGACATAATGTCAAAAAGGGACAAAGGGATAGAGGAGACCAATAGGGGGAGAGGGATATAAGGATTCGGGTCTAGTCTGGTCTGGTGAGAGGGAGTGCTGAATTGATTGGGCAGAGGGTGTTTGTCTAAAGGGAGACTAAACGGGTGTCAGAGGTAAAGAAAAGGGAATAAGAGGTGAGAGAAGGCTTTTCAGCCTCTTCGAGAAGAACAGAGAAGGTGGGGACAAGGATGATTGGAATAGACAGTAGATAAAATGCTAATATATTTGAAATGATACTGAAATAAGAACAGTGCAAATACTTAGCTGTGACACGGGTTAGCAGAGGTGCAGAAGCTGTGTTTCCATTGCCACTGGTGATGAATATATCAGGGAATCCCTGTGTAAAATGTTTGACGCAAGACCTCGGTGCCTAGAAAGTGTTGTTAAGAATGCTGATCCCTGCAAGAAAACAAGAAACCAGAGCACTAGAAAGCAAGAGCACATGAGAATTTTGTTTCGCCGGAAGAAGTCTTGAAATTAGCTCTAGAGATTAACGATTTTTGATTGGCCTCGTCAAAGGCTTGAATTTTGGTTTAAGTAAAACTGACGTTAGTGATCCTGCCGGCGTCGACCGACATTTGACCGACATCGGCGGGTGGAGAACGGGTAAAAGAGCCACCAAGCCCATTCTCCATCTGCCAAGTACACTATCTGTTGGAGATATGTCGAAGGTTGGGCTAAATACGGACGAGAGTTGGTTAGGCAGTTAGAAAGAGGTAGGAATAGATCTTGGGTGAGTCATAAGGTGGGAAATAGTCCAAGGCGAGGTGTCAGATGAGGAGTTATAGGTGATGTGTCAAAGGGGAGGATATTAATAATAAATTATTATTTTTAAATTAGTAAGTGCATGGTTTAGGAATGGGTTAGGAATGGACCAAGGGGGAGGATGACCAAGGGTTAGACATGATATCGGTGTCTACAATATGCAACATCATAGGAGAAACAAGGGCACCTATAGAAGATGGCCCATGTCAAAACATTAGATTTCAACTCCCTAAATCTATCCTTGGGTCACTAGTTTCATTTTGACTCAAATAGATTCACTTTATCTTGAATCCTGAAGCTAATGTGTCATGTTACATTATAAGACCGTTTAGGCTTCCATGGTATTGTAGATTATTGAGTGTCTTCAGTGAAATTTTTATTGAAATGGAAGCCTATTAACACTACCCTCTCATGACCAAAAAACCACCTTTATCATGTCAAAACATTTTTCTAGTCTTGGACTAAAAGTGTGAGGCCATTTATGCTTGGGTAGAATTCAAAATCCTCATCATAAGATAGCACTAAAAATGGACAAAACCGTGATTCAGTCAAATTAAGGTAAGTTTTCCCGATTTCAACTTTCCTATTTCCAAACCTTGAACTCAAGTATGTCTACTATATTATGAATCTTACTTTGTCATAATGGATTTAAAAATGTTCTTATACCTTAATGAAGGTTTCACATGACCTTAAACACTTCCATCTTGACACTCTCAAACCTCTATGAATTGTACTCAGACCAGTATTGGAGCCACCTGTAGGTATTACTACAAGATATAAGATAGTGTGTGTTAGATTGGTTCTCCAAACCAATTTATAACATTTTTAAAGGATTAAAACTCATTTTTTCCACATTTTTAATATTATTACTATGTTGAAACCTCCTTCATCAATCATGATTGATTAGGGTTCTTTTACACATGACTGTAGGTGATATTTGTAGGAAGATTGACTGTGTGTAATGTAAATGTTCACTCCATCCAGATATGAATTTGAGACCAAAAATCCTTGGTAGTTATTAATAAATATGAAATTATATATAAACACATGTTAATTTTGTTTTTAAAACACTACAAGAGAGAGAACCTTCTACAACTGATAAAACTTGTCTGTAGACTATGATGTAGTTTCTAACTTACCAAATGATAAAGTCTAGGACCATTATTTTATGTTCACACATGAAACCAAAATAATAAATACATGAAAAATTTCCATTCCCTTTTATAACATGTGCAACACATGGTTTTTAAATAACAATCCAAATAAAGAGTAAACTTGAAGTCCATAGTGATGTGCAATTAGAAAAGAGGAACAAACCTTATTATCAATGGTTCATATAGCATGGTACACCAAAATTACAACTATTTCCATGGATTTTTAGTAGATAAAGAGTCTTATCATCCATTAAATTCACTAGATCTGAATCACATCCTCCTTTTTGTACCATGTAAAGACTGATTGACTATTTATATTTATCAAGGAGAGTGATAGAGAAGATAAGATGGTTTTGATCAATTTTAAGTCTGTCAAAACTACCCAAGCATGGAAATGAGTTATGGGAATCCCAATATTCATTATTAAAGTCCTCTCTCATACTAAAGCTATTATATAGGTTGTACAACATCTAAAAACTACTTATTTTCTCATTGGTCTTCTTTTTTAGACATTGCACCTATAGTTTTTAGTTTAAAACTACCATCTCTGACATTCTCTTAACATGTAGGATTTTAAAGTACACTTGGACACACTTTTATTTCCAATATAAATCATACAAGTCCAATTAGTGACCCCAAAAGTGGCCTAAAATGACTTAGGATAAATTATAGACAAATATGATAAAGATAACACAATTGTTGACCTTATTAAATACCATGGGACATAATTTACACCTTATGGGACCCTATGACAAGTTTAAACTACATAGGGGGTTGACCTAATTTGACTTGTGGTCAAATTAGTCAACACCATCATGATCATTCATTCTTAGTCTAGTATGTTTTCCATTTGAGTAACCTAACATTATAAATTAGGTTTGAAATTAGCCTTGATAAGTTCATATTCAAACATTGATTTATTTATACCTACACCTCTCATAATTTTTTACTAGACTTTGATGTTTCACTTTTGTATTGTGAAACTTACACTATTTCATTGCTCAATTTAAATACTATTTATATGCCTAAGTTTGGGAATTGTTCTATCTTCCATGTGTCTAACATCCAAGTCTTTTTCTAAATGATCAATTATATGTTTAAATCTCAATGCCTAGTTTGAGTTTGTTTCAAATTTGTTAGATTAAATATCTTACCTTTTATACCTAGTTTGTACCAAGTCTAGATTTTATGCATTATTTCCAAAAGTCCTATCAATTTTTTTTTGTCTTAGACCTAGTTTTGTTTCAACTCTAGATCTTGTGTCCAATTTCTAAGATTCCTAGAATCTTACCTATTTATTTTAGAAGTATTTTTTAATCCTAGCTTTGTTCCTTTTTTTAAAGACCTAGCAACCTTTTTAATTTTTATAAATAGATTAGGATTGGTTGAATCACTTTTTACCTAAGTTTGGTATTTACTTTTACCCATTGGCTTGACCATTTGTGTAAGAAAATAGACATTAGACCATTTTAAGACCAAGTTTTATCATTGACAATTTTGGAGATACAAATCCATTTATTAGACCAAGTTTGGACCATTTGTCTTTTAGACCTTTTTTTTAAGAGTTTGTAAGAAATCTAGGACTATCTCCATGGAATGTTATTCATTGATTTGGACATGTCTCATTACACTCATAGTGGAGGCATGTACAATCTAGGTTATAATAATTTAGTCATGAAAGATGACTTTGTTAAAGACCCATATGCAAATGATGTAGTTTGTCATATGGATCCCTATCTCACTTACACTGCTCAATCTAGGGAACAAAGTCAAGATCTATTAGCCCAATACTTGGTTAACACACCTTCATATTCAGAGAAAGATCAAAATGAAACCACATAATACCTCTCTAGTGTACCATTGGTTTCATTAAAAATTCCACATTAACTATATTATGTTATTGTTTTAGGCTCAATTTGCACCCTTGGAGAAAGTTCTTCAGGTTCCCTCTAATTGAGCTACATAATGGGAAGAACCCTAGGCTATGGGTCACCTATGGCGGGGTTGGACCTCTAGAGAAGGCCAACTTCCTCTTGATGCTCATCTAAACTAATGTTAAACTAATGCTTCATAGGGAAACTAGTTAAAAATATGGTTAAGGGATCCTAAGAATGCTAAAAAAGGTTGATGCACCAAAGTTAAATAGATACTCATATAAGCTTAAACACACTATGAATCACCATAAAACAACTATAACTCACACAACCTCAAAATCTCCCTAGTTTCATTAATATTTCATAGAATAGGTTACAAATAGAGCACTGATCTATAACTATAAGTTATATTGAAAACACCTTTAAAGAGGCAAGTATAAGGACAATAAACTAGGAATACTCTCTTTCACAATTTCACCATACACAATCATACTAATCACTAATTGAAAATAAGGGATAGGAAAAGTTTTGATCCTATTACGTCAAAATCTAGTTTTTATAATATTTTGATAGGGTTTAACCATATCAAATGAGAACACTTTTGTAAGAGTCTCAATGAGTATCCTTATCCTAGAAAATAATGATAAATTCTAAGAGATGAGAACCCCCATCATGGGAATGAGACTAGGATATATAAGAGAAAAGAGAGAGAAATAATGTCAGATCATGTCATAAAAGAGGGAACACACCATCTTGGTTCATTAATTAAACTTGAGCTGGCACCCTCCTTAGCCAATGAAAACCTTGCCACATTTTTTATCAATCATGACACTGCACATGGATTTCCAAGTTGAAAATCCCCATAACTCCCTAAGAATTCATTAAATTCCCTTAGCTATAGTTACCAACACTAGACCTTTTCTTTAATCCTTCAAACCATCTCTCACTTGAGGATAAAACTTCATGCTCATGGGTCTGATAGAAACATGGTTTTGTGCATTTTAGGTAATTATTTGTCAAAAATATCACCATTTTGAAGGACAAGGAGATTTTTAAATAATCACAGACAACTACCTTTGATTAAATTTATAAAAAATCCTTTCTATATATATAAAACCAATCTCCCTTATTGATTTTCTTGTAGTCACATATCAATGCAACTTATTGACTATGTAGCCCTTTTGATCTCCATTAGGTCCAAAAGACCTATTTTGCCTTTGAGCATCTATAAAAATGGAGGGATCGTTATGTATAGGTATCCTTTAAAGAATGGTAGACATAGTCATAAAATAGACCTTGTATGTTACAAACCTTCAAACTATATGCTTATATTTAGCTTTAATGGCAGTCCCTTTATGTCCTTTAACCTAACTGCAAGACTATATCCATTTCATGGAATTTTATCAAGCTCCAATGGTGGTAGGATGACACTATAATTCTTATTTTCCTTGGTTAAAAACTTCCTTGGGATTCTTGACTTTTATTTTCATTGGTCATCAATATTGGCTCAGATCATTGACCCATCTCGTATTGTTGATCCTTCTCAGTACAAATGACCATGAGTTATTGATCTACCTTTGACTTTTCAATCTCTCTCTAAGATGGTGCCATTTGGAAACCTTGTATTTAATTTTAGGATCCACTATTAGTTTGTCAACCTCAAGATTTGTGTCACATCATGGTCTCTCAAACTTTCTAAGATTTTTACTCACTTTTCACTATCAAATCAAGATGTATGATGCAATGCTAATAATTAGATCTATCAAGACCCACTATTTGAAATCAAATGGCTAACTCAAAAGACCAAACTTTGAAATCCACAATAATGTATTTGACATTTGTGTGAACATATTTTATGTTTGCATGATCATCGTTAATATTTTTAAACCCCAATGACTATTTATTATGTCTTAAATTTGATTTTCATGTGCCCATAATTTACCATATGTGTGACTATCATTGACATATATATGACCATCAAATTTTGGACCTCAATAATTAATTACCCAAGCTTTATTTTGATGTTTGATCAAATGTCCCATTTTACATGTTTAACTTTAAACACTCATAACTTGAGCTAGAAAGATCCTACAGACATGAAACTTTCAAAGCATTTTCCTAGCATGAATAACTCCATGGAACTACAATATCTTGGTTGTTGATGCTTTTTGAGTGAACTTATTAAATACATAAGTGAACTGGTCCATTTTTTCCTATGTGATGTCTCAATGATTGTCTAACTCACTTAGGCTTATGTTTGACCTTTGACATGAATTTACAAGGCTCGAATGATCTCCTAGGGCTTGTTTAAAACATTATTCATGCTTCTAAATGTTATGACCACAATGGAGACCTATTTTACTTAATTTAGACAAACTACACTTTACGTGAACTTAAATTGTTTCAAAATATTTTCAAGCTACATGATCTCTTTGGTATACTCATTCCATCCAAAACATCTACTCTTCTACTCATCCATTAGTAACCTAATCCATCTAGTCACAAGCTTGGCATGTGGACCAAAAATGGCCAACATCTTTGGTGACTCATAAGGAAACATGCCTACTATTCTTGAAAACATAGTCCATATTGCCTTGATTAGTCCATTGTGCATATCGAGTCCCAAGTATTCTCTCAACCAATCATGAAGATAACACAATAATATCCTTATTTAATACCTTTCTTGAAGTAAGAAGATCAAAATAAATAGAACAAAAAAGTTCCCAAGGCACCTACTGAAAAGGAAACACACAAAAGAAAAGAAATGTGCACAAGGTACTTAGAGGAAAGCATGAAAACTATTATAATATATATATAAGACCTTTCTAAAACTAATCCTCCTAGATCAAAAAGACAAATCCTTAAGTCACCTTTATGAGATGATAAAAAATGTGAAACAAGCTACTTTTTAGACCTTTGCTTCATTGAAATCAGCTACTTCATGTTTTCCAATCCTTTTGAAATGCTCTCTAATAGATAAAGTGGGATAAATATACCTCCAATGTATAAATAATCATCCTCTAGTTCAATACTTGCTTGGTACTAGACTATAGGATCACTTGTAACCTTCTCACCTGATGGTACTTTTGTTCATGAAGGGTGACTATCTTATTCCAAGAAAAATAACTTTAGTTCATCCCAAGAGGTAGCTTCTTCTTGATCAGTTTGGACAATGACAACCTTAACACCATCCCTATTATGCTTACCTTGAAATATCTCACATGGAATTTCACCAATCCATATATAATTCAAGATGTCAGATCCTCATGGTTCTTGATTTGACCATTTTTTTCATCTTTAAAGGCATCAATACTACCTTCAATGGGCAATTCATCTTGAGACTAGTCAGATTATTCAACTTGATTGACAAGTCACCTTCATGTTATAGAGGAGGAATAGGTTGGTTTATAACCTCTACCTGGTCCATGAATTGATGGTATATCTATTTCCATATTTCATTTTCATCCCCTTCCCCCTTGATAGTACACTCCACCTCACGCATAACTAAAAAATAATATTCAATGTGTTTCTCTTTACTGAAGGAGGCTTAATTCCTCTGTTGTTCACCAAGGGGATTCCCTATGGTTATTTATTCCTTGTAGTCACTCATGACATATTCTTTATTAGCTATGACTTGGGATCTCTCCTCTTTACGTATTCCACTCAAAATGGGTTCCTTTTTAAGGGAGGGTGGGATGGAAGGTTAAGTCTGCTTAGATTAGTTTTCCTTATTATTTTTTGACCTTAATAATCTATCTATCTACCCTTGTTTTAAAGTATTCATTTCATATAAATCATCATTGATAGCACTATATTAGACTTCCTCTCCAATAGACATCCACTTACCTGTCAATATTTGAACTAAATTCCTCATCCTCTCTATGATATGGAAAGGGATCACATTAAGATCTCTATCCCTTTTTATCATTAGCTCTTCTAATTTTATCATATTTATCTTGAATACTAATAAGGATGTGGTAACGAAAACATACTTTTGACAATGTTGGCTAGAGGGGTAGGTAGGTGCATATGAAGGATATATAGGCTCATTACAGGGTTGATAAGAATGATTAGATTGTTGGTATGAGTCATAGTAAGACTCGTAGGCTTTATTTGGTTGATTATATGGTTCACCAACCTAATTAGGAAATATTTCTACCCCAAATCCATCCATAGAGACTTAGGAAAGAGACAAGGTAAAGATAAAACTTGCTTGAAGGCTTACCTAGACTATTGTAACTAGATGAAAGCTTAGAGTCATCATTGATGTTTGTCTAATGCCTCAAAATTATGATATGTAGAATAAAAACACCAAAAATCCTTCCACTTATTTGGACCTTGGTCCCATCGAGCATGATAGAAACTATTGTAGGCTCAATTTTCACCCTTAGAGAGAGTTATTTAGGCTCCCTATAATTAACCTACACAATGGGAATAGTTGAATTTTGTGGGTCACCTATGGTGGGGTTGGACCTCCAGAGAAGGCTGAATTCCTCTTGATGCTCACCTAAACTAATGATAAACTAATGCTTCATAGGTAAAAGGGTTGTAAATATGGTTAAAGGCTCCTAAGAAAGATAAAAAAGGATGATGTAACAAAGTTAAATGGACACTCCTTTAATCTTGAACATGCACTAGATCATCATAAAACAACTATAGCTCACACAACCTCACAATATCACTAGTTGCATAAATATTTCATATAAGAGGTTCCAAATAGAATATTAATCTAGACCTGTAAGTTATCTTGAAAACACATTCAAAGAGGCAAGTAGATGGAAAATAAACTAGGAATACTCTCCTTCACAAATTCACCATACATAATCATACTAAGAACTGATTGAAAATAAGAGATAGGAAAAGAGTTGATCCTATTGCTTTAAAAATAAGTTATTAAAATATTTTGATAGGGTTTAACCATATAAAATGAGCACACTTTTGTAAGAGTCTCAATGAGTATCCTTATCCTAGAAAATAATGATAAATTCTAAGAGATAAGAATCCCCATCATGGGAATGAGACCAGGATATATAGGAGAAGAGAGAGAGAGATAAATAATGTGGGAGTATGCCATCATAGAGGGAACACACTATCTTGGGTCATTAATTAAACTTGAGCTACCACCCTCCTTAGCTAATGAAAGCCTTACCACCTTTTTGATCAATCAAGACACTTCACATGGCTTACCAAGTTGAAAATCCCCCTAAAGCCCCAAGAATGCATTTAATGCCACTACCTATAATTCTCAACACTAAACCTTTTATTTGATCCTTCATGCCATCTCTCACTTGAGTACAAAACTTCATTCTCATAAGACTAACAAAAATATGTCTTTATGCATTTTAGGCAATAGTTTGTCAAAAATATGGCCATGCTAAAGGACAAGGAGCTTCTTGAATAATCACAGACAACTACCTTTACTCAAATCTGGACCAGATCCTTTCGATAAATGGAAAACTACTATCCTTTATTAGTTTTCCTATAGTCACATATATTGATGTAAACTTATTGACTACATAGCCATTTTGATATCCATTAGGTTAGAAAAGACCTATTTTCACCTTTGATCATCTATAAAAATAAAGGGATTATTATGTATAGGTCTCCTTTAAATAATGGTGGACACAATCACCAAATGGACCTCATATGCTTCAAACCTTTGAACCAGAGGTTTATATTTAGCCTTAATGGTGATCCCTTAATGTCGTTTAACTTGATTGCAAGACTATATCCCTTTTATGGCCTTTGATCAAGATTCAATGGTGGTAGGATGACCTTGTTATACTTGTTTGCCTCAATCAAAAATTTCCCTTGGATTCTCAACCTTTATTTTTATTAGTCATCTATACTGACTTAGATCATTAACTCATTGACCTATCTCACACCATTGATCCTACTTGATAGGAATGACCACAAGTCATTGATCTACCTTGGACTTATCAACATCTCTTTAAGGTATGCCACTTAGCATCCTCACATTTGATCTTAGGATCCATTGTCAATTCATCAGCCTCAACACATGTGCCATGTGGTAGTCTCTCAAGCTCTTTAACCTTTTGACTCACCTTACACCATCATATCAATATGTATAAAACAATGTTGATCATTAGAATATCATGACCCACTATTTGAACTCAAATAGATAACTCATGAGACCAAACTTTGACATTTGTGGAAATTTATTTGATGTCTATGTGAACGTATTTGATGTCTACATGATTATCATTAATATTTTTAAACCCTAATGACTATTTTGTGTATCTTAAATTTTATGTCTACACACCTATCATTTGATATCTACACAACCATCATTGACATATACATGATTGTTAAATTTTGGACCTCAATAATTAATTTCCCTAGCTTTATTTTGACATTTTTGCAAACATCCCATTCTACAAGTTCAACTTTAAATATTCATAACTTTAGCTAGAAAGCTTGCACATACATGAAAATTTTAGACCATGTTCATGGCATGAATAACTCCATGGCACTACAATGTCTTAGTGGTGATGCTTTTTAAGTATATTTATAAAATACATAAGTGAACTAGTTTGTTTGTTCCTGTATGACATTTTAGTGATGGTCTAACTCACTTAGGCTTATAATTGACCTTTTTCATGAATTTTCAAGGCTCAAATGATCTTATAGGGCTTGGGAAAAACCTAATTAATGTTCCTGAATGTTTTCCTAAATTTAGACAAATTACACTCTAAGTGAACTTAAAGTGTTTCAAAATATTTACAAGTTACATGATCTCTTTGGTCCACTCATTCCATCTAGAACATATGTTCCTCTACTCATCCATAATAAACTTGATCCATCTAGGTACAAACTTGGTATGTGGGTCAAAAATGGCCAACAATTATTATACCATCAACATATGATCCTTATTTGTTTGATCATCACTTGTTTGAAAACAAGGACAAGGTTTTAGTTAGGGCCATGGAAGTAGGGGCCAAGTTTCTAACATACTTCCCCCATGAAAATTTACTTATCATAGTTAGAGTGCCTCTCAACATGCTTTATACCCAAACCATTGAACATGACTCTACTATCCATCCTCAAACACTCATGTCAATGTCATATCAAGACCCAAATATGCTTGTAAAAGGAAAGAGCCTCATAGAGGATCACTTTATATAAATGCAATAAGCATATCAAACCTATTTTAATCTAGTGCATAATTTTAATACTATGGCCATGTCAAATGCTCCACTCATAGATCCAACTCCTTCAATTGGAGTATTAATTTAATTTATAGGTCAAGATACTCTAGGTATAGATCCATTTATGTAAAGAAATTTTGTTGGTGATATTTATAATGCCCCATCTATTAGATAGGTGACTACATATTCCACACAATAATGTTCCAAACATGGTGGATAACATGCAAATGTCTTCTAATCCAAGCCAAAGTGATTTAATTATGCAAAAAAATAGTCTATAATAACAAGCTACTTTAGTTAATATCATGAGTGGTGCACAATATTAGGGGGTAGGAACTCTTACATCCCAACCAAAATATGTTACTTATTACCCAATTAATTATTAAATAATGCAACCACATGGATTAAGTAATCAAGTACCAACTAGTTCTTTGTCTCAACAACTGATGAAAGACATTCGACCTCAATAGGTGACTACTAACATTCCATAAAAATAGGCATAATCTAATCAACCATCATATTAGAGGCAAAACATTATGCCACCTAAATAGGGGGTAAAAAAAATTTCACCTTGACAAGGAATGTCAAACATACCTCAATAGTCATAGACCAATATACCTTTACAATCATAAACATTATCTAATCAACAATGTGTGTCTATTAGTCAAAGATAAATTCTGAACATCCAACATACATCTAGCTTGAAATAAGTGTTTGAAAAACCAAGAGGTACCACTATCTAATAATTACCAATTAGTCACCAATTAAATTTTTCTCAACACATGACATAGATCCAAAGATAGGGCCTTATTCCATAATAAGTTTTCCTTATTCATCTAGGTTTGAATAGTTAGAAGCAAGTCTCTACTCAAACTCAATAGACATATTACTTTAATTAGAGCCATAATATTCCATCGTACCCACAATTCCATTAAATACAAGGATATATATTGAATCCAAAACAAAATATAACATAATAATTCATGTAATTTTAATAACCACATCCCAATCCATGGACACATATTCCTAGTTAGTTCACTCATCAAACCAATATTCTGTAATAAACCATACCTCCATTATAACCTAGTCAATGTAATCTACCTTTGATATCTGAGCCTCTAGCTCATCCAAATGTTCCATCTAATGTTTTTTCCAAATAATTACAATAAATGAAGGATGTGATTGCTAACATTAAATCACAGAGTAGACCAATAAATTCAAGTTAGATGATATGTGTTCATACCCATTTTATATGGAGTATCTATAAATACCATTTCCTCTAAGTTATTAACCACTAAAATTTGATAAATACAAGGGTAAAGGAGACCATAAGGCCCATTTGATAGATTCATTGTCAATTTATATCTAGTGTCTTATAGTGACATTTACCTCCTCCTTTTGTTTCTTTAAATTATAGTAGGATAGGATTTGAATTGGTTCCTAAAATTACCAAATAATTCTATATCTAATTTTGATGACCTCTAGGATAAATTCATGCAACATTTCTCCTATAATTTTGATCATGAGATTTCATTAGTAGATTTGACTCAGGCTAAACATAAAGTTGGTGAAATTTTTTCAAGCTATCTACATATATGGAGAGCACTTACTAGTCACTTCACCCACATATTATTAGACAAATAATTGGCCATTGTGTTTACTATAAATTTACATAGTGATATATCCTATCATCTAGATCTTTAGTGTGTGTATACTTTCAAACAAAACATGGATAAAGTATTACTGATTTTAAAATCCCTTATTAACAAAGGTATTTTCAAGATAACCTCATCGAACCAAACTTAGAACTAAAACCAAGGAATAGACCAAAGACATAACCATAACCATGTCCAAGCACAAGCATTGGCACCAACCCAAACTAGTAACTATGAAAAATCCAAAAAATTTAATCACAATAATAATGTTATTGGAAATGGAGTAATTGATTCATGTCATGTATAAATGGTGAAAACACCATCTACTTAACCCACACCACAAATGCAACTTAATCCTATCTATAACCTATTCAATAAGTGAATCCTTTAGAATAGCCCATACTAGCTCCACAAACATAGCAAACACCACCTTGGTAAACCCCTCCTCTGAGAAGAAAACTCACTCCTCAAGTCTTCAGTGACCTTTGTGAACCTATTAAATTAGTGTTTCATAAGTTATAATTAGCTAATATGATTAGTTGGCTAATTCCAAAGAACTATCCTAAGGGCATTCCATATCTAGACTAGTATAGAGAGAATGAGTTCTATGGATACCATGGTGTTCATGGACATAATCTATGCCATTATGTGCAAATTTAAACACCTCATCAAAAATATGTTGGAAAATGGGGAGATTACATTGGACAATAGAGCATATACATCTAATCAGAATATAGGTATTTACCAAAACTCTTTTCTACAACATAATAATAATAATAATAATAATAATAATAATAATAATAATAATAATAATAATAATAATAATAGTAATAGTAATACTAATACTAATACTAATAGTAATAGTAATAGTAATAGTAATAGTAATAGTAATAGTAATAGTAATAGTAATAGTAATATTAATAGTAATATTAATAATAATAGTAATAATAATAATAATAATAATAATAATAATAATAATAATAATAATAATAATAATAATAATAATAATAATAATAATAATAATAATAATAATAATAATAATAATAATAATAATAATAATAAAAAAAAAAATAGAAACAATGAACCCCATAATAACAACAATAATAGTGTCAATAAACACCATGACAACAACAAAAATATCAACAATAACAAAAATAACAACCCCATCAATTAAATGAAAGGAACCAATGCCAAAATGATTCCAATAACTAATAGACTTATCATGAAGTTTCAAATGACTATACTAAAGTTGTAGTCCATATTGTGTGAGGTCATGTTTCAACCATCACCATTAATCCTAGACCAAGTGCTAAGAAAACAAGACCATTTCCAAGCAATTCCAATCAATCCACTTATGCCAATAATCCTTCCTTAACCAAGGACTTAAAATAAGTGGAATAAAAACTAGGGATTACTATTTAAGGGCCTTATACTAATATGTCATCATTTCCCTATGACAACAACCAAGTGCACCAGTAATTGAGACTTATCACATCTGGCCCATCTCCATCATCATCAAGCTACAATGGTATTGTCTCCAATCTTGATTATGCAATCACAACTCGATGGGATAAGATTAGAATTTTAGGTCCATAAATTCATCCCAAAAAACTAATCCAACCCACTTTAATGGTTAGGAACAATCCCTATGCCACTTTTAAGGAAAAGACATATGACTTATAGAACAACTTCAAAAGACACCCACACAAATTTCCATTATGGATTTGTTGCATAAATATACTATTCAAACTAACATCCTAACATAACTCCTAGGCCAATCCAAAGTTCCAAATGACATAACCCCCAAAAATTTCCAAGCTTTGTTTAGACATATATCCCCAAGCCAACAAATTAAGCTTTGACTAATGTGATATGTCATTGTTTGGCCCTCTCTATAATAATCCCCTATACATTTAAGTTATCATCACATGGCACAAGGCAAAACATGTCCTCATAAATAATGGATTAGGCCTAAATATTATGTCTCTAAATCTCATCAAGCATCTCATATATACAATAACCAATCTATATACATATATAATTACTATCAAATCCTATGATAATGAAGAGAAAGAATAATAAGGCACCATAAGCTTTCTATTTATCATTGAGACATTGACCCATGATACACTTTTCCAAGTGATGTAATTTTGGAAGTACAACTACTGAGAGGGGGTGAATTAGTTCCCTTTAAACAATCCTTCAATTTCACTTATCATTCATGAAGCATTCATTAAAACACATACATCAACCAATGCATAAACAAGCATCCACATAAGAAAATAAAAAATGAACATAAGATATATGTGGTAAACCCTTAATGGGGATAAAACCCATTGAAAAACAACTTGTATTATATTTTATAAGTAATGAATAAATAATTAGTGAGGCACCAACCCCATAAGGAGCACCAACCCCTCACTAGTCAAGCACAAACTCAACTAGTCCTTTAGCAAACACCAAATTGAAAGGAGGCACTAATTCCCTAGGTAAATCAAAACCAACTCAGCTACCTAGAAAATTTTATCACCTTTGGATACCTATTTCTCACTCAACTAATGATTATCCCCTTCTTTTTCTTTTCACACTCTTCTATCTCCTTCAAACAACCTATTAGTTCTCTTCACTCAACTAACCCTCTTCTTGGAATATTTAGGTCATAAGACATTGTTCATAATATATATAATAAATTTTATAACTTAATTAAATATTAAAAACACCTATATTATTGTTTATAAACTTGATACGTGGTTTCCAAATTTATATTTCATTCACTCATTCCCTCAATATTCTAACTAGTCAAATTAGGCCTATTAGACCTTTTTATACTTGACTCTTGATCTCACCCACCTTGGTCAGCCATAAAACTCTAAATATTTTTATTACCCTTTTAATATATCAAAAAACACATTTCACAAGTGAAAAAACCATTAAATATGTCGGTCACCAATCATAAGGACCAAAATCACCATTAGGCCTAATAGAGAACTAATGCAGCTAGGTTTTCTCAAGGCACACATTTCACCTTGACCACCTTGGAAAATTTTTAGCCTCCTAAAATTGATTAAAAACTTCACACACACTTAAATTATACCCATAATAATCTTACCTTAGGTCCCCAACACCATTTATCTCATTTTACTCTTTGAACCACACCATTAGGTCTACTCGTAATTAGGTCTTCTCACTACCAGAAAGTTTGCCTTGAACATCTCAATCATAAAATAAAATTTACCACATAAACATATAAATAAATCACATGGATATAAAATAAATTACATAATATTCATAATAATATCCATTATACTAAATTATATATGGAAAATACCTAAAACTGATCACTTTCATATGCTCACTTAGAACTACAAACAGGCTTCAAAACCCAATTAAGAACCCTTGAATTTTCACACCTTCATAGGAGTTTATCATGAATAAAAATACATTAAAATTAAACTAGTATACCTATATAAAAAATTTATTTTCATTGTATTCTTCAATTCTAGGTATAATGACTCAAGAACATGAATCTCACTCACACAGAAAATTGCTTGTATCTCTAAAACACAGTCATGGAAACTAAGACTTTAGAACACTTTTGTGAACATGTTTTTGAAATTAAAATGGGTTTATAAAATCCTTAATAATACTTATATCATATTTAAATATCTATATTATAATTCTAAATATCAATATTGGTCTTACAAACTAATCTCATGGCTTCACCCTACAAAGACCTCACTGTGTTAGACAGGTCACTTTGAGAGCAACTTTATTCTTGTATATGAGCATATCCAAATATTATATTCAAAATATATATGTGATATATGTATATAAAAATAATACCATTAATTTGGATCCATACCTAATGCACTAAAACCCATCCCTAATCTCATTCTCACTTCTGCCTGGTTTTCTCATTATCTTCCTCGCTAGGCATTTTTAGTGATAGGCGAACTTCTAAGACTAGTTTAGCATATTTGAAGTATGTAACCTACTAAAAAATTTACATGATAATAAAATAAAATTCTCACACATCATCCTCCAATAATTTACATGATTTGACCTGGTCAACCCTACTTGCCACA
The DNA here is from genome assembly GCA_037957365.1 of Torreya grandis. Classification (NCBI taxonomy): domain Eukaryota; kingdom Viridiplantae; phylum Streptophyta; class Pinopsida; order Cupressales; family Taxaceae; genus Torreya; species Torreya grandis. The sequence goes on from JARHVA010000830.1 coordinate 2,923,615, forward strand.
TCAAAAATCTAAGAAATAAGGGGTTTCCTATAGCTTCCACTCATTATTATAATATAAAAGTGCCACATAGAGGTATTTTGGAGAGTTTAATACAACCTAAAATCATCATAATAGGTCAACCAAACCATTCTGATCACTTTTGAATCATATCTTCCATTTCAGGTCATTATTAGGGTTCTATAGACGGTTTAGACTATCTTTCATTCTTAACAATCATTAATAAAGATTAAGCCCTCAACCCAAAAACAAATGCCAAGAAATTTAAGCTATGAAATTTACCCAAATACCATTAAATACTTATATCCTCATGCAAAGTTTTCATATGCCAATGAGCATAATAAAATCCTTCTCAGGTCTATAATACCTCATTCTGTACACATAGAAAAACCTCAATACCACATTACATGATTTTTCCTTATTTTTAAGACCTAAAGCTTGTTTTCAACAAACTTGACACAACCTCTCACACTTGTGACAATTCTCTAATGAGCTCTAACACCTTATAAAATTAACTAAACCCCTCATTACACCAAACTAGGTCTCTTTGTGCATTAGACTTTGAACTACCAACCATACTTAGACCTTGAATACACCTTAAAACCTATTATACTATTCTCAAAACCTAATAATAATTTCAAAAAAACCTATACCAAGCTCACACACTACCAAACTTCTCATAATCATTAGTCTGCTCATCTCAGCATGCTACCAAGTATATGCCTTCTCACTAGGTCTCTTCATGCAAAGACTAAGCCAAGAACTGACCTATAAACCTCTTTTGAAAGATTATACTCTTTATAAACATGTTTAAAAAGTGTCAAAAATATTATCACATGATCTACTTGTTGTTAATTTGGTTTGTTAAGACCAAATACCAACCCCTATAGTTTGAAACTTTCCCTAGTACTACTTATCCCATTCAAATCGATCTAAAATTGAGTAATTTTGCCTAAAAACTCAATTTTCCATCTTAAAATATCAAAATTCAAGTTAAATAGGGTCATAAAATAATGTCAAATGCAACCAAATAGGCAAAAAGTTTTTCTCAATTTCTCCTCCCCTAGGTAGAGTTTCATGAAAATTCAATTGGTTTCAGAATCTTGGGGACTTAAGCTTCCTCTCCATGGCCTCATTCATCTATTATTCATACATTTTAGGAAGAGAGAAAGTAAACATAGTTATTCAAATCTATAAATTAGCATGGTTTCAAGAGAATTTATCTAGTCATAGAGGGACAAGATAGCCTCAAATTTTCTTGAATTTGTGTTTTTCATAGTCCCCCTCATGCTTCTTGTGCTCCCCAAGATAAATTATTAGAAGTTATTCTTGATTAATAACCAAGAATCCATTCCTATGATTTAAAAGTGTCTAAAAATGGGCTTATTTAGCATTTTTTAAGGAATTTTGCATATTTTAAGGTTTTCTAGAGAAAACTAGGTTTTAATTTTAGTCTTTTGCCCTCCTCCAATGGTCTTCAAAGTCACGTGGTATGATGATCATGTGTTTATGGTTGAAAATAACTCATTACCTTGGTTTTATCATGCTTATAGGTTCTCCTTTCCCACCTCCACTTCACTCATCCCCATATCACTATCATAAAAAGCCTTACCATTGTGCTCTTGTTTCATTTTCACCTTCCTTTCATGAATTTCCCTCATCTTTCCACCATCCTTCATCCATACCACCCTCACCCATCTACATCACCTAGTTTCATCATCAATGAGAGTCAAAGGTTTATTAAATGACACTCAAAGAATAAAATGGAGCTTATATGTAAATCCAACATCATAATATAGTCAAAATGAAGCATCTATAGCAAGACTAAGAATAATCAAATATGATCACAAGGTCCTATGAGTTCATAGATTAAGGAGACACCTTATATAAGGTAAATAATGTTAGGTAACTCATATATGGGGAGTAAGAATTCATGGATTTAATAAAGGTAGATTTGAGCTTTGAATCTTGGTATTCTTCCCACTTGTTGATACATATATGAAAAGGAAGTATAATCAGGTACATGTATATGAATCACATCAGTCAAATGGTGACATGATGATCTCTCCAAATGAATGATGAAATTAATTTATCTATCATAACATAGAGGTTTTCAAGGGTTAAAATCTGACTTTGAGTCATCCTCAAGGACACATACAAGCTATTGTCCATACAATATACCTTCAAGAAGAGGCCTACAGTTGCCAATCATGCTTGAAATGATTTTCAAGATGATTTGATTCACTTCTGTGAAGTCATCATGTTTTTAAGGAATCCCATCATGGTTTTAAGACAAAAGGTCAATTTTGATTCTTTCAACCTCATGAATAAGTATCCTATAGTGCCTAAATGCACCTACAGACCTGTAGGTGTATTCAATTGTATAGATGAGGGTTTGTTTATCAAGGTATATCAAGAAAACATCATTACCTATATTCAAATCATTGCAAGAGAGAATATATTACAAAAGGACAAATTTAATATTGAAAGGACCCTAATAATGGCTAAAGTAAATCTACATCCAACCTTTAGGGTAGCCTATAGTCCTAAAAGAGGAGGTGACCTACAGGCCTGAGGTATACTGAAAGCCTACTTGGTAGTAAGAATCTTTTATAGCTCATGAGTCTACTTTATGTATCAAGGCAAATTCAAGTAATAAATAGTAATAATGATGAGTGGATAAAAATGACTAATCAAGTTTTTTTTCCAAGAAATTATAGTCTTACCTAAGGGAAAAGTACCCTATAATAGACCTAAGAGAACCATCTACATCCAAGTAAGGGTTTGAGATGTTCCAAGGTTTATGATGGAACCTAATGCACTAACAAGTAACTTGTAACATTAATCAAGGTTTAAAAAGACAATGGGGATAATAAATGGTTTTTAAATATGGACATATAATCAAGGAGAGAAACAACCAACCTCAATAGTAAGCTACAACCAAGAGGATGGACTAGGTCCTTAGAAAGGCCTAAAAGGCATAAGCCTTAAGGAAAGAGTTATGAAGTTTATTGAAATATCATTATAGGTATAAAATCATAATACTTTGTGTTTATAAAGGTTTCTTAAGGCCTAGACCTTGAAATAGATTTGTAAAAGCCCTTAATAATCATAGAAAAGCATTAAAATGTAGGGGCAATGAGGAAAGATATTATAAAGGATATCTTCCAAGTGACATTTGTTTATGTTCCCTTAATATCCACGTAAATGAATGCCAAGAATCACCAAATAATAATGTCACCATATAAAGTTTTTTTGTACCTCAGTTCATGCAATCATACATTCAACACCTATAATAGGGTGTTGACTCTCTTTATAACTAAGTTTTGAAGTGATCTCAAGCCCATTTTATGTATGAAGTTGACAAGAGCTAAGTGGGGTAGTTATTGATTCATGTTATGATTTAATTCATATTTATAAATAATAATATGGATATTAAATGTATTTTAATGCATATAAATCCAATAACCAATTGAAACCCTATAGTAATCCTATTGAACCCTACAACCATGCTAAATAATAGGTTCTTCTCACAGCCATGGAAAATGGAAACTCAAGATTCCCTCAAGATAAGATGGGCATATGAATATATACTCATGCATATATAAGTAATAATATACTTGTAAATACTTTTAAATATAGAAAAATTACTATTTGGTCATGACATAAGAGAGATAATACATAACCATTGTATGGAAATTGACTGTGTAAGGTCAAGATTGCCTTGTATTGGTGTCAAAGCATGCTAGAAATAAGGATACAAGATGTTTTAAAAATATTAATAGGAATTTTTTGATAATTTAATATTATTTTAATCTTTGAAACCTCCATTACTCATGAAAATCTTATAATATTGACATACATAATCAAATATATGATCAATCCATGCAAAAGCAGCATTTTTAAAGGAAATTTGAAGATTTTGGCATCTACAGGTAGATTTTTGACCTAAAATTTTGGTTTTAACATCATAATTATTTGATTGATAATCCAAAAAAATTTAAATTTCATTTTACAAGTGTAAGTGCTCTCTATTTTTTCATAGTCATCATGTCTTTTTGAGGTCACCATTGGAGCAGACAGCCTTTTGAAGTACCATGAAAGTTTTTGAGTCCAAGTGGATGTTGGAGAATCATGGAAAGATATAATTAATTATTAATTCACCTTATAAGAGTGTAAAAACTCTAATTAATATACAAATCATGCTCATATAGGTTTTCTCAAGTAAATAGACATATAGGCCAAAAAGACATTTTTGACTTTTCAAGAAAGAAGATAGTTTTATAGTGTTTTGATATAATGGTACATAAATAATAATTATTTTTTTATGAATTGAGAATTATGGGAAGAGTCATTTTGATCCAAGTGAATAATTTCAATTTTTGCAATTCTAGACACCCTTATAAGCCACTTGTTCTTATGTTTGTATCTTTCACCACGTGAGGAGTTTATCTAAACACTCTTATTATTATTTGAGGACCCAGATTAAATTATTTTTATTGAATTGTTGAGGTTATTTGAGGGGATTTTCTTTATGAATAATCACTAAGAGCATAGGTAGCTTAGAATGTAAGTAAAACCCTATAGGTAGTATTCTTCTACGTGATAACTTTGCTCATTTTTTGCATGGGAGGACAATATTTTTAGAAGTATTATAGGGATAAATTTGATACACATAAATTTAAATACTTTTGTATTTAGAGGTATCTACTTCATGAATCATCATTTTCAATTTTGAATTTCAAAACCCTCCCAAATCCTCAAAAAACTATTTTTTCAAAAAAATGATTCTATTTCCATCTAACCACCATAGATAAACATAAAAAATCTTCAAACATCAATTAAATTCAAATAATATTCCATAAATTCCAATTTTATGTATGGATATATACGGATCAGGATAGAAATCAAGTTTTTGTATAAAATAACATGCGAAATGAGGTACAAGGTAGTTTACATGAAACCAATTTATGGAGATAGAATATTGAGACTTTTTACATGTCCTAAAATCATCATTTGGTTATAAATATTCGAATTTCCCCTACTATCTTACTAAAAATGGCTAGTTTGTAAGAAAATAGGGGAAAGTGGGCCTAGTCAACCCTATTGACTAAATGGAAAGAGTTTATTCATCAAAATAATATGTCTCATGGTGTGATGGGTTGTTAACTATATAATTAACCTTTTTTTTTAGGTTTCATACATTTCCTTGTAAGTTATATGGAGTTTCAAGTGAAAGAAGTAGGCTGTTAGGCTTAGTTGGCTTAGTAGGCTTGTTTATTCAAATAAGTAAAGAGAGTTGGCATTGAAGATTATCATCAAGAAGTTAATAATAGAGTTTCAATTCCACTTATCCAATTTTCCCATCAATATATCATTCACTTTCAGTCTTTGAGTGTCATTTCATGCACAAAGGAGCCAAGTGGAGCTAATTAGCCTTGAACTTCTTATTATCACTTCAGTTGACTAATTAACCATATCATGATTTTATCATTGGTTATCATGTAAATAAAGGATTTAAAATACTTACAACTCAGCTTCAATATTGAGTTAAGGAACCCAATTTATCATAAAATCATGCAAGGAAGGCTCTTGACTTGTTAAAATGGGCCCACCACTTTTTTAATGCTAAAAGGAGGAGCATCCAAGACAAAGAGACAAAAGGATATTTATTCAAGACTTTAAAATCAATTTGTAATTCAAGTTTGACTTGAAATTAAGTGGATTTGACCTCCCCTTCTCTTTCCAATGCCAATATTTTGGCTAATTTCTAATTTTTCTCTATATGTAGGCTTGTAAGCCATTTTTTAGGATCTATCCCTCTCTTAGCATGACCAGACTCTACCAAGATTGAGTTTTATAGCATTTTTAAATAAATAAAATTATTGTTTTATATTCCATTATGTTGGTATAGTGTGTAATATCAATTAGATTTTCATATATGGTAGAAATTTGTCCCTTTTCAAGTCTTGATTCTCACCTAGCTACTAGTTTGTCATATTATGCAGGTCATATTCAGTGTTTGATGTCTCTTGGTTGAGATTATAGTCGATATAAGTGGCTGGTTAGTACCTTGAATCATGCCTATTCCATCATTTCTCTTAGGCTTTAATAACCAGATAAAACCTCTACATGAAATATTGATGCATAAGAGAAATTTGTAATTGTAGATTCAATCTTTACTTATCTAATCAGTATTTTAAGAGCTCAAATAGAGTGGATGAATAACCAATACAGGTGTATCACCAATAGTAAATTAGGATTTCCATTTTGGTTTCCTTCTCCCCCTTTTCATCCCAACAATCATTACTTTAGTAAGTAGTGCAAAGTGATACATCAGAGGAGCTAGCCTCACCAAATATAGAGGTCTAGTTTGAGTTCAAGTGTGTCACACCTCAGATCAGTCCAATGTTAGTCCAAGTGTGAAGGTTTTAGAGCCAAATATATCAAGCCTTTAAATAAGGTGATATCTAGGTTATTAACACTACCACTAATTTTTATCCTTCATAGATCTGGATACCACCTTAAGACTCTTCATTAGGTTAAGTAGAGTCCAAGACTAGTTTAGTTACATGTTTAGGCTTAAGACTTTACCCCTAAAGGTTTACCTTGAGAATTTCCTAAGTGTTTCAACACTTAATATGAATGCTTGGGTATCCTTAAACACCCACTCATGTTTGAGTGTACCCATATTACTATACCACCATCTTCATACCCTCTCATAGGGTCTCTTTTTATGATGATCAAAGTCATAACTAGGCTTCTCAAGCTCAGTGCTCAATAGTATTCTTACCTTGTATCTTAATCTTAACCTTGACATGTCATCAACCTCATAAAAATTACCAAGTTACCTTCAAATTATCTCTTGTCATAAGACTTATTGTGACATACCACTTCACCATACATGGACTCAACTTTGACCTTGACATTAATAACATCCATCTTGACCTTGACATCAATTATAACATCAATGCCACATCACCAACAATAGTAACATACCTCAACAATCACCCACTTTATCATTGATGTCAAACACTTCAAATAGATTTGATCATTCACAATTCCCCAAGATGGATCTTCTTCAAATTGACCTTTCTCCTAAACTAGAACATTATCCCCCTTTGAAATTAATGAAAAATGGTCAAATCTTGATAACTATCTAATCCTTGGACCTATAAAAACACACTTTTTATCTATAAACAAGATCATTCTCTCTCCCTTTTTCAACAACTCAACATAAATCAGGCTCACAATTAACTACAACAAATCTTCTTGGTAAACACATGTACTCTTGGAGAATAATTGGTTCCCCATATCTCCATGAGATATTTAGACAAAATCATGAATGTGACTTGGTTTGATTAAGTAATCATACAAATTATTTATAACCCATCTCTTGAAATCACACATCCAATAGACCATTGACTAAATTTTGGATCTTAAAACATGGAATGCAAAGCTATCCCTAATAACAATCATCCATCATGCTTCTACTCACTACCTGAGTGCCTCCATGAAGCCTAATGGAGTTAAATCTTCTCTCTTTAGTACTAAAAAAACATAAACTCAAGAGATTCATAGATCTCCATGTCCTTACTATACTAAAATTTCTTGATGATCCTCTTAGGCTTGAATTCCTTTTTAAAAACATTCTAACTTGGTCTACTTGAATTAAATTCTTCATCCATAATCTAAGATGATAGGGAGAATTCTTGGAACTCCTTTACATTTGAATTATACTCCACTATGGAAAGTAGTCCACTTTTACTTGCATATTGATCATCATTCACCTTATCTACCTTTGGTCTCCATTCACTATTTTGTTTTCTTTATTGCATTCTAGGGGCCTCAATACTCTTGATTTGACTTGAGAATCCATTATTATATAAATTTACAACATGACCAACCTTTTGACAATTAAAACACATTATTACTCTTGATGTAAACACACCATTACCCATACCTCTTGACTAATGATTATCCTCATAGTTCCATGCATATTCATTCTTTGAGGGTCTTATAAAATGCCTTGATCTATGACCAAATTAGTTATATGAATAACTTATCACTTGTAATCTTTTAAAAATCATTGATCATTTATACTATTTTAAAAATTCACAAAGGAATTTACCTTACTTGATACTTGATCCAACTCATCTTTCAAGGAATACATTTCAATTACATACCTTGTACATTCTTCTTCTTTAGCCTTTAGGCTTGTAGTCACAATCTCAATTTGAGTCTCCACCTATTTGACTATTTCCTCTTGTTCTTTGGAGTTGTTGCTTAGTCTAACTTAAAACAAGTTGATTTTATCCTCATAGTATTTGGCAAGAGACCTCATCACCTTATTCTTATTCTTCACCATTTTCATTTCTTTTATAGCATTCATCAACTCATCCTCAAGGTCCACCTCATTTTCTTATTCATCTGAATCACCAACAATACCTACAAACCACATGGACTCTTCTTGATTTAAATAGCTTACCTCCTCAAACATGAAGATAAATTCATTTACATTAGGATCAACACCCTTGTGGTTACTCTTAGAATCACTTATCTCACTCTCATCAAATGAACTATAGTCTTCCTTGGTGTAAAAGCTTATTTTTTTCTTGAAAAACTTTTTATTATTGTTATACCTTCTAAATTTTTCTTGATTTTATCAAACCTATAATACTTATTGCCATCATAATGACCTTAATCACGTTTTTCATCATCATTTGTATTATTTTTATGATGTAACTTATTAGAAAAGTGTCTAATTTCTTCATAATTAAAGAAATTGAGGGGATGCTTACCCTTATATTTATAAGAACCAAATTTCAACTTTACTACAAACATAGCTATCAACATATCATCATCAATATCAAAATAATCATTATATTTGGATTTATTACCTTGTTTATTAGTCTCATTTGACTTATTTTCTACCTTAAAAGTATCTTCCTTATTTACAAGTCTCCCTTCACTTGTCCTCATCTTATAGGTTGTTAGGGTTTCATAAGGTCCATCCATCTCTAGCTTGTCTAGATCTTGCATCTCTTCAATAGTAGACTCTTTAGAATAAAAATTAGGAGTTAGATATATCAATACCTTTTAAACAAAAATGCACTCTTTAAATTATTCACCTATGCCTCTTATGATGTTGACCACTTTATCAACCCTCAAAAGGTAGGCTATAATGGTCTCATTTTCATTCATCTTTATGATTTTAAATTATCTTCTATGGGTTTACAATTTAGCCAATTTAAAATTAGATTATCCCTCATGTATAATATCTAAAATTTCCAAAATTTATTTGATATATATATATATATATATATATATATATATATATATATATATATTTCATCACCTTCACAAGCTCTTCCTCTAATAGGCCACAAAGAATACCATTCATTACTTTTAAATTGTTGTCACTAGCCTTCTTACCTATTACATCTATAGGAGGAATCAGAGGTGAAAATATTCATCCAAAACTAATTTAAAAACATCATGACCTTGAGAAATAAAATATTTTCTCATCTTGACACTTTAAAAATAATAATTAGATCCATTGAACAATGAAGCCTTGTTTGTAGAGAAACCATGTCATGCTTGACTAGACATCTTCACTTGCTTAGGATAGAATTTAGGCTATTAGGCCTCCTTTAAAGGACCTGATCTGATACCAAAATTTTTAAGTAAAAATATTGAGATGGGGATGAATTATTTTTCATAAAACAATCCTTAAATTTCACTTATCATTCATGAAGCATTCATTCAAACACATACATCAACCAATGCATAAATAAATATCCACATAAGCAAAAAACATATGAACACAATATATATGTGGTAAAAACTTAAGGGGGATAAAACCCAATGAAAAATATATTGGAATAAATTCCTATATTAAATTAATCTAGATTCTGTGAGACACCAAACCCATAAGGATCATTGACCCCTCACTAATCAAGCACCAACTCAATTACTCCTTTTACAAGTACTAACTTGAAAGAAGACACCAACCCCCTAGGTAACTTATCACCAACTCAAATACCTAGAAAATTTGATCACATTTTGACATATATTTCTTACTTAATTTATTATCGTCCCATTCTTTTGTTCTTCACACTCTTTTATCTCCTTCAAACAACCTATTAGGCCTCTTTGCTCAACTAGCCTTCTTTTTGGTAGATTTAGGTCATATGACCTTGATCATAATATATATAATAACTATTAAAACTTCATGAAATATTAAACACACCTATATAATGGTATTTAAACCCTCTATCTAGTTTCCAAACTTTTACTTCATTGGCTCATTCCCTCAATATTTTAACTAGTTAAATTAGGCCTATTAGACCTTTTTTTATACTTGACTCTTGTTATCACCCACCTTGGTCATAAATTAACCTATCCATAATTTTATCACCATTATATTATATAAAAAAATATGTTTAAAAATTTAAATAACCACTACATTGGTTATTCACCACTCATAAAGACCAAAACCACCATTAGGCCTAATAGAGACCTAATGCAATTAGGCCTTCTCAAGGCACACGTTTCACCTTGATCACTTGGAAAATTTTGAGCCTCCTCACATGGATTAAAAAATTCATAAAAACTTAAAAAATAACTTTATAATCTCACCTTAGGTCCCCAACACCATTTATCTCATCTCACTCTTTGAACCACACCATTAGGTCACTCGTAATTAGGCCTTCTCAATGCCAAAAAGGATGCCTTGAACATCTCATTAATTTAATAAAATTTTCCAAATAAACATATAAAAAAATAAAATTTATATAAACTAAATGACTCATATTAATCATCATATCCATTATACTACATGATATATGTAAAACCACCTCAAACTGATCACTTTCATATGCTCATTTAGAACTACAAATAGGCTTTAAAACCCAGTCAAGAACCTTTGACATTTCACACCTTCATAAAATTTTATAATAAATAAAAATAAATTAAAATGTACCTATGATACCTATATAAAAACTTTATATGAATTTTATTATTTGATTCTAGGCATAATGACTTAGGAGTAAGAATCTTAGTCACACACAAAAAAATTGTTTGTAGTTCCAAAATATAGTCATAGAAACCAATAATTTAGAACACTTATTTAAACACTATTTTTAACTTAAAATTGGTTTATATTATCCTTCATCATCATTATATAATCTTTAAATATTTATATTATAATTTTAAACAGCAATATTGGTCTTAAAGACCAATCTCATGGCTTCACACTACACAGACCTCACTATGTTAGATAGGTCACTTTGAGATCAACTTTATTATTGTATATGAGCATATAAAAATATTATACTCAAAGGATATATGTGATATAGGTATTTATAAATAATACCATGCATTTGGATCCATCCCTAGTCCACTACAACCCATCCCTAATCTCATTTTCACTTCTACCTAGTTTTCTCATTGTCTTCCTCACTGGGCCTTTTTAGCGATAGGCCAACTTCCAAGACCAATTTAAAATATTTTAAGTATATAAGATATTAATAAACTTACGTTATCATATAATAAAAGTCTCAAACATCATCCTCCAATCATTTACATGATTGGATCTAGTCAACTCTACCTACTACATTAGAAATATGAGAAAAAAAAGGTTTCTTATAGCTTCCACTCATTATTATAATAGATCAATGCCACCTAGAGGTACCTGGGAAAGTTAAATACAACATTAAATCATGATAATATTTCAACCAAACCATTATAATCACTTTTCAATCATATCTTCCATAACATGTCACTATTAGGGTTTTAGATAAGGTTTAGAGTACCTTCCATTCTTAAAAATCATTCATAAATCTTAGGCCCTCAACCCTAAAAAAATTAAAATAAATTTAATATAAGACCCTTAAAAAACTACCATTAACTAATTTTATCCTCATTCAAAGGTTACCCATGCCAACAAGAATAGTAAAATCCTTCTTGGGTCTATAATACCTCATTTTATGCACTCAAAAAACCTCAAAACCACATTTCATGCCATTTACTTTAGCATATGACCTCAAAAAATTTAAAAACACTTAAAAAAAACCTATCACACCTCTAAAAATTAAATCATGATATTTTAAACCTTGTAAAATGAACTTCACCCCTTATTAGGCCATACTAGGTCTCTTTGCACATTAGGCTTTGAATTGCCAATCACACTTAGACCTTGAACACACCTTGAAACCTATTTTAATATTCTAAACACCAAATAATCATGTCATAAAACCCTATACCAATATTACACACTACCAAACTTCTTCTCATAAACATTAGACTACTCACCTCAACATGTTACCGAGCATATGCCTTCTTATTAGGTCTCTTTATGCAAAGACTAAGCCAAGAACTAACCTATAAACATCATTTGAAAGATTATATAATTTATACACATGTTTAGATAGTGTAAAACATATTATGACATGATATACCAATTATTTTCATCCTTCATAAATCTTGATACCACTTCAAGACTCCTCATTAGGTTAGGTAGAGTTTAGGACTAGTCTAGTTACATGTTTAGGCTTAAGACCTTACCCCTGAAGGTTTACCTTGAAAATTTCTTAAATGTTTTAAAATTCATATTAATTCCTTGGAATCCATAAAAATCTACTCATGTCTGAGTGTATCCATATTATAATATCAACATCTTCATACCCTATCACATGGTCTCTTTATGCAATGATCAAAGTCATGATTAGGCTTCTCAAACTCAGTGCTCAATAGTATACTTACCTTGTATCTTGATATTGACCTTGACATGTCATCAAGATCAAAAAAAATTACTAGGTTTCCTTCAAATTATCTCTTATCATAAGATTCCTTGTCATTTGTCACTTCACCATACACGGCCTTAGCTTTGACCTTGACATTAATGACATCCATCTTCACCTTGACATCAATGAAAACATCAGTGCCACATCACCAAAAAAGTAACATACCTCTACACTATGCCAATAATCCTTCCTTCATCAAGGACTACAAATAAGTGCAACAACAAATAGGGATTACTATTTTAGAACCATATACTGATAAATCATTATTTCCTAATTACCACAACTAAGTGCACTGATAATCAAGACTTATCTTATCTAGACCATCTCCATCATTATCAAGTTACAATGGTACTATATCTAATCTTGATTATGGAATCAAAACTTTATGGTCTAATATTACCATTCTAGGTCCACAACATCATCCCAATGAACCAATCTAACCCATTGTACTAGCTAGGAACAATCCCTATACCAATGTTAAGGAAAAGACATAAAAAATTGTAGAAAAAATTTAAAAGACACCCACACAAATTTCCATTTTGGATTTGTTTCATATATCTACCATCCACAATAGCATCTCAATAGAACTCCTAGGCTAATCCCAAGTTCCAAACAATATAACCCCAAATAAATTCCAAGATTTGTTTAGACATCTAGCCCCAAGCCAATAGTTAACCTTTGACCAAAGTGATATATCAACCCTTGACCCACTCTATAATAATCCTATGTACATTTAATTTTTCATTAAATGACACAAGGTAAAATGTTTTCTCATACATAATGGTTTAGGACTAAATATTATGTCTCTAAAGATCATCAAACATATCAAATATAAAATAATTGATCTATATCCATAAATAATTATTAAAAATCCTATGAAAATAAAGATTAATAATAACAAAACACCATAATATTTCTAGTTATCATTTTTCCCTTGACCCATGATACACTTTACCATGTGTTAGACCTCAGCCTATCTTACAATTTACTCTTGGGTAGACCTCGAATACATGAAATTCATGCAATCCCTTCAACATTGAACTAGTGTCTCAAGTTATCTCACTTAGGCATGGAGGTCATTATAAATGGAGACTTTCAAAGTATGAAAGTTACAACTACTAATTTGGCCTATATTTAGTTCTAAAAAAGGATAAAGATAGAAATACTTGTCAAATTTTTAGAGGCCAATTGTATATACCTAGATAGTCTTGACTCATATTCACAAATTCCTCCTCTTGAAATGTCTAATAATTTTACAATTTTATCTAATATACTAGAAGATTATTTTACCCATGACACATTTCATATTGACAAGCTTCCACATAACCCCAAGTCCTATGGAAGACCTAAAGCTAGGCCACCTTACATGGAATGGCAATGAAGAGGAAAAGGTAAAATCCATAGTCTAGCTCTTATCATTTTCATGCTGGCCACTGGTCAAGAAGAGGACTTGTTTTCCAATTATTAATCCTAGTTATATAATTAAAAATTGGTTGATTGATATAAAAATTCCAAATATACCATTATAAGGGGGTCTTTACCTTTCCTCAGATAACATTGAGGAGACCACCACTGATGACCTTGATTTTGGGTCCAAGTTAAATTCTATTGAATAACATGCTTTTGATCTCATTACTCAAGAATTTATAATAGTATTTATAACATGGGCATCCCTACCATTAGAAGATTAAGATTCATATTGTTAGGAAAACATGAAGAACTAGTCCAACTAGAGGACTTTATAGTTACAGGTCAATTCACCTATTTCTAACCATTATAAAAGATGGCTTGACTATCCTCATAGAAGATACTATAAAAGCCAACATCAGGACTCCAAATGATTGAAAATGGATAAAATTTAGTATATCCCTTATTGTAAAGTAATGTAAAATATTTACAGCTCTTTTGAGGGAATTTGTTGATAGTTTTCCGTGGGCCTATTCAAACATGCTAGGTTTGAAACTAACCTTGGTTGTACATCATCTTATTATACATCTTGATTCCAAACCTTTGAATAAAATTTTGTGTAAGATGCATCCTCATATTATTGTATTAGTAAATAAATATTTGGAAAAAATCTTAAAATTGAGATGCATTTGATCAATTGACTATTCAGAGTGGATCTTGAATGTTGTGCATGTCAATACAAAGCTAGAAAGAATTAGAATTTGCATCAATTTTAGAGATATAAACAAGTCCTACCCTAAGGAGGACTTTCCTCTACCAAAAATTGACTTGATATTTGACTCCAAAGTGGGGTATGAAATTCTTTAACTTATGGATGGATTTTTAGAGTATAACTAGATTTGGATTATGATAGAAGACCAAAATATGATAACATTCACCACTCCTTAGGGAATGTTCTATTATCATGTTATGCCATTTGGCCTCAAGAATGTTGGGGCTACATACCAAAGAGACATTAACATGATATTGTTGAAGACTATGTCAATGAAATATTAGGTAAATCAAAGACCTGTGTCAATCATTCAACCACACTTCAAATAATATTTGAGAGGCTTCATGAATATAAGGTTAGAATTAATCCTAAGAAGTGAATTTTTGGTGTCACTTCTATAAAAATTTTAGGCTTCATCATCTCTCACCAAGGTATTAAAGTTGATATTGACAAAGTATAAGTTGTTACCAAGATTCTACCACCTTCTAATTTGAAGCATCTCCATAGTTTATAGGGAAAGATTCAATATATCAGATGCTTCATTTTGTAATTAGCTAACAAATGCCATCTATTTACACATTTACTAAAGAATGGTGTCACATTTATGTGGGATGAATACTGTCAAAAAGCCTTTCGGCACCTAAAGGAATATCTCTCCAATCCACCTATTTTGTTACCACCAATGCCAAGAAATCCATTCCTACATTACCTATCTGCCATAGACAAATCCCTATGGGAACTTCTAGTTCATCATGACAATAATGGAAAAGAACAAGTCATGTACTATCTAATTCATACACTGGTCACATATAAACACAACTATACACATATATAAAAGTCTTATTTATCTATGGTTTTTTCAACCCATAAGTTGTGGCATTACATGCTTAATAATAAGACATAGTTATTTCCAAAGTAGATACATTCAAGTATCTACTATCCAAGATAACTTTACAAGGTTGAATGGCTAAATGGATAATGATTCTGAGTTCATTTGAGATTGAGTATCTCAATCAAATATCTATAAAGGGAAAATTACTTGTAGATCAACTTATTTAATCTCCCCTCATAGATAATAAACCCCTAAGTTTTCAATTCCTATATGAGTCCATCATGACCATCATTGACAAACCTCTTAAAGAGAAACACTGGAAGCTATATTTTTATGGATCATTCACATCACATGGATCAGGGGTAGGCATGTTTTTTATTACACCATAGGGGGATAATAACCCTAAATCATTTTGTATCAACTTTACTTTTACTAATAACATGGATAAATATAAATAGCTCATTTTAGGGCTTAGCTAAGTAGTACAATGGAATATCCAATGTCTCAAGGTTTATGGTGATTCTTAATTAATCATCAACAATGATACAAACCAATTTTAGACCAAAGATGACAATTTGGTTCCATACAAGGCCATGATTGACATTCTCAAACAAAAAATTTATGACATATAGTTTGAACACATACCAAGGGCTAGTAATAGGACAATGAATGTTATGGTTACCATTGGTTCTTTGATCTATCACACTAACAAGGAAAAATAATATTAATTCCTTGTTGAAAATATTCTAGCACTAAATCATGAACCTTCAACCATCACAATGATCTATGATATTGTTGGTCCCACCTCTATTTGGTATTCAGACCTCTTTACCTACCTTTATGGCCATATCATGCTACTAGACCTATCATGTAAACATCTAAAGGCCTTTACCCACCAAGACTCACATGAACTTTGCTTTTTTGTTTAAATTTTCTAGAAACAACATTAGTGTTATAGGAAGTTCATGAATGATTATGTGGATCCCACACCATTGGGTTCATCCTTACCAAAAATCTCTTATGTACCAGTTATTATTGGCCAACTATGGAACTATATGCAACTACTTATGTTAAAAGGTGTGACAAGTGTCAAAAGAATGCCAATCTAGTTCATGTTTTATCTAAAAATCTCAAACCAATGCTTATGCCATGGTCATTTTCCATATGGGAACTTGATCTCATTGGGAAGATTAATCCAACCTCATCTAATGTCCTTAGACACATCCTTACTACTACCAAATATTTTACTAAGTAGGTTGAATCTATACCCCTCACTTACATGATTGGAAAATAGATTTCCAAGTTCATCTTCAACCATCTCATTTTCTTATATGGTATCCCATATAACATTATATATGATAACGGAGGATTGTTTAAGAATAAATATGTCAAAACACTTTGTCTTCAGTACAATATCACCCAACATTTTTCTACCTCATATTACCCTCAAGGTTGTGGTCAAGCAGAAGTATTCAATAAAATCATTGTCCACATCCTTAAAAATATTATCAATGATGTTGGCCATGATTGGCATATCCAAATCTTCCATTCCTTCTAGGCATATCACACTAATTACCATTCTCCAACTGGAGCCACTCCATATTCCCTAGTTTATGGTACTGAGGCCTTTTTTCCCATTAAGGTTGAGTTACCTTCTCTGCATATCTTATTGAAGTAAATATTGGATAATGAATATTAAAAAGTATCTCATCTACAAAAGATAGAGTTACTTGATGAAAAATGCATCACCACTATTAAAAAACTTTAATCATACTAAAATAGACTCCATGGCTAATATAACTAGTGAGTCAAACATAGATAATTCAAGCTTGAGGAACTTATTCTCAAAGAAATTGAAAAGAACACCATAGATAAGAAAAATAATAATTTCAAGTTTGAACCCAATTGGATAGGCCCATATATCATTGCTATAAATTATGGATCTGAAGCATACAAGCTTGATACAAATGGAGATGAACTTGATGAGCTAACACCTCAATCATTATTTCTCTTGAGATACCTGATGTATTATCTATAAGGCTCATTTCCTTTATACTATATTGTCATATTCTTTATACTATACCATTCTACCATACCTTACTTATTAACTAAAGTTATTTTTACCATCCCTCTAGACCATTTGACCTTGGTTTTGTTCCATTAGTTCTTTGGGCACCTTCAGTGAGAAGATTAAGATGAAGTTTTAGAAGTTGATTTAGTATTCTAGATAGAGGTAGTATCTTGGACTAGTATGATAGTGGTTTGGTAGTTGCATCCTTCTTTTGTTATTTCATTTCATTAAGTGTTATTGATCATAACCACCTTTGATAAAATTAGTGTCCCAATCTATGTGACAAATTATATCCAAATTTAGGAAAATAGTAGCATTGACCTATGCCATTCTTTCCTAATTATAACTACCTATGGTCAAATTAAGAGAAATACCTTTACTATTCCTTATCATATCACCTTGTCATTCCTATTGCCATACTATTCCATTTGCCTAATTCATAAACTTGATTCTACCTAGTCAAATTCCTCCATTATGAAGGTATAACTATAGTGACTTAAGGTCCTAATGGGACTATGTAGGCAACACTCAATTCATATTGAGGTCATCTCAGTCACCCTTTTCCATACTCTCTCTCTCTATTTTGTGAGGAAATTAAGTTTGAATGCTCTCATAATTTTGTGAGCAACCTAAGCCTTATGCTTTCTTCATTTTATAAGTTTCTATAGTGCACATTATGTATTCAAATTTGATACATTAATGACCTCTAGGATTCATCTTATGCACTCACCATTATGCAAGACCATTCCCATATTATTCTACACATTTATCATCTTTCTTGGCTCATCATTTTCTTCTATCCCATATCTTGGGAGAAATACATTGGGGTTGAAGTTCATATTGGATATTGCATATATGGAACTATGTAGGTAATGTCCACTTTCGTAGTGCATCTAGAGTTAGCTCAGATACCCCTTCCTTTTCTTTCATAAAACCCATTTTTTTTATTTGTTTTATTGTCCTCTATATCTTAGGGACAATGCATGTCATCTTATTTTTGTTGTTGCTTCCCTATAGCCTAGGGTAAACCTTGTACCATTGTTCTTGTGTTGTTATGCTTGTGTCATTATTATCTATCTTAGGTGTCACCTTGTTTCTAATAATAACTCCTCTATTACACATACATGAACAATTTATTTTTTATTTGCACTAACATTGGGATTAATCATTATTTGTGTTTGTTTCATTTTATTCTCATTTTTTTATGTTATATATTTCATGTTTATTGATGTTTTGCTTCTTGGTGTTTATTTATTTTTTACCTATTTGTTTTTTTCCTTATTATGCCTTGACTTAGTATACACGCGTTCATTGGGTGATTCCTTGTACATTATACTTATGTCCATCCATATTCATATGTCAACATTGTCATCATAGTTTTTATCATTAGTGTATTGTTTTCACTTATTTATCAGATCACATGTTAGTCTTTATACATATTTTAGCTAAGCTATCATGTATTTTTATATCATGGTGCATACTATCACATACTGCAGTAAAAATCAACTCAGGAAATCTTACAAGTAATTATGTCATAATACTTCTCCTTGGTCACATAAGATCTTCTTGATCTATCCAAATAAATTACCCAAAAATAGAATAATCAAATCATGAATGAATTTTAAATCCTTTATAGTTAGGATGTCCATCTCCAAACTAGTAGGTGGCCTAAATTCATCTTTGTCCTTTGTACCATCTTACTCTTACTCTGTGAGTATGGGTTCTATTTGTATGCCCCGTTTTCCAATTTTACATATTATTCCAACTATCATGCCAATGATTATAACCTCCTTTGGGTAAATCATTTTGTTTCAATCTATCTACATGTTAATGATTATAATCAGATTTGGGAAAATCATTATCTTTATCCACCCAACTAGGGCATGTTTTCATTATGCTAATGATTATAACTACCTTTGGGAAAATAATTATCTTTATTCACCCAACTGGGGCATGTTTTCATTTTGATAATGATTATAACTAGCTTTGGGAAACTCATTATCTCTATCCACCCAACTGGGGCATGTTTTCATTATTCTAATGATTATAACCACCTTTAGGTAAATCATTGGCTTTATCTACCCAACTAGGGCATGTTTTTCATTATGTTAATGATTACAACTACATTTGGGAAGATCATTATCTCTATCCACCCAACTAGGGCATTTTTTCATTTCACTAATGATTATAACTATCTTTTAGCAAATCATTATCTTCTTACCTTATTATGTTGATGATTATAATTTCCCTTAGGTAAATCATTATCTCTATCTAAAACTAGAGAATGTATTCATTATGCTAATGATTATAATCATTTTGGGCAAATCATTATCTTTATCTACATAAATGGGGCATATTTTCATTTTGCTAATGATTATTATTTCCTTCTCTATTTTCCTAACTAGGGCATGTTTTCATTGTGCTAATGATTATAACTACCTTTGGGAAAATCATTATCTCTATCCGCCCAACTAGGAAATATTTTTCATTATGATAATGATTATAACTAACTTTGGGAAAATAATTATCTCTATCCACCCAACTAGGGCATGTTTTCATTTTGCTAATGATTATAACTATATTTGGGTAAATCATTGTCTCTATCTACCCAACTGGGGCATTTTTTCATTGTGATAATGATTATAACCACCTTTGGTCAAATCGTTATCTGTATCCACCCAACTAGGGTATGTTTTCATTCTGATAGTGATTATAACCTCCTTTAGGCAAATCATTATCTCTATCTAACCAACTATGGCATGTTTTTCATTGTGCTAATCATTATAACCACCTTTGGTAAAATAATTATCTCTATCCACCCAATTGGGGTATGTTTTCATTTTGATAATGATTATAACTACCTTTGGTAAAATAATTTTTATTTTACCTCGCTATGTTGAAGATTAAACCAACTTTGGTAAAATCATCCTTTTTAATCTACCTAATTGAGGCATCTCACTACACCATTGATTATAGCTACCTTTGGGAAAATCAATCTTTTTCACCCCTCTTTACCTTTTGGTCCCATTATTTTCTTTCTTTCAAGGGAATTGTCACCGGTATTCTTTTCCAACCACTTCCTCGAGGGGGAATCTAGGGTTCATCCATCATCATTTGGGGTATTAGGCATAGAGGACCTTTTCATTATTTGAGAAGATGTTACTATTCCTATAGCTTTAAATTCCTTAACAAACAAGGGCAAATTGTAGACACCCCATTCTAGACATAACTAGCTTCTGACTAAACTTCAAACCAATTTCTACCAAACATTGAAAATTAAGATTAAGAATAATTGAACATCCTAATTTCCTCTATAAATCATTCATCAATGATCATAATCATGTTGAGTCATCCCTATTTATGGTAATAAAACTAAAATAACATCTCTTCCCTTCTATGGATTAATTGTTCACAATGATAATGATCCCAAAGATGACAATGTGGAGTTTTCCACTGACCTATTATCCCTTAGGGAATTAAAATTATAAAAATTGGATGCTAATGGTAAGTCTTCCCATGTGAATATATCATTATAAAATTGATGCTCTCTTCTAGTGAAATAAGAACATCATGTACTCACTTAATACCACATTAAATATTAAATACACTTAGGTCCAAAAAATATAACAACCTCTAAGATTACACCATCACTTATGTGAAGGATATAGTTGACCCTAGACCCAAATTCATAAATATATATGAATTATTGCAATATTTGGCCAAGTACCAAGATCATTTCGTAAACAAATAGTATAGTGACTCTTATATAATCAAAACATTTTGACAGGGAGTGGACACTATTATGATACTACTAAACTAACTATATGGGTAAAATGATGTGATGTACATAAACAAGTTCTAGGTTCCCATATTGAGAATCATCATGAAGAGAGAGAAGGTTCCATATTTGGGGAACCTTGTTACCTTCAAAATCACATAGTAGGTGAAAGAGGCCTATGTGGGAGTTGAATTTTATATGATGTCTTACATGGTGGATGTTATTCATGACATACTTTAAGAGATTAGATTTTCTTCAATTTGTACCAGTGGGGTCTATGTTACATATAGTGTTTTAAAAACTTTACATCCACCACCTTTAAAATCACATTTAAAATATTTGTGACAACTTTTA
This sequence comes from Torreya grandis, assembly GCA_037957365.1. Classification (NCBI taxonomy): domain Eukaryota; kingdom Viridiplantae; phylum Streptophyta; class Pinopsida; order Cupressales; family Taxaceae; genus Torreya; species Torreya grandis. Next base: position 2,945,632 of record JARHVA010000830.1, read on the forward strand.
TGTTGTTGTGTATCAAGACATTAATGATATGCCAATGCCAATCATATAAGAGGAAATGTGGGCTTGTTTATAACCCCTTGGAACCTATTATTACTATAGGGATCACACCATAATCAAGGTGAAAGGGATTTTTGGATATCCTCTCTTGTTACCATACATAGTCCCAACTTACCTCATAGAATAAGTGATAACTTAACAAATGGCTAATGATGTCTTGGATCTTTGCCTCACCAGAAGATAGAAGTCCCATTTTATGTTCCTCTTGGTAATTATTCACCATGAGTATAAAATAATTTGTGCTTAATCCATGTCCCAAATAAGTAACTCATTTAATCTAAGAAAGGTATAACACATAGAGTGAGATACTTAAGGTGTAGTATAAGATCATGTTGATACATACTAGCTACACATTATTATCACCTACCACCATGAGGGACACACAAATTATGTAATTCACCTCAACCCAAAAGATGATGTGGAGGTGATTATAAAGATATAGGTAACAACTTTCTAGAATGCACAAGAAAAAATGCATCCTAGGCCCATGATAGAAGAGAGACCTTCTCCTCTAGATCTAGATTAAGTGAAATGAATATTCCCACAACCAATCCTATAAATAACTAATGTTTAGGTTCATGCAATGAAAAATATCCTTTTCTATAAAATCTTATGAGGTGACCCAACTACTACAACTCCTTTGGATTCAACATATACCTTGCCTAAAATCACTTCTTAGGAAATCCATTACCAAGATACCAATGCTATTCACTTTAAAAGTAGCTGAAAATCATAGGAGAACCCACATTGGGACCAACATGTGATATCCCTGAAGGTGTCAAAACCCAAATCTATCTAGACCAATCAACCCCTTGCTACTCATCCTATTTTCCTAATCGAAATGCATCCTACACCTATTTTAACACCCTTTTGTAGTGATCTTGTCAAGTAATAAAGCCCCTCTACCCCTATTACATCTGACTGTATTCAATATTTCAAGTTTCCCAACCTAAGTGTAGCCTACAGCTCTATTGAATTCCCCTACACCAACCCATACAAGTGTCAAAATCCCACTTGGCCCTTTAGCTTTGGATATCTATATTACATCAATATTCTCAACTCCTCCAAAATTTCTCATAGCCTAATTATAGCCATATTAAACCTCATTAGCATGGTTTTTACCATTATTGACTCTTGGTCCAATCTAAAAGGTTAGCATGGCCCCTCATAGAGCTCAAATTCCAATTTCTCTTACATTATTATTATCATTGACATTTACAATTAACACAAAAATAGTGGTCCATATAGGTATTCAAATAACTCTAGTATCTCTTATGACTTTAATTAATCATAATTTCATATCCCCCACTACTCATAACACATCATCAGGCATGATAGTTTTCACTCTACCCTCATAATCTTCATTTAGGGATATTATTACTAATTTTAGTTCAATATATCCATCACAAAAAAACCTAAACAAGAGGTAAAATAATAAATATAGAGTGATTTATCCTAAATGACCTATAAATCTCCCTAAAACATCTGTAGTTCCTACCTAGATTGCTATATCCATCACCCCAACCCCTAAAAGATTTGAATTTAACTAGCTAATTTATTTATTTGAATTGAATACTCAAATATCAAGGGCCATTGGTCCTTATGTCTCCATGACTCTATACTAATGGAGGTCTCACATATTCCTTTTTAATTCCTTTTTTTTGGTTCTTCACTTTAATCCCATGCTACATTCCCAACTCTTCATTCCATTCAACCCTTCACCTTCATACCTACCTCTTCCACCCATGACTCTACCTTCAACTTAATCTTCCACCCTTATAGTGTCATCTTCCACCACCCTAGTAACTAAAACTAGTAAGGGATGTGTTGGACCTATTATATATTCAAGTGTATAGATACTAGATATGGTCTATAATGGGGACCCAAATGTCTAATTATAATTTGATAAGGATTTATGGATGTTGAAGATGATGATCATGCAAACCTTCACTTAATAATGGAACCTTTTAGTATGGAGTAATTAATAAGATATTTTATTCTTCACCAAAGTGAGGAATAGGAGCATAGAAGAGATAATAGTGGAGGACCCAACTTCAATGTTCCATGCCACTAATAATCTCTCTAAAATTTTAATGGAAGATCTTATGGACTAATTTAGGAATCTTGAGTCCAAATTAAGGAGTACCTTCCTTGTAGGTATGATTAATAAAATGGAGGAAACCCTCACACATTTTTTTATGACCCTTAGGAAAGTGACTAGATCTCCCTTAAAGAGAAAAGATCTTCTCCAATGAGCAAAAACCTATTTATATGAGATCATTCATGTGGATAGTAAGTGTAATAAGATATATAACACCATAAACAAATGAATATTCCAATAATTAAACTTTATTCACCTCATGGACCTTAATTTATATCAAACATTTGCAAGAGGCACGTGAACCTCAATTGAATAATAGATGAGAAAGGCTTAATCCACCATTGAGCTCTTACAAAAGAGTAAGGAATGGATCCTTACTTATTTAAATTAAGTTAGAATCACTTTTGTCTTTCACCTGGATAGCACTTTACTTGGGAAAAAAAAATTTAGAGTCCATTTAACACACTTTGATTAACCCATGACATGAAAGGTGGCAAAAGATAATAATACAAAATCCAAGTCTATATTTTAACTTTCCACCTAGTCTATAGCTAGCATTATCTAGGTCAAAGAGTTGAATGTCTCATTGGGATATCCTCTTAGGATGTAGAGAAGTTACTAAATAAAGTAAAAGTGATTTTTTTGGATCCATATGTCAACCTATAGAAGCTTGATTGAGAGGCTAATTTTGTGGAATAAGTATTGGGAGCTCAAAATTTGTGCTCAGAGGTAACTAGGAAGTAGACCATCATCGAGCTAAAATTGATTAACTCTATGGACATGAATGGACTTTGTGTTAACATGTCACCATCACTTCTCTTCTCTAATTTATTATTTATGTGTGGGTCTTAATTTAATGATTTATTATAACTATTTTGGGTTGTGATGCCTTATATTTATATCCCATGTTATTTGGATGTAGTCCCATATCGGTTATTAAATATGTTATTATACAACTCTTTTTAAGGTCAACATTTTTTGTAATTAAACACTTTGAATACTAATACAAATTTTGTCTTTCTACTTACAAGGTTTTCATTTCATGTGTATCTTCAAACTTATTTGGTCTAATGAGTAATGTTAGTGTTATAGGACACATGTGTTTTCTACATGCGTGTGCATTGATTAGAATGAGATTTGACCTATTTAAGTTTGGTTTATTAAATCTTTCCACTTTATCCAAACCATTATAGGTATATGTGTGGTTATCAAAAAATATATTATGTGTTTACTTATATAAAGGATTATAATAATTAATCATTCATCATTTATTTTTGATGACCTCTTTTGTGTGGTTGAAATTAGATCTCTCATGAAACTTCGATATAGTGGCAAAATTATAGATGACCACATCATTAGTTATCAAAGCATTGATATTTATATTTAATTGAGGTAATTTCATTTTATCCCTTATACTAATTCCTTTTTTATGTTTATTTTATATCAAGTGATCTTCCCTTTCTTTTAGAAATTGTGAATTTAAGTGTAAGGAGATAAAATTATTGAATTATATTAACAAATATCAATAAGTCTTATATCTAGTGAGAAACATAAATTTAATAATTTTTGGTACTGTTGTATCTCTTGGAGATATATTTAAATTAGTATATTTTATGGAACCTTATACATGCAACTTGTGCCCTATATTGTGTTATCATTAATTTTAAAACTAGAGGATGAAAGTCCCTTATTGTCTCCCATGATTCACTTAGTGAACTTAGCTTAATAAGTGTATTTAATGGAATGAAACATTAGGATGAATAAAAAATGGTTATATAAGTATCCCCCAATATCCATTTGATACAAAGTCATTATAATACATACTAATATATAAATAATCTAGATCCTCTTGCATGGATCACTAGATTTAGGTTCAGTCCTGATTAGTTATTAATCTCACCTCTGTTATTTCATAAAAACATTAGATATAGTATAGGGAGATTATGGAACCTTATTGAATCATGTAGTTTATCCAACTAGACCACCCCAAATAGGCTTGTCCTTGGTTACACCCATGGTATGGCTAGTTAGGTCTACCATCAATTTGTAAAATTGTTCATGATTTAACATATAACCTACAAATGTACATTCCTTAATTCACACCTAACAGAGAATGCATTGTCAAGGAGAATGTAACTTTTTATACTATATACCTCATACTCTTTAATGTGAGCATGAATATGTGGACTATATACTATTCTATTTCAATTTCATGGGTTTAACCTATGACTAATTTGTAAACTTACTCAAAGATTCCATTATAGGATGGGAGGAGTTTAACAAAACCTTATTAGCCCAGTTGGGATAAGTCATTGACCCTAGTTTCCTATATTATAATTTTTCTACCATCAAGATAAAATTTAATAAACCAATTATATCATTCAATGCTAGGTTTTTGAAGATGTATAGTGTGGTCATTATGCTATAAAGGCCTGAAGCTTAAATAGCTTTAGAAATGCATAAGAATTCCCTTGATCCCTTAACTAATATATTATTACATAGAGATCTCATTAGTGTGTATTTTACACTATAATATATTGAGGCCACAAAAGTAGATAGTAAACTAAAAAATCAAGGCCAAATGGTACCATTCATCCCAAATATAGTACCAAATTTACCTACCTTGAACCCTAGTTAATAATGAATTAACACATCAAGCTCATAATCAAACATTAATCCCTTATGTGAATAATGTCTAAATCATACCACAAGAATATAATTGGAATTATCTAGATGCCTTATATCATATGGTACAAAATCTTAACAACAACTTATTGGATCTCTAAAGGTAGGTTAGAAATAATGGCAAGGAAAATTCCAACATGAATTTTATCTATCAAAGAGATATGATCATACTTTTAATTGTTACATTAACCAACTCAATCCATCACCTAAAAATATTCTCAAGATCAACATCTATGAGCTCATAATGCCAAAATAGTGTCATATACATAACACAACCTTGAATGGTTAGTTAGACTATATCAAATTATGTATTATCTTTGACACCTTCCAAATATAAATATAAGAATACAAGGTAGTCTCATGTCACCCAAGTACCTCTAATCAACCTAATGCTCCTAGATCCTTGAGATACCTAAAAACACATGTGGTATTATAGACCTTGGAGTTTCCCATCTAAGAGGATAATGAACCAATCAAGATTACCAATGAGGTGTATATTTTTTAGTAATACTTTAGAAACAAGTATTCCCTTAGTATTCAAACACAATATCAATCCCTTACTATGTCCACCCCTCCCAATAATGGTGAAACCCCTCCTCATTTTAGCACAATAAATGATCCTCCACCTCCTAAAAATATAAATATTAATCCATCTAAAGAGATCCATCCTACTCTTAATAAGACTATTATAAGATAGTGAAATACATTAAGAATATCAAAGCAAAAATCAAATTGCATGATCTTTCCCAAATCACTGAGCAAAGATATATCCTCTATAAGTCCCTAACAGACAAAATAATTTAATGCAAGCCTAAGATAATGCATATTAATTTTCTCATACATAAGAATAAGGTTGAGTTTCCCCTTTTCTTGCATATATTTTGACCATTTAGGAAGAGCCTAAATAAATATTTTTTTGACTCATGAACCTTAGAAAATGTCATACCTACTCAAATTAGTCAAATATTAGGACTAACATTTATTAAATTAGATATGATAGTAGTTAAAATTTATAATTCTAAGGTTATGGTGGCATATGAGCTCTTAAACATCCACATGAAACTAAAATATAAACCTACATTGAAATAATTTAAATACATTCAAGTGGTGAAAATCTCAAAATATTATGGGATGTTGCTTAATAAAGATTGGTCCAAAACTCTAAATAGGTATATATCTATAACTTTATCCCATATGTGGCTACATTGGAGAGGTGTGGCCAACCAAATATGTGCTAACAGAGAACTGAGGATGAAACACATGATCATAGAATACATTGAAATCAATAAGAAAATAAAAATAATATCCTCTAATATCAACATTTATAACTTGTCTATAGAAAGAGAAAAAGGAAAAGATCACAAGAGTTATTAATTGCTAGGATTATGATCCTTATAATTTTATGGGGCATGTTCCAAATTAGGTTATAGTTATTCAATCATGCTAATTAACCCACATGTAAAATGACACTTATATACATATAGATTATAGTTCCCATGCATAAATAACCTTGAAGAATATGGAGCCTTGATCCTAGGTCTGTAGTTTGCCCTTAACCAAAACATCAAAAAGATAAAGGCATTTTGGGATTTTAAATTAATAGTTAATGAGGCAAGAATTAAGTTCTAGTGTAAGTTATCTTACTTAAGAAAATATAAACATAGAGTATGGGACTTAATAAATACATGTGATGCATTCAACATAATTCTTATCCCTAGATAAGAAAACTAGGTTGTAAATTCTGTATCATACTCAAATATGAAATTATCCCTTTTGTATAACTCAAAGCTACAACACTTTTCCATAGAACTTGTACCCTATATGTTAGTCCTAAACAACATTTATAAATTCTAGGTCTTTGATGATGATCACCACATACTATATTTATTGAACAATTTTGAAGTCTTTAGAGATCATATCATAATAGAGAGAGATTATTCCTCTAATGAAGAATGTGATGAATATGGTGTCATTAAATTTAGAGAAAACTACATCAAAAAATCCATGATTTCATTGTAAAGAGTGTTTGATATGGATAGGTATCTTTATATACTAGAGGGGTTAATGTATGCTAACTAGTAGTGTCTCACCATGAGCTGACCAACCCAAGTACATCCATATTTGTCCCAATTATACCTTGGATAAAATATAATATTTTAAAAGACTACTTATATGATACAAATATGTCATTTCTTAGACTTACAAGGATCTCAAGGTATTTGACCCCAATCCAATCATGCACACCATCTGACTCAACCAAGGAAAAAACCATAAAGGAAGATACAATGACACGTAAACCCAATATCCCAAACCATCTTTGGATGAAATAATTCAAATGGTGAGTAGATCCCAGATGATGTCCTTGGATGTATTCATAGGATATAATTAGGATTGGGTAAGCCCAAAAGATAGGATAAATATGAAATTCATGACCAAGTGGGTTATTTCACTTACAAGCAAATAACATTTAGTATCACCAATATAGGGGCTAATTTTAATAGGGCCATGAAATTAACCTTTGAAGGTCTAATAGGTAAATGCATAATTATTTATATGGATGATTTGACTATAGATTTGATCATATCCACCATCTACAAAAGATATTTGAAAGATACAAAAGGTATGGTATATATCTTAACCCAAATAAGAGAATATACAACATAGAAGGTAAAATCCTTATCCATGTTGTCACCAAGTAAGGTATTTATATTGACCTAGAGCATGTTCATGTAAACTATATAATACCTCTTCATAACAAAAAGAAATAATTAAATTCATTCTTTAGCAAGATTAACTTTACGTGTAAGTTTATATCTAGTTTTTTTGAGATTGTTATGCCACTTATTGAAATGTTTAAACATGAAAAAAAGGTGGATTAGACACCTATATATAGGAAATCCTTCAAAGTCATAAAATATTCCATCAAACAAGGATCGATATTGATCAGCCTAGATTACATTAAAGATTTCTATCTCTACTCCTTTGATTCAAAACATACCATAGCCATGGTGGTCACTTAGAATCTAGATGAATATGAGCATCCAATATCCTTAATGAGAAAACACATTAAGGATTATAAACTAAAGTGATCCACCTTATAAAAACATGTCTATGCTTTAGTAAAGACTGTGAATAAGTTCCACCATTACATCCTTAGGAATAAGGTGCATGCTATCATTTTGGATCCATCCATAAATTTCATGTTTGGATAAAACAAGTTAAGAGAGTATAGAGGTTGATGGATGGATAAGTTGTATGAGTAAAACCTAGAAATAAAACTAATCAAATTCATGAGACATCAAGGCCTCACTCAAATAATTACCAAAATCTACCTAAGAATTACTATGGTGCATCTTGACTAGTTATAAATAGTCCATAAAGACTTGTATGAACCAATTATCCATTATCTTATTTATGGAATCCTTCCCTTAGGATTGAAGCAATCATAAAAGAGAGACATTAAGATGAAATTGACTCATTACATGCTTAAGAAGGGACTGATATATTGAAATACTTATGAATGTGTATATCTAAGGTGCCTATCAAAAGAGGAGGGAATAGAAGTCATGACCAAATTTCATGAGAGATTCGACATCGACCACCCTTTAGGAACTGTAACATCCCTCAAGAGCTTATGAGTTAGATATTACTATCCCATCATATTTAGGTATGTCCATGCTCATGTTATCACTTTAACAAAGTTTTAAACCTTCACCAATAATTTTTCTAATTATGTAATACCCTTTCAACCCATAATATATGAACATCCTTTTACTCAGTGGGGACTTGATGATTTTATACTAATCAACCTAAATTTATTAGTTCAACATAAATTTATACTCACAACAATTTATTAATACACTACATTAATGGAGGAAATGATTACCAATAATATATATAATAAATACGTAATCAATTTACTTGAGTAACATATAACCACATGATTTGGTACCCCAACTTCATTAGTTTATGGTAATGGTCCTACAATATAGTTAGTTGAACTCACTGATTGGGCCTATGAGAAGGGTATAACCTTAATGTTATCATCAATATTATTTTTTTCACTTGGATTCTCACCCTTTGAGGACATGAAAATATCTCCTCATCTAATTGGCACAATTGAATCACCTCTTGGCTTATGGGTAGCCTAAGGAATGAGGTGTATCTCTAGATAAGGCTAGCTCCCTTGATTTACCACATTGGATTGAAAATAACACTAAACTTGGGGGGTGAAAATGGGGAAGGATAACTAAAATCAAACTAATATAAGGTAGGTGATACACAATATTGACTGATGAAATCTAAACATATGCATATTACACTTGAAATCAAAGGACAAACTAAACATACACTTTTCCAATATTCATCTTCTCACATCAATGTTACATTATGGGGTTATGGATGAATTTGAAAAGATATTAGGACTAGAAAAAATTACTTGAATGGAAATAATTAAAATAATAACTCACTCAATCTTTGACATCTCCTGGAACACTTCATATGCCCTAAAAGAAGAGGCTCCAAATAGGTGATAGAATGGAACAACATGCTAAGGAACCTAGAGTTTTCTCTAAGTAAGATTTATCATCCAATTAAAAACAATAATAATAGTCATAAAGGAGGTAAAAATTATAATTATTATTGATAAAAATGTATACAAATGAGTATGGCTTTGCCATACTCAGGTGGAGCATCTAATACAATGCCAAAATGGCTAGTTCTTATAGAACTTGAGAGAGAGAAAAGAAGAGAGAAGTCCAAGGGTCATAAGGACACTTTTTAAACTAATAAATATTTATTTTTGCATGATAAGATAATTTGGGATGAACTATGAAAGGTCAGGAGCTACAAATGTCAATCCAAGTCATAAACCTCATGAAAAGTGGTAAGAAACTCTCCATTCTGGCTCAAAAAAATTATTACATGATTATCCATATTTTAATACATTATAATTGATTAAGATTAGGTAAAATGATTTTAATTAATTTTAATGACATTATACATGCATATTCATGAATTGGTTTTAGGATTGGTCATCTGGAATGACCTAGAGAAGAGCAATCATCATCTGTAGTCTAGAAAACTGCTCTTCCATGCACCTTACACACTTGGCCTCCAAAAAGGCATTATTTTATCATGAAAATTCATGGGGGGAATTAAATTAAACCTTTAAATACCCCCCATGGCCTTATAATCATTAGGTACACCTTGAAAACACATCCCCTTAAAGTTTTCACACCTTTCACTAGCTTGTCTAATATGCTAGTTTTAATTGGTTGAGTTAAAGCACCTATTTTAGACACTTATAAGTTGTTTAAAGGAATTATAATAATATTTTTGGTTATATTAAGTATTAATATTTTCATCCATGTGATTTTCATCTCTTGAAGCCTCCTACAACCTATAAAACACACAAAATAGTGATAAAACCCCTATTTTGCCCCTATATGTACAAGTTTGTACAAGGAAAAAGCATTTAAGGGAGCCTAAGAGAGTAATTTATAAGTTAAAAAATCTTTCATGGTAATATTGGTCCATCTGGATGCATTTCCAACCTCATTTCTCTAATTGGGTTCCTTTAAGGGTTTTGCAAGGGTTTTAGATAGTTTTACCCTCTTATCCATTATTCATAGAGATTACACATTAAAATTTTAATATAATGCCATAAAATAGTTTTATATGACCCTATATACCTTATCCAATTTCCTTAACTCTCCATACAAATCCTTAGAAGACAACTGAGCATTTCAAGTTACCCACTCAAACTTGTTTCTTCCATTCCTTTTTGTTTGAGTTGGTTTAAGGTCCAAGAATGGAGTTCCTTGGTTTTCATTTGCATTAAAAATATTTAAATCACCTATATTTTTACCTTTTATACATTTTTAAATCCATTTATACTCTTACTTTATGTTTAAAATGGAAGTGACTCCTCATTTGGGCCCTAGGCATACCCTTGCTTCATGAGCTTGTATGTAGCTTTAGTTACCTAAGCCACTTTGTTGCATATTATTCATTTTTATTTTGTTTAAAGTGTTTTAAAAGTTTTAAATAAACTATAAAAACCTCATATAAATGTACAAATCACCTTTGGTTCACCCTTCAAACTCATCTCCTAGGACTACAAGTTTCATGCACAAAGGGAGTGCCCTCTATTTGAGACAAAATAGAGGGCACTCCCCTATTTTATTATAAATTATTGAATGTTTTAATAGATTATCCAAGTGGTAGAGACACTCTAAAAAAAATCATCCTTTTTTCAAACCATTTTACCTTCTAACTTTCCACAAAACCAAAACATACCATTAACCACGTAGACTATGCAAGGTTTCATCATAAGGACTATGCTTTGTTTGTTTATAACTCTTCTTATATTCAAAAACCAATATGATAGTTTCATAAGGTTATACTAATCATGATTAATGTACCCTAATCTTGAAAATATTTTCAACGTCTTATGCTTTCCCTCACATTTTGGCTGATCCAACCTGAGTATCCCTTTGATTGTGTTCTAAATAGTGAAACAATGTAGGTTTCATGTCACCTTTTAGTTCAATAAATATTTTATCAACATCACTATGGTCATATAGGGTAATTTAATGCCTTTTAGATCCATTTTTAACCATATTCCTTTCATATGTTCCTTAATAAATTCAAATTGTTTGCTCTGTGCTCCTCTCTACCCTCTATTGGTTATAGTTGTAAAATGGATTGGAAAACCCCCTTGTAGTCCTATTTTAGGTCTAAGACCATGTTTAAAAAACTCTCCTCATTCTCCCTTTGATTAATTTTAGTGTTTTATTGGATCATTTTCCTCATTCCATGCTATCTCCACACTAAAACACTTCACTTACCAGTCCACTGCTACCTATAGTCAATAGTGGTTAAACTTCTTTATGGACATCTGTAGGTGTGAGTTTCTCCTTATGAATTTTTTGTGATGTTATAAAACCCTCATTGAATATTTTGAACCCATACTATACCTGCACTCATTTTAAGTGTCCCAAAACCAAACATAAGACTCATATTAGCTCATTGTTCTATATGCCCTGGCTATAGGTGTGCATTTAACCCCTTGTGCTTGGAAGATGATAATATCCATGAAATAATGAGAGCCATTTAATAAAAATCAAGTAGTGTATTAACCTTGACATTAATTCAATATTTAAACCTTTACTGTCTAAACCTTCTTTCTTGATAACTAGGATACCCCTATTGTAGGTCAATATATACATAGTGTATAAACTAGGAGTGTCCAGGGAAGGCAAATAAAATTCCATCTATTCCTTTAAAGATATTTTTAGGTCATCAGTGTCCCTTAAAAATTTGAAACCAATAAAAAAAATTATGATCTTGGATGGTCAAACCAGAGCATAAGGTTACTTTGTAGTCCAAAGACTATAAAATCTATTGCCAGGTTTTAGTGGTTTCAAAGGCAAACATGGGCCTTATAATAGTTGGCCTCCACCAATCCATCTAACTTCAAACCTTGACAAATTGTTGTCTTATGATAGATATATAATAATAGTGCATTAATAATGATCAAAGGTAAATATGACATTGTTATATGCTATCCACAAAAGGTGATGGTTCTCTATTTTGCTACCTTAAGGACAAAAGGACATAAAACACAGTCATTGCACCTTGATCATGGTTCTCAACTTGTTGATCAACCTTTCAATATTAAAAAGGTTTATAAATATGTTACTAACCTGATATTACCTTAATAAGACTCAAATTCTCACTCCAATACTTCAACATGGCCTTTTGACTTTCTGTCAAGACCACCTATAGTTTGTTATTGGTTGTATATATAGACAATGCATATGAAATCAAGCAAAATATGGATAAAAGGTCATAAAAACAAATAAAAATCAAATTCAAACTTTAAAATACAAAATTTACACCAAGGAAACTTGAAATAAGTTCTAATATTTCTCCTTCAATGTGAAAACCACTCACACATGTGAATAGAGAAGGCAGAGGTATTGTATGACTATTTGGTGTGGTCAAGACATGGGTGTTTGATCAAAACATGGATAATTTATTTGGAGACTCAAGATTAAATTTGAATTGGAGTCAATAACACTTTTTAAAACATTTATATGAATTTAACAACACTTTATGAAACCAAGGAGAAACACAAAGTTCCTAAAAATGGTGAAAACTGCTCATTGTACTCAAAAGGGACCAGTCTACAAATTTGAGGTTATTGGTTCATTAAAACACCACAAAAAATGGAAAAAAATAATGGGTAACATTGGAGTAATAATTAAAAATCATCTGGGAGAAACATCAGTAGCTAAATTTTATGTAATCTCCCAAACAAGAGAAAAAGCAATAGGGTGCATGAAACAGTTAGCAAATTTGCACAGTCAAATTGTTATCAATCATTCATAAAGTATAGTCAATAAATTTTTAAAATAATTATATTAAAATTAAGGTATCCAAGTTTAATATCATCTCCTAATAGCATTTTTCCTTAAACCTAAAGAGCTATCCATACCAAGTACAAACTTGCAAGTCACTTTTGCTTGCCAAGAAGTGTGAGAAGAGAGATGAATGGTTTTTAGAAATAAATGACACTTAAAAATTAAAAAAATAATGAAAATGAGAATATTTGAGCTTAATATTCATATTTAAACCTTTTACAAGTGGCACACTTCTAAAGGAGGCCAGACAAGTGCCAAATTCCTCTTCTTCCTCAAGAAAACTACCCATCCTTTAGATAACCTACCATATTTTAATTTTTTCAATTAATTAAGACTTATATTGACACATATGGTATGAATTAACATTTTTAAACCTTCACATTTCCAAATAAACTTGTACAATTCATTAAATGGACCTTTTTGACCTCTAAAATGACCTAAAATGATCAATTGACATAAAAACTAATTAACCAAGGACAATATAACATCATTTGAGATTAATTAACATTTAATACACCTAATGACACTCATATTACACCCCTTATAGACCTATAAAGTCATATTTTTACCTATACGTACCCCAATTTGACTAAAAAGTCAAATTTGGTCAATAAATTGGTGACTCATAAGGGTAGTATGCCTATTATACTAACTAAACCAATATCATTATTATTCCATTGGGTTTAGGAGTCACCTAAAGTATAATTCAAATAAGGATACCTTTGATGATTGAATTTGATCTTGAACAAGACAAGATAACTAATGACTACCTCAAAATACAAAGCAATGACACACACACAATAAAGAGAGAAAACACACATATGTGATCAAATCACTTATGAGAAAAATAAAACAACCTATTATGTACAAATAAAAATGAAAACACCTCCCCCTTGGATCAAAGGGAAAGTTTTAAGCATCACCTTCTTCATGAAATGGAATATGATGCAAAGCATGTTTCTCCTTGGATTGGACATTTTGTGGATTAGGCCTATTCCTTGGCACTTCAATTACCATGCTCTCAAGTACACCAACCTCAAATAGTTATGCAATGTATAATTATTCCTATTGCATATAAACATATTAAACCTTGTTATGTGGATCCTCAATTTCAAATTTAAATGATGATTCAAAAAAACATACATTCTTGTCTTCCATAGTGTTTTCAACAAGATTGGGCCTCCTCTCAACTGTAAGTTCTTCTAGCTCATCAAGGATATTTGAAAATTCTATCCAATCTTAATCATTGTCTTCCATGGAAGATTACTTATTCAAATTGTCATGCACTACACCATCAACTTGTAAAATCTTGTCTATCTCTTGAAAGAGCTCCATTTATAGCCACCAATCATCTTCATCAATAGCTTTTTGTATACTATCATCACCAAGTGACTTCGTGATAACAGGTTCTTAACCATTAGAAAGAGATTTCTCTTTATTTTTGGTTTAAAACTCAATATCAAGGTTAGACTTATTAACAAGCTTGTCATTAGGTGTGAAATATTTTGGAGAAGGAGAAGCTTCACACAATCCATCAAATTCCTTTCAAATGGAATTGAACTTCTACCATAAATATTCTTCATCATGGTTGGCATCCTCAAGCACTATTTCCTCTATCTTAGTCTCTTTAATCTCTCCTAGGACTACCACTTATTGAGGGATGACTAGACTTTCATTCTTGATATTAAATTCCACTTCATGTTTGAGTTGATCATCCCCAAATTTTTGGTAAGTTGTAGAGTCTTCTTTAAGGGATATAAGATCCTCCATCTCTTTCTCCTTCTTGGTAATTCCAAGACTAGGCATCTTGAAATCATGTGACCTATCCCAATGAGGCTGCCAAGGAGGTAGGTCTTTTTCAAGCAAGATTTTTATTTCTTTATCCACTAGCTGATCCTCCTTAGGTTCCCATACCATAGGTCTATCAAGGTAAAGAGTGATAGGGTGAGGATAAGATGAACTAGTTGGTGGAGGTGGCACATAGAACTTGAAATCAGCTTAAGGGTGAAGTGTATGGGATTCTTCATGGACACATATCCCTTAAAATATAGAGTCATTAGCTAGTGGATAATCCTTTTTTTCACCAAGGGAATTCCCTATGGTGATTTATTCCTCATAATCACTCATAAGATCCTCTTGGTCATCCATGAATTGAATTTGTTCTTATTTACTTACTTCTCTCAAGATAGGTTCCTCTTTGAGAAGGAAAGTTTGATCGATAGGCTCATGGATTTTGGGTGAAGGATCTATAGTATGAGATATAGTGGAAGTTGAAGGAGTTGGATATTTATTTTGGGATGAAGGAAAAGGCATATGAATGGGTTTTCAAAAGATGAAAACACTAGTGAGCTCATATAAAAGTGAATGCTTGGGCTATTTAGGAGTAGTAGCATTTACATGAGTAAGAGCTACATATTGATAATGGTAATTTTATGTAAAATCCATGAAAACATTTGGTTTCATATGACAAGAATCATAGGAATTATCTTGAATCTGATAGATAGGTTTCTCTTGATAGGTTATTTGGTATCTATTGTCATAGGGTTATCCAACAACATGGTGTCCATATGGAGAATTAAATGAAGGACTATAGGACTTCCATGGCTCATAATACTATTGAGGGATAAAATGTGGTTCATAAAAAGGCTGATTTTAGGATTGATACACTTCATGACAAGGATAATTATAGTCATACAAAGGTTCATTAAGACCTTATTCATACTGATGAGGAATGGTAAAAGCTTGGAAGGTTTCACCAATTTTTAGAGAACAAAACTCAAAACCAAAGCTAGCCATGAAACCTCATTGAAATCAAGAAAACAAACAAAACATGTTACCATAAATATTCAAAGGATAACCTAGGATACTTGACTAGATGACATAACTTTAGAGTCAGCATTGATGCTTTGATAGATGCCTCTAAAGGCTGTTTATTAAGAGACAAAACCAAAAATATCTCAACTTCTTGGACCAAGAGTCCCACTAGGCATGAAAAAACCTATTTTCACTTGTATTTTCACCCTTTGAGTAAATTAAAATCTATCCTCATCTAAGTGGCACAATTGAATCACCTCTAGGCTTGTGGGCAACCTAAGGAATGAGGTGAATCTCTAGATGGGGCTAGTTCCCTTGATTTACCACTTTGGATTACAACTACTACTAAAATTTTGGGGTGAAAATGGGGAATGATAACTGAAATAAAACTAATATAATGGAGAGGATACAAAAAATTTACTGATGACATCCAACCATATGCATATTACACTTTAAATCAAAGGACAAACTAAACATACACTTCTCCAATATTCATATTCTCACATCAATGTTACATTGTGGGGTTATGGATGAATGTGAAAATATATGAGGACTATAAAAGATTATTTAAATATAAATAATTAAATAATAACTCACTCAATATATGACATCTCCTGAAACACTTCACATGCTCTGTAAGAAGAAACTGCAAATAGGTGAAAGAATAGAACAACATGCTAAGAAACCCATAGTTTTCACTAAGAAATATTCATAATCAAATTGAAAAAAATAATAATATTCATGGAGTATGTAAACATCAGTATTATTATTTATCAAAATATA